>CM033471.1:254814379-255321416 GCA_019447015.1 Hymenochirus boettgeri | reverse complement strand
CGGACGCTGGGGACATTAACATATTTTGGTAAGTGTGGTTTGTTAAACACTGGACGCTGCGGGGGACATTTTACACATTGGCTCCGGTGGTAAACACTGGGGACGTGGGGACATTTTACATCTTTGCTCCGGTGTGGGTTAAACACTGGACGCTGGGGACATTTTTACACATTGGCTCCGTGTGGTTTTAAACACTGGACGCTGGGACGTTTACAATTTGGCTCCGTCGTGTGGTTTTTTAAAAACACTGCGACGCTGGGGACGGACATGTTACTAAATTTAGCTCCGTGTGGTGAACCACTGGACGCGGGGACATTTTCACATTTGGCTCCGTCCCCATTGGTTAAAAAACTGGGACCTGGGGACATTTTACATACTTGGCTCCGTGTGGTAAACACTGACGCTGGGGACATTTTACACATTTGGCTCCGGTGTGGTTAAAACACTGGACGCTGTGGGACCATTTTACATATTTGGCTCCGTGTAGTTAAACACTGGGACACTGGGGACATTTACATATTTAGCTCCGGGTGGTTAACACGGACACTGGGGACATTATACATATTTAGACCGTTGGTTAAACACTGGCACGCTGGGGACCATTTTACACCATTTAGCTCCGTTGTGTTTTTTTTTAAAAACGGGGACGCTGGGGAATTTTTACACATTAGCTCCGTGTGGTTTTAAACACTGGACGCTGGGGACATTTTACATCATTTAGCTCCGTGTGGGTAACCACTGGACTGCTGGGGGACATTTACACATTTAGCTCCGTGTGGTTACAACTGGACGTGGGGACATTTTACATTATTTGGCTCCGTGTATGTGGTTTTTTTTTTAAACATGGACGGCTGGGGGGCAACATTTTACATATTTGGCTACGTGTGGTAAACAAGGACGCTGGGGATATTTTTACATATTTGGCTCCGTGTGGTTAAACACTGGACGCTTGGGACATTTTACACATTGGAACGGATGAGGGACATTTTACACATTTGGCTCCGTGTGGTTAAACACTGGACGATGGGGACATTTTACCACATTTGGCTCCGTGTGGTTAAACACTGGACGCTGGGGACCATTTCACATGTAGCTCAGTGTGGTAAACACTGGACGCTGGGGACACATTGTACATATTTGGCGCCGCCACTGTGGTTAAAACATAAACACTGGACGCTGGGGACATTTTACATATTTGGCTCGTGTGGTAAACACTGGACGCTGGGGATAGTTTTACATTATTTGGCTCGTGTGGTTAAACACTGGACTGGGGAATTTAACATTTAGCTCCGTGTGGTTAACACTGGAGCTGGGGACATTTTAACATATTTAGCTCCGTGTGGTTAACACGGACGCTGGGACATTTTACACATTTAGCTCCGGTGGGTTTTAAACAACTGGACGCTGGGGAAATTTTACATTATTTGGCTCCGTGTGGTAAACACTGGACGCTGGGGACATTTTACATATTTTGCTCCGTGGGGTTAAACACTGGACGCTGGGGATATTTTACATATTGGCTCGTGTGGTTAAAAACGGACGCTGGGGACATTTACACATTTGGACGTGGGGACATTTTACACATTTGGCTCCGTGTGGTTAAAGAAACACTGGACGCGGGGACATTTTTACACATTTGGCTCCGTGTGGTTTTAAACACTGGACGCTGGGGAATTTTACACATTTAGTCCGTGTGGTTAAACACTGGACGCGGGGGACATTTTACATTTGGCTCGTGTGGTTAAACACTGGACGCTGGGGACATTTTACATATTTGGCTCCGTGTGGTTAAACAATGGACGCGGGGGACATTTTAACATATTGGCTCCGTGTGGGTTAAACACTGGACGTGGGGAATATTTACACATTTGCTCCGTGTGGTTTGTGGTTAAACACTGGACGCTGGGGACATTTTACAACATTTGGCTCCGTGTGGTTAAAACACTGGACGCTGGGGGACCATTTTAATATTTGGCTCCGTTGTGGTTTTAAAACACGGGACGCTGGGGACATTTTACACATTTGGCTCCAGTGTGGTTTTAAAAACAAAAACACTGGCGCTAGGCGCTGGGGACATTTTACATATTTGGCTCCGTGTGGTTAAACACCGGACGCTGGGGACATTTTACACATTTGGCTCCATGTGGTTAAACACCGGACGCTGGGGATATTTCACACACTCGGCTCCATGTGCGTGCACCTGATTCTGAGGATGTTTCACACATACACCTTGTGTGCATGCGTGTGTATACTATCCAAGCCAGGACCAGGGGGTAAAGGACTGGAGGTGGCAGCCAGCACTAGGGGAGGCAGGACTTGAGGGAGGCAGGACAATAGGGAGGCAGGAATGGAGGAGGGATAGGACCAGATGGGGAACAAGACCAGAGAAAGGGCAGGGCTGGAGAAGGGAAGGATAGGAAGAGGGCAGGAAGGATCGGAGGGAGATAGGACCAGGTGGGCAGTACTAGAGGGAAGCAGCCAGGACCAGTGCGCTAAAGTGGGGGCAGGCCAAGAGATGGCAAGACTGAAGGGGGGTAGGAAAGGAGAGGAGGAAGTATAGGAGGAGAGCAGGACAGGAGGAGAGCGAGACTGGAGGAAGGCAGGAGGAAGGGGTGCAGGACAGAACAGGGGAAGGAATGGAGGGGGAACAGGCCAATAGGGGTCAAGATTGGAGCGGGGGCAGGACCAGAAGGGGGCAGAACAGAAAGGGTCAAGACTGGAGAGAAGGCAGGTCAAGGGGAGGCCAGGACTGAAGAGGGTAAAGACCAAAGGGGAGCAGACAAGACAGGAGGAGGGCAGAACCAGAGAGGAGGCATGACCAGATGGATGGAGGACTGGAGAGAGGGCAGGTCTTGACGATGGCAAGAATGAAGCACGGCAGGACCAGAGAGGGACAGGACTGCAGACAGGAAAAGAGGGGGATGGATCAGAGGAGGGCAGGAAGGACCTTTGGGGGAGAGGACTTGAGAGAGGGTAGGCACAGAGAGTGGAAAGAGTAGACAGGATCAGGACCAGAGAGGGACACTGCTCAATCTAAACAGATACATTTCCATCTCTTCTGACCGTCTCTTCTGAGTTTAAAAGCACAGTTACTGGTAAAACTTACCCTATTAAGAGTTACATCAACTGCCAAACAGAATTTGTGATTTATTTGTCAACATGCAATTGTATGAAACAATAAGGAAAGGGTTTTGGAACACCTTTCAAGCATCAGGGTGCAGGATTCCCACTCTGCCCTCAGTAAACAGAAAATAACTAGAAAGGGAAAGTTTAAGTATAAACTTGGCTTGAAAGACTGCATTTTGGAAGGGAATTTGTGTGTTTGTGCTGCAGATTTTAAAACTCAATAATGCCAATAAAGAGGATATTGTTGTTTTTTACTTACCCTTTAAATATGTCACACATATCAGGTTGGGGGATAAAATACTAACTTTTTTGATGATTGGTCAAAATGTGTTTTTTTGACTATAGTTACCCTTTAAATATGGCTGCCATGGAAATGGAAGGGTGGGTCAGTAGGCGTGTGTACCTGGATCAGGTTGGAAGTTAAAGGGAATGTCCACCCCTCTTTTCAAAAATGAATATATTGTAGATTACCCCCCCAAACCTAAAGAACTTTTAGTCAAAAGCTTTAAATCGGCTCCCACAAAGAATTATTATACTCACAAGCTCCTCCTCGCTCCACCGCCGCATCCGGGCTCCTCACTCAGTCTCCACGGTGGCTGCTGTGTTATTTTTGTGTTGTGGAGACTGGTCTGGAGACTAGTCAGTGATTGGCCGTGATGTCACTTTCACGGCAGACATTGACTGCCTTACCCGGAAGTGCAGAGCCACGGTGATGGAGTGAGGGGCATGAAAGTATAATAGCTCTGTGTGGGAGCCAAATTAAAGCTTTTGGCTAAAACAAACTTTAGGTTTTGGGGGGTAATCTACTATATATTCATTTTTGAAAAGAGGGGTAGACATTCCCTTTAAAAAAAAACCTTTTGATTATTGATCAAAATTAGCTTTTTTGACTTTAGTTACCCTTTGAGTATGGCTGCCACAGTAATGGATAAGTAGATCAGTAGGTGTGTGTACCTGGGTCTGGTTGAGGGGGTATGTCTTTTTTGTGTTTACAACCATAAAACTATCTTTTATTTAGGATAAATTTAAATTAGTTTTTTTACTTTAGTTACCCTTTAAATATGGCTTGGGAATGGGAATGGGAATGGAAAGGTAGGTCAGTAGGTGGGTGTACCTGTGTCTGTGTGGGGGGTTGGGGGTACAAACTGTTTTGAAATATCCACATTTGAGGATTGTTACCATTATAGTCTATGGGAAAAAATGTCCCGAAATTCACCAATGACGCCATAACGGTTCCACAGATTCCTTAGCTAGAAGATACCACACTTCTCCTATATGCCCCGCACGTCTGTGCCGAATTTCACGTCTCTAGCTCAAAAAAGTGGAAGAATAAAATGGAAGAAGAAGAAATAGAAAGAACAGTAATTTGGCTTTTTCAAGGTATACAACATGTTTTCAAATTTCAGGGTATAGAGTCAATAGGGATACATAGAAGGAGTGGTAGTCGGAAGTACATCCTATATCGCAAAGAAGCCCAGTGGATTTTTAACTTAGAGACACGGGTCCCATTACGGCTCAATTATGATTGGGAGGTCTGGTGTATCTTATCAGTCGGTGTCCAGTAATTACATTAACTCCACATGGTTGAGATACTGTTCATATGTTTTATATAATATGTAATACGGATCCCCAATGTGATCTCATACCAGAATATATACATTTAGTGCAATGTGCAATCTATTTTTATACATCTATAGATTTAGCCTTTTAGATATAAAAAAACACATGTCAGATGAAATGTATATATAATTATGTTTATTACAAATAATGTTCATTTCCATATAGTCACTTTCCTTATTGTACATTTTATATACTGATGTTTTTAACGTATTGTGTATATAAATATGTATGATTGTCCAGCTCCTATAGAGACATGTATAATGAATAGTGCTGCTCGCCCAGCTAGGGTTAATATTGTTCATTTCAATTAATCATGTCAATCTGTAATTAAGTATGTTCATCTTTAATCAAGTATGCTAATGGCATTGCAGGCTATTTAAGATACAGGTGTATAGTAGCTAATTTCCTCTGATGAAGTGTCTGTTGGGCACGAAACACGTCAGGCAATTGGTGGTCTGATTGTATGTGTAAATGGACTAGACATCTATGCCATAGATGGTTTTAATATTTATTAAATAAGTGTTAAGTTTTATCTGCAGCTGATCGTTCGTCTCCTGATTGACATCCATAAAGGCGGCCCCGCCTCAAACAAGCTTCTCTGTTTTCTTACTTGTTCAATCAGGGAGGTTTCCGACTCTCCAGTGGAAGCGTGGCCACTCAGTCAGTTTGGACATATGGTGAAGGGGAGTGTCCCGTAAGCCATCACGCAAGCTACTACCAGAGAGGGACAGGACCAGAGTGCCGCATTCTTATGCATAGAAAATGAAATTCACTACATGTGTACTTGTTCACTCTCCTGTGCTAAGGAGAGTGAAAGCGCCGGAGGTATCGGGGATTTTCAGAAGCAGGAAGTTCAAACTTCCTGCTTCCAGTAGGGTTGAGTGACATCACCTGACCTCTGCCAGCCCTTTCCCCCCCGGGGGAGAAGCATGCTCAGTAAGGACTTATTGCTGGTGAAATCAGGAAGTACCTGAGGAAAAAATTGACAGTTAAGAAGGGGAGCCTATTAATGCAGGCAGAGGCTGGTCACATGACTACAAGCTGGTCACATGGCTGAAAACAGGAAGAGTTCAACCAGGAAGTTACATTGCTGAACTTTTGCAGCAATAACTTCTCAGAAATTGTATCTAGAGATGTGATTTAGGTTTTATTTGAAGGTACGATGGAAGGCTTTTTATATAATCCTTACTAGTTTGGAAAAATTTGAGACCACAGTTATCCTTTAAAATAAAAATAAAATAAAAAATTAAAACTCTATTTGATGTCTGCCTTTTTTCTATTTCTATATATTTTCTTTGTTTAGTTACTGACCATTAAACTATAGAAAATTGTTTCCTATTTCAATGTTTCGGAGAGAAAACCACAGAGTTTTAATTAGAGGAAATATGTTAAATCCGTGTTATGTTATTAAAACCAATTAGATTACTGTGTATATCGGAGAGATCATTGGTTCATCCAAATACTTAGCTAAAGCGTGGCATACGCGTTATCGGGAAAACAAAGATCAGACAAGGCAGAACATTTTCTGCTGACCCCACTACACTACCATACCCTCCAAGTGTACCGATTTTCCCGGTATTGTACCGTTTTTAAAACGGGAGTACCGGGCATAACAAAAGTACCGGCTTGTACCGGGTGCCTGGCATGTGTACCGCCGGATCATGTGTGCGCCAGTCACTCGGCTGCACAGTGCTACCATTTTCTTTCTTTGGAATGATAAATAGTGGCAATATTAGAGATATATTTAGGGTGGAGCTTAATGTTTGGGGCGGAGCGATGGGTGGGGTTTGGGCGGAGCAAGGGGTGTGTCAAAGTGTACCTTTTTCTTTCTTTGGAATGTTGGAGGGTATGCACTACAATAGTTCGCCTAACGCGCTGATCTCCTAACAAACCGGAATCCGACAGACAACAAGAGCTCCTCACTGCTATACAGGAGACCAAACAGAGTTTAAGAGGCGAGATCTGACATATCACTTATTATACAGGACATGAATAAACTCCAAAAGGGGGTGGGGGAAACAGAGGACATAATATCGACTATTGAGGACACAGTCGCCCCCATAGGCCAATTAACCCAATTAACCCAAAAAAACTAATAACCGTGAAAATTTGTCACAGAGATGAATTAAACAACCAGGCCATAGAATGGTCTACCCTGCTAAGCAGCGGGTAAATTCTTCTACAATCCCAAAGCTGCCATTAACTGACTGGACTCAAGCTAAAGGCCCAACCTTGACCTAAGCACCATATGTCACTAGAGTTCTACAAATTCAAATCAGCTATGGGTACTTGGGATTACTGGGGTGTAACTTGTACCTAAGGGGTGAATCTAAAATGTGTGAATCTAAATGTGTCAAATGAACATGGGTCTCCAGCTACCCCAGTAAATATAATACTATATTTATATTTATTATATTTATATAATATAATACTGTAACTGAGATAACTGTACCTTTATATTTCTACTGTTTATGGTTTAACCCTTACAAACTTTTATAGATCTGGTAATTTAGTGCGGGAGTTTACTCCTAATTTTGGTTACAAGTTTTCTGGTGACAAGTCATCCCTGGGTCCCAGGTTCAATTAGGGAGAGTTATTTAAATGCAGACTTATTTAAAGGAGAATTATGGTGGTAAATGACAAATTCTAGCTCCTCCCTTTCATTATCTTCTTTATTAAACTATGATCTCCAATGACTGTGAGATGAGCCAGAAATAAGTCAGTTAATGCCATAGTATAATGCTCCTTTAACTAAATAACAATATAAAAGGTCTTACGGGAGTCCAGCGGGGAATCCAGCAGTGAAGTCCAGCGATTAAGTCCAGAGGTGAGGTCATGCGGTGAATCCATGATGAAGTCCCAGCGGTGAAGTCATGCGGTGATTCCAGGATGAAGTCCAGCTGTGAAGTCATGCGGTGATTCCAGGATAAAGTCCAGCGGTGAAGTCATGCGGTGATTCCAGGATAAAGTCCCGAGTGTGAAGTCAAACGGTGATAGGATGAAGTTCAGCTGTGAAGTCAAACGGTGATTCCAGGATAAAGTCCAGCGGTGAAGTCATGCGGTGATTCCAGGATAAAGTCCAGCGGTGAAGTCATGCGGTGATTCCAGGATGAAGTCCAACGGTGAAGTCATGTGATGATTCCAGGATGAAGTCCAGCTGTGAAGTCAAACGGTGATTCCAGGATGAAGTTCAGCTGTGAAGTCAAACGGTGAATCCATGATGAAGTCCAGCGGTGAAGTCATGCAGTGATTCCAGAAAGAAATCCAGCTGTGAAGTCATGCGGTGATTCCAGGATAAAGTCCAGCTGTGAAGTCGTGGTAATTCCAGGATAAAGTCCAGCGGTGAAGTCATGCGGTGATTCCAGGATGAAGTCCAGCTGTGAAGTCAAACGGTGATTCCAGGATGAAGTTCAGCTGTGAAGTCAAACGGTGATTCCAAGATAAAGTCCAGCTGTGAAGTCATGCGGTGATTCCAGGATAAAGTCCAGCGGTGAAGTCATGTGATGATTCCAGGATGAAGTCCAGCAGTGAAGTCATGCGGTTATTCCAGGATGAAGTCCAGCGGTGAAGTCATGTGGTGATTCCAGGATGACGTGAAGTCATGCGGGTGATTCCAGGATGAACGTCAGCGGTGAAGAGTGAAGTATGCGTATTCCAGGATGAAGTAAGTGGTGATCAGGATGAAGTCAGCGGTGAAGTCATGCGGTGGTTCCGGATGAAGTCCAGCTGTGAAGTCATGCGGTGATTCCAGGATAAAGTCCAGCGGTGAAGTCATGTGGTAATTCCAGGATAAAGTCCAGCGGTGAAGTCATGCGGTGATTCCAGGATGAAGTCCAGCGGTGAAGTCATGCGGTGATTCCAGGATGAAGTCCAGCGGTGAGTCATGCGGTGATTCAGGAGGAAGTCCAGCAGTGAATCATGTCCGGGTGATTCCAGGATGAAATCCAGCAGTGAATTCATGCGGTGATTCCAGATGAAGTCCAGCAGTGAAGTCATGCGGTGATTCCAGGATGAAGTCCAGCAGTGAAGTCATGCGGTGATTCCAGGATGAAGTCCAGCGGTGAAGTCATGCGGTGATTCCAGGATGAAGTCCAGCAGTGAAGTCATGCGGTGATCTGTAGTTCGGTTGGTAGGGGCATACTATATAATATTGAGAATACGGTATTAATACATAACTGTAGTCTGGTTGGTACAGGGATACTATATAATATTGAGAATACCAGTATTAATACATATACTGTTAGTTCTGGGTGGTACAGGGATACTTATATAATATTGAGAATTACGTGGTATTAATACAATATACTGTAGTTCTGGTGGTACAGGGTACTATATTAATATTGAGAATTACTGGTATTAATACATTATATTGTAGTCTGGTTGGTACAGGATACTATATAAATGAGAATTACCTATTAAATACATTACTGTCAGTGGTTGGTACAGGTACTATATAATATTGAGAATTACCGGTATTTATACATATACTGTAGTTGGTTGTACGGGATACTATATAATATTGAGATTGCCGGTATTTAACATATACTGTAGTTCGGTTGGTACGGGGATACTTATAATATTGAGAATTACCGGTATTAATACATATACTGAGATCTGGTTGGTACGGGGATACTATATAATATTGAGAATTACTGTATTAATACATATCTGTAGTTCGGGTTGGTACAGGGATACTATATAATTTGAGATTACTGGTATATTAATACCTATACTTAATTGGTGGGTACAGGGATACTATATACTATTGAGAATTACTGGTATTAATACATTAACTGTAGTTCTGGTTGGTACAGGGATACTATAATATTGAGAATTACTGGTATTAATACATCATACTGTAGTCTGGTGGACAGGGATATATATAATATTGAGAATTACCTGGTATTAATACATATACTGTAGTTCTGGTTGGTACAGGGATACATATAATATTGAAATTACTGGTATATTAATACATATCTAGTAATTCGGTGGTACAGGGATATATATAATATTGAGAATACCGGGTAGAAAATATCTACTGTAGATTCTGGTTGGTACGGGGAGACTATATAATATTGAGAATTACTGGTATATACATATACCTGTAGTGGTTGGTACAGGGATACGTATAAATAGACTGAATGGTTTATTAAAACTAGTTTGTTGTACAGGTATATATATATTGAGAATTACCTGGTATTAATACATATACTGTAGTTCTGGTTGGTACAGGGATATATATAATATGAGAATTACCGGATTAATACATATACTGTAGTTCTGGGTGGTACGGGGATGCTAATTAATATGAGAATTACCGGTATATACATTATACTGTAGTTCTGGTTGGTACGGGGATGCATAATAAATTGAGAATTACTGGTAGTAATACATATACTGTAGTTCTGGTTTGTACGGGATACTATATAATAATGAGAATTACTGGTATTAATACATATTACTGTAGTTCGATTGGTACGGGGATACCTATATAATATTGAGAAATTACTGGTATTAATACATAACTGTAGTTCTGTGGTACAGGGATACGATATAATATTGAGAATTACCAGTATTAATACATATACTGTAGTTCTGGTTGGTACAGGGATACTAATAATATTGAGAATTACTGGTATTAATACATATACTGTAGCTCTGGTTGGTACAGGGGATACTATATAATATTGAGAAATTACTGGTATTAATACTATACTGTAGCTTGCGTTGGTACAGGGATACTATATATATTGAGAATACTGGTATTAATACATATACTGTAGCTCTGGTGGTAGGGATACTATTAATATTATTTGAGGAATTACTGGTATTAATACATATAGTAGCTTTGGTTGGTACAGGATACTATATAATTATTGAGAATTACTGGTTTTAATACATATACTGTAGTTCTGGTTGGTACAGTGGTACTTTATAATAATTGGGAATTACTGGTATTAATCATATACTGTAAGGATCTGGTTGGTACTGGGGATACGATATAATATTGAGATTAACGTGTGTTTAAACATATACGTAGTGCTGGTGGTACAGGATACTATTTAATATTGAGAATTACTGTATTACTACATATACGTGTAGATTGGTGGTACTGGGATACTATTAAATTGAGAATTACTTGGTATATATAATATACTGTAGTTCTGGCTACAGCACACATTCGGCTCCGTGTGGTTAAACACCAGATGCTGGGGCCATTTCACACATTTGGCTTTGTGTAATTAAACACCGGACACTGGGGGCATTTGAAACATTCGGCTCCGTGCAGTTAAATACCAGACGCCGGGGACATTTTACATTTATGGCTCCTGTATTAAACATCGGGACCTGAGAACATTCACACATACAGCCCCATGACGTTAAACCTCCCGGCGTTGGGGGCATGTCACACATGGGTCCTTGTGGTTAAACACTGGACGCTGGGACATTTTACACCACATTTGGCTCCGTGTGTTAAACCCGGGACCTGGGACATTTTACATGTTGGCTCCTGTGATTAACACTGGACGCTGGGGACTTTTACACATTTGGACTCCGTTTGGTAAACCTGGACGCTGGGGGGACATTTTACATATTTGGCTCCTGTGGTAAACACTGTGACCGCTGGGGACATTTTACAAATTGTGCTCCGTGTGGTTAATAACACTGTGAGAGCTGGGGACATTTTACATATTTGGCTCGGGTGGTTAAACACTGACGCTGGGGACACGTGTTTACATTTAGCTCCGTGTGGTTAACCACTGGACGGCTGGTGACATTGTACACATGTTGGCTCCGTGTGGTTAACCACGTGACGCTGGGGACATTTTCACAGACTTGGCTCCGTGTGGTTAAACAACTGGACGCTGGGGACATTTTTACACATTTGGCTCCGTGTGGTTAAACAACTGAGACGCTGGGGACATTTTACATTTTGCTTCGTTTAGGTTTAACACCGGAACCCACTGGGGGGACCTTTTACATATTGTAGCTCGGTGGTAAAAACGATGACACTGGGGACATTTTACATATTTAGGTCCGTGTGGTGAAACACTGGAGCGACTTGGACATTTTACAACATTTGCTCCGTGTGGTTAAACTGACGCTGGGAATTGTTACAACAGTTAGCTCCCGTGTGGTTAAACACTGAGCTGGGGACATTTTACATATTTTAGCTCCGTTGTGGTTAACACTGGCGGCTGGGACATTTTACACTTAGTCCGTGGTTAATGGACGTGGCATTTACTTGGCTCAGTGTGGTAAACCCTGGACGCTGGGGACTTTACATATTTGGCTCCGTGGTTAAACACGGACGCTGTGGGACCTTTTACGAATATTTGGCTCCGTGTGGGTTAAACACTGGACGCTGGGAATTTACATTCTCCTTGTTTTGACTGGGAACGCTGGGGACTTTTACACATTTGTGTTGGAAACATGACTGGGGGACATTTTACACAATTTGGCTCCGTGTGGTTATAAACACTGGCGCTGGGGACCTTTTACACCATTGGCTCCGTGTGGTTTAAACAACTGGACGCTGGGGACTTGTACAATTTGGCTCCGTGTGGTTAAACATGGAAGCTGGGGTACATTTACATATGTGTGCTCGTGGTGGTTAAACACATGAACGTCGGGGACATTTTACAGCATATTGGCTCTCGTGTGGTTAAAACAGCTGGGAATTTACAAATGCTCCGTTGGGTGACACTAGTGTTTACACATTTAGCTATTCGTGTGGTTAAACACTGGACGCGGGGAACTTTTACATATGTTAGCTCGCTTGTGGTTAACACTGGACGCTGCGGGACCCATTTTACACAGTTTAGTCCGTGTGAGTTAAACACTGGACCTGGGGACATTTTACATATTTGGCCGTGTGGTTAAACACTGGACGCTGGGGGACATTTTACATATTTTTGCTCCGTGTGGTTAAACACTGGACCTGGGGATCATTTTACAATATTTTGGCTCCGTGTGGCACTTAAACATGGACGCTGGGACATTTAACATTGGACGCTGGGGACATGTTTACATTTGGCTCGGGTGGTAAACACTGGCGCTGGGGACATTTTACACATTTGGCTCCGTGTGGTTAAACCACTGGACGCTGGGACATTTTACACATTTAGCTCCGTGTGGTTAAACACTGGACGCTGGGGACATTTACATATTGGCTCCGTGTGGTTAAACACTGGGTAAAACCTGGGCATTTAACATATTTGGCTCGTGTGGTTTAAACATGGACGCTGGGGATATTTTACATATTTGGCTCGTGTGGTTAAACACTGGACGCTGGGGACATTTTAACATTTGCTCCGTTGTGGTAAACACTGGGACGTGGGGACATTTTACACATTTGGCTCCGTGTGGTTAAACAACTGGACGCTGGGGACATTTTACACTATTTGGCTCCGTGTGGTTAAAACATGGACGCTGGGGCATTTTTACACATTTGGCTCCGTGTGGTTTAAACACTGGATGCTGGGGACATTTTACATATTTTGGCTCCGTTGTGGTTAAACACCGGACGGGGGACATTTTACCCATTTGGCTCCATGTGGTTAAACACCGGACGCTGGGGATATTTCACACACTCGGCTCCATGGGCGTGCACCTGATTTGAGGATGTTTCACACATACCCCTTGTGTGCATGCGTGTATACTATCCAAGCCAGGACAGGGGGGAAAGGACGGAGGTGGCAGCCCGCACTAGGGGAGGCAGGACTGAGGGAGGCAGGAAATAGGGAGGCGAATGGAGGAGGGAAGGACCAGTGGGGAACAAGACCAGAGGAAAGGGCAGGGCTGGAGAAGGAAGGATAGGAAGAGGGGCAGGAAGGATCGGAGGGAGAGAGGACCAGGTGGGCAGTCTAGAGGGAAGCAGCAGGACCAGTGCGCTAAAGTGGGGCAGGCCAAGAGATGGCAAGACTGAAGGGGGTAGGAAAGGAGCGGAGGAAGTATAGGAGAGAGCAGGACAGGGGAGAGCGAGATGGAGGAAGGCAGGAGGAAGGGGTGCAGGACAGAACAGGGGAAGAATGGAGGGGGGAACAGGCAATAGGGTCAAGATTGGAGCGGGGGCAGGACCAGAAGGGGGGCAGAACAGAAAGGGTCAAGGACTGGAGAGAAAGCAGGTCAAGGGAGGCCAGGACTGAAGAGGGTTAAAAAAGACCAAAGGGGAGCAGACAAGACAGGAGGAGGGAGAACCAGAGAGGAGGCATGAACCAGATGGAGGAGGATGGAGAGAGGGCAGGTATTGACGATGGCAAAATAGCCGCAGGACAGAGAGGACAGGACTGCAACAGGAAAAGAGGGGGATCAGAGACGAGGGCAGGAAGATAGGGGCAGAAAGAAGAGAAAGAGGGAGGAACAGACGGTAGTTGGAGGAAGGGAACTTGGGGGAGGGATTGAGAGAGGGAGGCACAGAGAGTGGGAAAGAGTAGACAGGATCAGGACCAAGAGAGGGACACTGCTCAATCTAAACAGATACATTCCATCTCTTCTGAACCGACTCTTTCTGAGTTTAAAAGCACAGTTACTGGTTAAACTTACCCTATTAAGAGTTACTCAACTGCCAACAAATTTGTGATTATTTGTCAAAAACACATGCATATGTATGAAACAATAAGGAAAGGGTTTTGGAACACTTTCAAGATCAGGGTGCAGGATTCCCACTTGCCCTCAGTAACAGAAAAATAAACTAGAAAGGGAAAGTTAAGTATAAACTTGGCTTGAAGACTGCATTTTGGAAGGGAATGTGTGTTTTGTGCTGCGCGATTTAAAACTCATAATGCCAATAAAGAGATATTGTGTTTTTACTTACCCTTTAATATGTCACAAATCAGGGGGGGGATAAATACTAACTTTTTGAGATTGGTCAAATGTGTTTTTTTGACTAAGTTACCCTTTAAAATATGGCTGCCATGGAAATGGAAGGGTGGGTCAGTAGGCGTGTGTACCTGGATCAGGTGGAAGTTAAAGGGAATGTCCACCCCTCTTTTCAAAAATGAATATATTGTGATTACCCCCCAAAACCTAAAGAATTTTGTCAAAAGCTTTAAATCGGCTCCCACAAAGAATTATTATACTCACAAGCTCCTCCTCGCTCCACCGCCGCATCCGGGCTCCTCACTCAGTCTCCACGGTGGCGCTGTGTTATTTTGTGTGTGGAGACTGGTCTGGAGATAGTCAGTGATTGGCCGTGATGTCACTTTTCACGGCAGACATTGACTGCCTTACCCGGAAGTGCAGAAGCCAGGTGAGGAGTGAGGGGCATGAAAGTATAATAGTCTGTGGTGGAGCCAAATTAAAGTTTTTGGCTAAAACAAACTTTAGGTTTTGGGGGGTAATCTACTATATATTCATTTTTGAAAAGAGGGGTAGGACATTCCCTTTAAAAAAAACCTTTGATATTGATCAAAATTAGCTTTTTGACTTTAGTACCCTTTGAGTATGGCTGCCACAGTAATGGATAAGTAGATCAGTAGGTGTGTACCTGGGTCTGGTTGAGGGGGTATGTCTTTTTGTGTTACAAACATAAAACTATCTTTATTTAGGATAAATTTAAATTAGTTTTTTTACTTTAGTTACCCTTTAAATATGGTTGGAATGGGAATGGAATGGAAAGAGGTAGGTCAGTAGGTGGGTGTACCTGTGTCTGTGTGGGGGGTTGTGGGGTACAAACTGTTTTGAAATATCCACATTTGAGGAGTGTTACCATTATAGTCTGGAAAAAATGTCCGAAATTCCCAATGACGCCCTAACGGGTCCACAGATTCCTTAGCTAGAAGAACCAAACTTCTCCTATATGTCCCCGCACGTCTGTGCCGAATTTCACGTCTCTAGCTCAAAAAAGCGAAGAATAAAATGGAAGAAGAAGAAATAGAAAGAACAGTAATTTGGCTTTTTCAAGTATACAACATGTTTTCAAATTTCAGGGTATAGAGTCAATAGGGATACATAGAAGGAGTGGTAGGCGATACATCCTATATCGCAAAGAAGCCCAGTGGATTTTTAACTTAGAGACACGGGTCCATTAGGCTCAATTATGATTGGAGGTCTGGTGTATCTTATCCGTCGGTGTCCAGTAATTACATAACTCCACCTGGTTGAGATACGTTCATAGTTTTATATAATATGGAATACGGATCCCCAATGTGATCTCATACCAGAATATTACATTAGTGCAATGTGCAAATCTATTTTATACATCTATAGTTTAGCCTTTGAATAAAAAAAACACATGTCGATGAAAGTATATATGATTATTTATTACAAATAATGTTCATTTCATATAGTCACTTTCCTTATTGTACATTTATATACTGATGTTTTTAACGTATTGTGTACTATAAATAGTATGATTGCCAGCTCCTATGAGACATGTATAGAATAGTGCTGCTCGCCCAGCTAGGGTTAATATTGTTCATTTCCAAGTAATCAGTCAATCTGTAATTAAGTATGTTCATCTTTAATCAAGTATGCTAATGGCATTGCAGGCTATTTAAGATACAGGTGTATAGTAGCTAATTTCCTCTGATGAAGGTCTGTGTCTTGTTGGCACGAAACACGTCAGGCAATTGGTGGTCTGATGTATGTGGAAATGGATAGACATCTATGCCATAGATGGTTTTATTTTATTAAATAAGTGTTAGTGTTTATCTGCAGACTGATCGTTCGTCTCCTGATGACATCCATTAAAGGCGGCCCCGCCTCAAACAGCTTCTCTGTTTTCTTACTTGTTCAATCAGGGAGTTCCGAACTCTCCAGTGGAAGCGTGGCCACTCAGTCAGTTTGGACATATGGTGAAGGGGGTGTCCCGTAAGGCCATCACGAAGCTACTACCAGAGAGGGACAGGAACCAGAGTGCCGCATTCTTATGCATTAGAAAGAAATTCACTAATGTGTACTTGTTCATCTTACTGTGCTAAGGAGAGTGAAAGCGCCGGAGTATCGGGGATTTTCAGAAGCAGGAGTTCAAACTTCCTGCTTCCAGTAGGTTGAGTGACATCACCGACCTCTGCCAGCCTTTCCCCCCGGGGGAGAAGCATGCTCAGAAGGACTTATTGCTGGGTAAACAGGAAGTACCTGAGGAAAAAATTGACAGTAAGAAGGGGAGCCTATTAATGCAGGCAGAAGGCTGGTCACACTGACTACAAGCTGGTCACATGGCTGAAAAACAGGAAGAGTTCAACCAGGAAGTTACATTGCTGAACTTTTGCAGCAATAACTTCTCAGAAATTGTATCTAGAGATGGATTTAGTGATTTGAAGGTACGCTGGAAGGCTTTTTCTATAATCCTACTATTTGGAAAAATTTGAGACACAGTTAATCCTGTTAAAATAAAAATAAAAAAAAAATTAAAACTCTATTTGATGTCTGCCTTTTTTCTATTTTATATATTTTCTTTGTTTAGTTACTGACCATTAAACTATAGAAAATTGTTCCTATCAATGTTTCGGAGAGAAAACCACGAGTTTTAATTAGAGGAAATATGTAATCCGTGTTATGTTATTAAACCAATTAGATTACTGTGTAATCGGAGAGATCATTGGTTTCATCCAAATACTTAGCTAAAGCGTGGCATACGCGTTATAGGGAAAACAAGATCAGGACAAGGCAGAACATTTTCTGCTGAACCCACTACACTACCATACCCTCCAGTGTACCGATTTTCCCGGTATTGTACCGTTTTTAAAACGGGAGTTAACGGGCATAACAAAAGTACCGTTGTAACCGGGTGCTGGCATGTGTACCGCCGATCATGTGTGCGCCAGTCACTCGGCTGCACAGTGCTACCATTTTCTTTTTTGGAATGATAAATTAGTGGCAATATTAGAGATATATTTAGGTGAGCTTAATGTTTGGGGGCGGAGCGATGGGGGGGTTGGGCGGAGCAAGGGGTGTGTCAAAGTGTACCTTTTTCTTCTTTGGAATGTTGGAGGTATGCACTACAATAGTTCGCCTAACGGCTGATCTCCTAACAAACCGGAATCCGACAGACAACAAGAGCTCCTCACTGCTATAGGAGACCAACAGAGTTTAAGAGGCAAGTCTGCATATCCCTTATTATAACGGACATGAATAAACTCCAAAAGGGGTGGGGGAAACAGAGGACAAAATAAGATGAGATATAGAAATAAATAAAATAATATCACTATTGATGGACACAGTCGCCCCATAGGCAATAACAATTAACCCAAAAAAACTAACAACGTGAAAATTGTCACAGAGATGAATTAACAAACCAGGCCATAGAATGGTCTACCCTGCTAAGCAGCGGGTAAATTCTTCTACAATCCCAAAGCTGCCATTAACTGACTGGAATCAGCTAAAGGCCCACCTTGACCTAAGCACCATATGTCACTAGAGTTCGACAAATTCAAATCAGCTAGGGGTACTTGGGATACTGGGGTGTAACTTGTACCTAAGGGGTGAATCTAAAATGTGTGAATCTAAATGTGTCAAATGAACTGGGTTCCAGCTACCCCAGTAAATATAATACTATATTATATTTATTATATTTATATAATATAATACTGTAACTGAGATAACTGTACCTTTATATTTTCTACTGTTATGGTTTAACCCTTACAAACTTTTATAGATCGGTAATTTAGTGGGGAGTTAACTCATAATTTTGGTTCAAGTTTTCTGGTGACAAGTCATCCCTGGGAGTCCCAGGTCATTAGGGAGAGTATTTAAATGCAGACTTATTTAAGGAGAATTATGGGGGTAAATGACAATTCTAGCTCCTCCCTTTCTATCTTCTTTATTAAACATGATCTCCAATGACTGGAGATGAGCCAGAAATAAGTCAGTTAATGCCAAGTATAATGCTCCTTAACTAAATAACAATATAAAAGGTCTTACGGGAAGTCCAGCGGGGAATCCAGCAGTGAAGTCCAGCGATTAAATCCAGAGGTGAGGTCATGCGGTGAATCCATGATGAAGGCCAGCGGTGAAAGTCATGCGGTGATTCAGGATGAAGTCCAGCTGTGAAGTCATGCGTGATTCAGGATAAAGTCCAGCGGTGAAGTCATGCGGTGATTCCCGATAAAGTCCAGCGGTGAAGTCATGCGGTGATTCCAGGATGAAGTCCAACGGTGAAGTCATGTGATGATTCCAGGATGAAGTCCAGCTGGAATTTCAAACGGTGATTCCAGGATGAAGTTACAGCTGTGAAGTCAAACGGTGAATCCATGATGAAGTCCAGCGGAAGTCATGCAGTGATTCCAGAAAGAAATCCAGTGTGAAGTCATGCGGTGATTCCAGGTAAAGTCCAGCTGTGAAGTCCGTGGTATTCCAGGAGTAAAGTCCAGCGGTGAAGTCATGCGGTGATTCAGGCATGAAGTCCAGCTGTGAAGCAAACGGTTGATTCAGGATGAAGTTCAGCTTGAAGTCAAACGGTGGATTCCAGATAAAGTCAGAGTGTAAGTCCATGCCGGTTTAAGTTCCAGGATAAAGTCAGCGTGAAAGCATGGTATCCAGGATAAAGTCCAGCGGGTGAAGTCATGCGGTGATTCCAGGATGAAGTACAGTGTGAGCAAACGGTGATTCCAGGATAAGTCCAGCGTGAAGTCATGTGGTAATTCAATAAAGTCCAGGGTGAAGTCATGCGGTGATCCCGGATGAAGTCCAGCTGTGAGAGTCCCCCCCAAACGGGTTAATTCCGCAGATGAAGTCAGCGTGTAAGTCAAACGGTGATTCCAGGATGAAGTCCAGAGTGAACATGCGGTGATTCCAGTATGAAGTCCAGCAGTGAAGTCATGCGGTGATTCCAGGATGAATCCACGGTGAATTCAATGCGGGATTCCAGGATGAGATCCAAGCGTGCTAGTCATGCGGTGATTGCCAGGATGAAATCCAGAAGTGAATTCAGCGGTTATTCCAGGATGAAGTCCAGCAGTGAAGTCAGTGCGGTGATTCCAGGATGAGCTGGACGCAGCGGTTCGAAGAAGTGATGCGTGTTCAGCGTGAGTCCCGGTGAAGTCATACGGTGAATTCAGGAAGTACGTGGTCCATGTTTTGGATGATTCCAGGAGGAGTCGCGCGTGAAGTCATGCGGTATTCCAGGATGAAGTCCAGCGGTCGTTATGTTAACGATAACACGGTTATTTTTACGATAACGATACCGATCTTTATATAATAGGGCCCTTATTTCTTGAAGACGTTCGCTAGTCATAATACAAGTCATATCTGAATTGAGAGACCAGTCGGAGGACTAGCGAAACGTCTTCAAGACTAGACTTCAATCCAGTTTGTCTAGTTGAATACATCAGATATCATTGGACCGGGAATGGATGAAACCTTCACAAGCATTCAATCTAGGATTAAGGCTCCCACTTTTATCACTTTCATAATTCCCTCCAACTGTTCAGTAATTTTAAAGGAAACTCCACTGTAAAAATTAAATTATTCCTATCCTCCCAATATGTTTTTGTTGAGGAGCATCTAGCACCTGGCTGATTTTCCCCAACGTGTGCTGTGCAACAATAGGGGTTAAACCTGTGATAACCAATATGAATAGGTTAGCGCAAGTTTAACTCCATAATTGCCTGGCTGCACCAGTTTCTGTCAAAAGACAATAACCGGGCAACTTGGGTAGCTCTATTTAATAAAGGATTTGCCCACTTTTAACTCCACAATTTAAAGACCAGGCTCTGGCTGGTCTTAAAGTGGCGCTGGGGTAAATCCCTTTTGTGATTTACCACCCGGTGCAATCCAGTATTAAATACCAGCCACAGTTGCCCTGGAGCAATTTCGCACCTCTGGTAAATGAGGCCCATAGTTTTCATCTGCCCAGGTTAGTGTCCTTGACATTCCAATATTAAAGATAAAATGCTGAAGCACTGAGGTAGCCCTGACAAAGGCTGATTTCTGCTACTCATAGAAAACGATATTGGGTGGATTTCCACAAACGATGTGACAGTCCGGCATACGCATCGGAATCGGGGTCAAACTTTTGAATTTCCCGATTTACCATTCTAACCAAAATCGCGCATGCCGCAATCTCTTATAATCCTAAGTGTGACATTTGATAAAGTGGTAGCTGGCTCCCTGATCCTGTATAACATCACCGGCTACTGCCTGTGCTTCTATATGGTCGGAGAACCTCCGGTGCGTAATATCCTTGATATTACACTGTAAGGGTGGCATATCCCTATACTAATACATAAGGTGGTACATTTATATGGAGCTGCAGTGGTATATCCTTATAAAAAAACACTCAGCTATGTCACTAGTGACTCATATGTATATTTCTTAGATCCCCTGTCTCCAACCCTTCCAGTGTTCATAGCCTGGACAGATTACTCAGCCTATATTTGCAGTGTTTAACTTCACTAACGGAACCTGCTGGAGCTGCTGCCTGTCACGTAGTCATAACCATGTCTCTCTCCTCCTCCCAAAATTTTTTCACAAAACCCTCATAGATTGCTGGCTGGGATTTCCTTTCTACTGGGTTGGTAGTTGCAGCAAGTACTGGGGGATTTAAGGTGGAAATAGGTACAAGGCTAAATTTAAATGTGAATGGGGTGAAGGATCCAATACTTATGTATTATAAGAAATAATCGCCCCGTCACATTATAATTATAACGACTTACGCCAATCTGCTGTTCCCTGTCCTGTATAAAATCACTCTTCCTACACTGCCTGTGCTTCTATATGTCAGGGACCTCGGTGGTAATATCCTTAATTACACTGTAAGAGGGCGCATTATCCTATATATACATTGGGGTCCTGTACCAATCAGACTGTATTGGTGCTTTATATACCAGTTTGGGGTCCCGTTCATATCAGATGTATGGGTGCTTATATGGTCTCCGTCAATCAGATTGGTAATGGGTTCTCTATGGTTCTGTACAATCAGATTAGTGGTGCATATGGGTTCTCTGTACAATCAGGATTGTATAGGGCTATATGGTCTGTACAATCAGATGTATGGGTGTATATGGTCTCTGTCAATCGATTGTCATGGGTGCTATAGGTCTCTGTACAAAATCTAAACGATTGTATGGGTTGCTTAGCTCTATGGTCTCTATACAATCAGATTGTAGGGTTTTTTGCTAGATTTATGGTGCTTTGCCTATACAATCAGATGTCATGGGTGCTTATATGGTTAAAATCACTGGTCTTATGGTCTAGTACAATCAGATTGTATGGGTTGCCAGGCGCCTGATCAATTGACAGGAAGTTTGACCTTCAGAAACATTGTTTTCTGCGTTTGGCCAACAACCTTCTATTCGCAGCACGCGCCACTGCCTGACACCGAGTTTTCCACCCACCGGTCGCCAAGCAACCGCAGCTAAGGCATGGGCCCGCATCGAAATAACCAATAGAGCTGCTTCGCCTCACTGTTTGAAAACTGGACGAATGAGGCGCCCGTCTGTAAGAGAGGCGACACTAGAACTCTCCTGGGCAAGTATGGCGGCGGCCGTGGTGCAGTTAGAGTTCGAACCGGAGGAGATGGACCGACAACCGGCTGTTATAGAAGAGGCGCGCGAGAGCATCCGGAGCCACATGAGGTCAGGAGCCGGTAAGCAAGGATGAGAGGGAGTGGAAGAACAGAAGGAAGATTCTCTCATTAAATGGCTTCCGGGTGATGTTACCAACCAGGTGGGTAAAACACCAGAGTCTGGCTCTGCCCTATTACTCCCCACTAAGAGTCCGCTGTACTGCCACTCCGGTTCGGACTTCCTGTGCTTCGCAGGTGATGCGTGGAACGTGGTTAGATGACGGTGTTGCTCTCAGGTTCTGGGTAATGTGTATGGCCACACATGACAAACTTCCCCTGTCCTCCCTGTAATGTGGGGTCTGTCATGGGAACTTCACACTGGTGATGCGAACATTTTTTAGGATTAATGGGCCCCCAATTGTAACATATAAGTTTTACAAGTTTCCAAGAAGTTCCCTGACCATATAAAACTCCATCGACGCCAGTTCTCCCGGATGACGTGTTTAAGCACAGATTATATACGTGTAATATATAGAATTCTCTACACTCACAGTGTATTATAGGATGATTACGCACAGAGAGGTTCCCTGACCATATAAAACACAGTACTGCAGGCCTTTTAATATAGCAGGGAACTCATAGTTGGGTAATTTCCTAATATTACAATGTTAAGGGAGGCATTAGTTTCTCCATTTTTTGATTTCTCATTGTATGGTTATAATGGAATAGGCGGTCAATGGTGAGGGTGCAGTGGATATATTCTTATGAGCCTCTTAAGACGGCCATACATTTGAACGATTGTCTGTGTAGGACGTTATCAGACGATCGGAGGGACGTGCGAATGACGTGCCTGACTCTCGATCGATTGGGAATTGATGGAAAGCTTCCTTCAGTCTGTACGGCTGCCCTTTACTTTACATAGAGGGAGCTGATCTGATTGTGCTGTTATGGGTGGTTTGAACTCGGGTCGGGTCAGTGTGTGCTGTTCCCCCCAGGCATTTGTGCCGACAGATACCAAGGAGTCTGTCGGGCACAATGCTGTGGGATCACATGTGTATCGCACAACTTAGCTACACGCCAAGCATTTTATGTAAGGATATATCCCACATCAAAAATCCCCATTGGAAAGTCCAGAGCCTTATCTATTATAAGAATTTATTTCCTGAATATTGGTTATGTACGAAGGTTCTCAGTCAGGTAATGGTATATCTGATCTATTCAGGTAGATCATCACTGGACTTAAATGTGTTAGTTCTTGAAGACGAAGTTAAGTTCTTGAAGTTTTGTACTCATCCAACTGTCTTTCTAACAGTGACTTGTCAAGAATCGCAATTAAGTACCCTGGAAGTCTCAATATGCATGTCATCCAGATTTTGGGGGACCTCTAATGAAAGCTGAATTGCATTGAGGCCAAGAGGTGTTTGTCAAACTGCCAGGGTAAGGTGTTTAAAAAGCATTATCATGGCAGACACTGGTGTGAAAACCCCACCTTACTGTCAGTCTTGTTTCTTTATTTTCACTAAATGGCCCTCCTTGACAACCGGTCTTTTGAACCCAGCCTGTGCCTTTGCCAAAGATGTTGCATACATTCTTCAAAGGTATGTCCTTTTCACTTAAAATGCAGGTACCTTTTCCTACTGTTGGGGGGAAGCCTGACAGTCTTCGTCTCTTCTGGGCTGTTTGGAACCTCAATGTCAATCCACTTGCCCCCCATTCAGAAGGTCCCTCACACCTGTGTTTATTATATGCGAATTGGGCTTCTAGATCTTATGCAACAATTCTGTACAACTCATTCGGATTGAAAACCAGTCGATGACTTGAACGTCTTCAGAACTAACCGTAAGTCCATTAACTAAACTGACACAACAGATATTGTAATGTAATCCTTCATTTTCTAAGGTAAAGTGTAAGGACAGATAACCCACAAGCACCCCAGCCAGTTCTTATGAACCCACGATGAGGATCTAAATGCTAGGTCCTCATCAGTTGTGGGTACATTTAGATCACCAGATTTCTTAGAAGTCCTGTGCTTGGTCCCTGACCGAGCTGGGGCAGAGCCAGAATAGGCCACGCGAGCTTAATTTTTTCTTGGTATAAGCAGCCACGACTGTGGGTCATTCGGGACAATTTTCACAGGCATCTGTAGTCTGCAAAAAATGTTCTAACTCTAGTGTAATTGTAATAGGGGGAAAAGAATAAAAATACATTAAACTGGCATCTCCTTACATTAGTAATTGTTACTAATGACTAATCTTATAAATAAAGCCCAGTGTGTAGTTTTTTCTCACTATTAATGCAGCTATACAACACTGCCAAGATACAAGGTAGGACTTGCACCTCCAAAGTAAATGTTTATTGTAGCCAAAACCATCAGCAAGAACACAAACAGTTCGGCGGGTAACACCCCCTTCTGAAGAGTGTACCTCAAACGTTGTTACTTGCTGATGTTTGTCTCACAATAAACGTTCACTTGGAGGGCAAGTCTGTCTTGTATCTTTGCAAGTTATTTCGTTCCCTTTGAAAGTAGGGAATTGGACCTCTTGTGCACCACTTGGGGCTAGTGTGCGCTATTACAAACGTGTGATTGTAAATATGGTGTAACTGTTTGAGCACTAGACAGTTCCCAAATAGCTTTAAAAAGTGCTGGACGTTAGATCATAAAATTAAATTAACTTGAAAAGTGTATTAAATCTGGGCGAGGCGTAATACCGGTATGTTCATTACCCTGTTGGACATTCAGCTGATTTGACGTGTGGTTCCAAAAAAACATCAACCAGCTGGTTAATCTTCTGCCTCTGCTGAGTTCCCCCCCAGGCGATATGGTATATTTAGGGGGGGTTTTGTCATAATAATAGTAGACTCCACGTATAGGTAAACTTGAACTTTATTCAAAACCATTAACAAGTCTTACGAGCAATACAAGTAAACGCTGTGCCATGTAGATCGGAAGGTAAACGAGCATGAGCACCTCCGTTCATGCGTTTCGTGATGCAGGTCACTTCTCAGAGGCAAGTGGCCAAACCTCCCACACTCCCTTTTATGCAAAATGTGACGGGAAAGTTACAAGAAAGAAAATAAGGAGGGGAAAGGGAATGAGTATAGAAACCCATGGGACCAAAGGAAACTGGTAAGATAAAATCAGTTACCTACAATTGTTTGTTGCATCTAACACCATGCATAAAGGAATCTGCAAACAGTTGTCAAGTATGTCCTTAACAATTGATGGGTAAGCTGCAGTGTCAGGTGCCATAAGCAATAGATTTTATATAAATGTTAAAAGGATATATACGACCCTTAAACATAAATAAACAAAATTGTGGCTACAGGAAACCGTCCATAACATCAACCTTGCCTGTCCATATCACTCAATCAGCAGCTACATATGCTTATCGACCTCGTTCCTACGCTGCCTTCTTGGTCTACCTGGCCTTTTCCATGCTCAGAAGGGTCTGGACCAACAAGCTGCATCTGTGATGGGTGGGTGCCAGAATAGAGCAGTCCATGGCGCTGGATGGTGATTAACGCTGAGGACCTAACCATTTTAGGTTAAACTTAAGGCATGGGTGTTTATTTTGCCAACTTACTCTAAACCAATTGACCTTGTGTACTAAGGACCCACAGTTCAGGATCATGGTTTTTTCATTTGACTTATAGCGCTTTCCTTGGTAAATCTGACACATGTTTTTTGCATTTTTGACCGTTGCGAGGGGTTGGGGTGCCCTTCTTCTAAACGGACACGTGAACTATACACTCGTATAGGTGCATGCAGCTACATGCTTCTTAGTAGTTTCCAAAACATGCTGGATTTTAATTCGAGTTGTTAAAGTGAAAATTAAACTAGAAATTGATATCCAGGTATGGTAATTATGGCCTCTTTCAATATTAAGATATTGTGATAATAGATAATGTCAGTGTGGTGGGAACTTGATATGTGTACAGTGCGGCGGATACCAGTATAGATTAGTTGTACGGGCAGATTCATTCTGTAGCTCAGGTGTCCGTGTCTACATGTGAATGTGACGGGTTATATGTTCGGAATGGCTGATAAAGTTTTATCACCCATAGAGTCCAGTGTTGTTTTTGCAGTCCATGTGATTAGGTGAAACCAAAAGAAACTGCGGTTTTAGGAGTAGAGATCATGTCTCACAATTGTTCTAGGGGACACATTAATTTGCTCATTCAGAACTATTTGACTTGTGATTTGATGAAAACAGCGTTTCCTTTTCAGGTCAGAATTGGTCTCCTCGTTAACACTTCACTTGCACAATGTCCATACGAGAGCTTTCTGCAAGTCATGCCTATTGAAATAACAAAGTCCCTGTGTGGCCCCCTGCACATTGGAATCCTTCGGGAATTTCCACACCCGTGACCCTGGTGTATAGTCACCTGTACTGCCACCTCTTACTCTGCCTCCTGTTCTCCAAGGACATAATGACTAAACATTTTTTTTTTCTTTTCCTTAAACACATCCATGTCCTGCTTTTTTTGTTGGGGGGGTGGTGGGAGGCACAGACTCCTTAGTAACTCTAAATCCCCTGGTGTACTAATCACTTTCTGCCCTTGTTTTCTCCTGCGGAAGTTACATGACCTCTGGGACAATTGAAACTTAAATATGTTTTGTTTGACAAATACCAAGGAACAGGTGAGTAATATTGGTTACGTTTGATGTTTGTGTCACAGATTTTCTGAGGTACTGACAGTAAGCAAGTGTGCTACTGCTTTGCAGTTTCATCAGCACATAAGAATTGCAATGCATCTGCTACAAAGCGACTATAGTCCCATACAAAGGATCTGTACTGTACTTTCAGGGTACAGTTTCCTTGCTGCGGTCACATTCCATACTCCTATTTTAAAATGGCCTGCTCCTTAATGCAGTTTGATGGCCCTTTAGCTCTCCCCCTGCTAACACGGTCACAGTCTAGACATTGGAGTGCTGTGCCCTATGTTAGATAGGGAAAATATGGGGGACGGGGTGGTGGTAAAAGAGCGACACAGTTGACCCGTGGAGCAACATATTTACCTGAATTAAATTGAGGGCCTCTGGTTATTAACGGGTGAGGTAGACAGTAAATTTTGTTGCTTCTCCACCTAGTAATGTCTCTTATTGTCTAACTGGCATAGGCTGATATCAGGTTTTGTATACATTTTGATGCTCCGTTGTCAGGGCCTTGCTTGTAACAACCGGGTGAAAGGCAGAAGTCAATGCAGGCCCATAAAGGCTGGAGCTAAGATAAACCCAACCTTTACAGTGTTTGCGCAATGAGTTACTTGCTTTACAGTACAGTCATAAATGTGGCAAAGCTGAATTATCACCTTGGTTGTTGAGACTGTTGGTGATGGTTGTTACATATGGGATATACTTTTAAGTATGCACCTCTGACGATGTGAGAAATGATAAAAAAAATCAGTGTGGGGGGGGGGATAGAAAAAGTGGGGGGTGTATAATGGACAATGTATATTCCCCTTGGGTTTTAGTATGTGAAGCACATTCTGTCGCAGTGCGAATCTGAAATCCATAGGATAACCACAATGGTGCTTATAACTTGGCCTGTACTGTATATGGTCCCGCCATATTGGTGAGACTAGTACCGCATTCGACTAGTAATTGCAGTGGGAGCTACAATCGACAAAAACCGGGGACCGTTTCGGACAAGAGCTTTCGGTGCTATGCACACTGTCGTTGGTTTGATAGCTAGGTCAATCGTAACATAGTAAAATAGTAATACGGTTGAATAAAGACATGCGTCATCAAGTCCAACCTATCCCTTTTTTTTTTTTTTTTTTTTACACACCTATAACGTTTGATCCAGGGAGCAAAAAACCCCAGCTACAAAAAGGGGGGGAAAAATTCCTTCTCCTGACTCAAAAACGGGGGGGGGGCAACGAAAGTATCCCTGGATCAACAGATCGTATGCATTAATAACCAGTAATTCTTCAAATTTATATTTTTTTAGTTTAGAACTTATCCATGCCCTTTTTTAAAAGTTATTTCAATGAACTGCCATTACCCACCTCTGCTGGAAGACAGTTCCACAGTTTCAACCGTTCTCACTGTAAAGAAACCTCTCCTAAACTTGAAGATGAACCACTTCTTTGTCTTCAACCTTAAAGGTGCCACGAGTCCTCTGATATGACCTATTAGTGAAACATGCACCAGAGGTTCACTGTATGGGCCATTAATATATTTGTATAAGAGTATCATGTCCCCACGCAACCGCGCGTTCTCCCATGTAAACAGCCCTAACTTGTCTAATCTTGCCTGCATATTCAAGCCCCTCCATTCCCCTTATTAATTTAGTTGCCCTTCTCTGGACTCGTTCCATTTTCCAAGATGTCCTCTTTTGTATATGGGATTCCAAAACTGGCACCGCATATCCAATGAGGCCTTACCGTGCCTTTTAAGAGTGAGAATAATATTTTCTCTCTGAACTATATCCCTCTTTATACAGAACAATATCTTGCGAGCTCGTATCTTGTTCCACCTGGCATTGTTTGCTACAGCTAAGTCTGTTATGCTACCAGACCCCCAAATCTTTTTTTCCATTTAAGATGCAACCTAACCGACAGAGTTATTTATGTGTAGGTGGCACGGATTATTAAATCCCAAATGCATCACCCATTACATTTATCACATTGAATCTCATGCTCATTTCGCTGCCCATTTGATAATCTATTCCCCAGGTACTGCTTGCAGCACTTGCACATATTGGAGTTTCCAAAGCTCTTCACCCCCCCCCCCTTAATTTAGTGTCATCAGCAAACACAGAGACCTTTGGCTTCTCAATGCCCCCGTCTAATTCATTTCATAAACAGTTAAACATAGCGCCCCGTACAGAACCCTGAGGAACTCGATTCGTAACTTTAGCCACATATATGTAAGCTTCCATAACCACACTCTCTTTTGCGGTCAAGAAAACAAAGAATAACCAGTTTCTCTATCCATGAACAAAGTTTCTTTCAAGGCCAACAGTCCTCAGTTATACATTATCGCCTATGTGGCACAGTATCACAGGCTTGTGCAAAATCCAAATATACCACATCCACAGCGTGCCTGAATCTAACTTCTTACTCACTCTTCTATAAAACATTAAATTTGTCTGGCATGAGTCTATTTCTCATAAATCCCTGCTGACTACTATAATAAGATGAATTCGTGAGACAAAGTCAGGATATACCCTTAAAAGTTTCATCACCTTCCCTACACTGAGTTATGCTTACCAGGTCTATAGTTTACCAGGCTGTGAAACGACTAACCTTTTTTGAATATTGGTATTACACCTTGGCTTTTTTCCAATCCAGCGGCACATCCCCAACAAAAGCGAATCTGAAAAGAATGAGACAGTGGGTCTTGTCAGAACTGAACTAAGCTCTTTTAAATCCTAGGATGCAATCCATCTGGGTCTGCTGGCGTTATTGATTAGTTAAAACTTTGTCTAATGATTCCCCGTCACTATCCTCTGGTTACCAATTTGAAAACTCTCATTTTCCTCCCTGCACATTTTACAATCCCTACTGTAGGATTCTCAACGTAAAAACCGATGTAAAAAAACAGTTAGCATAGCCTCTTTCGGCATCCTATACAACCACCTCAGCTCCATTAATTTAATGGTCCCAAGTTTCAGTCCTCATTTTTTTACCATTATATACTTAAAAAAACATCTTGGGGTTGGACTTGCTTTGTTCGATCTATTTATTTTCTATTTTAGCGAGTTTATTGCTTTCTTGCACTCTTTATTACAACTTTTGAAGTCCCTGTAGCCTGTTCGTTGCCTTCCTGCTTTCAAAGTTTAAAGCCCTTTCTTTTTTTCCATTTCCCTTTTACCTGCAGCATGAAGCCCATGCATGGATGGACCTACATTTTTTACACTTGTTTCCTAAGGTCCCGATTTGGAAATGTGTATAGTTTAAATATCCCTTTAAAGTGGTCCACATTGCTCATCATCTTTACTGAAACATTCCCCCAGTCTATGAGCAGAGCGATTCCTTTAAAAGCATAAAATTAGCTTTCCTAAGTTAAAAGTTTTTTGTTAAGCAGTGCACTTAGTTCTTTTCTGCAAACTATAGTTAAATGGAACATATCATGGCCACTATTCCCTCACTTCCCATTACCTTCATCTCCAAAATAGCTCTGGGGTTATTAGAGTATCACATCCACACAACGCATTCTTCTAGTAGGAACTTCTACATCTGTGAAGAAACTGCTCTATAGGAAATTTAAGAACTTTATACTTTGAGGTGGCTGGCAAGTTCCATTAATCCAATCTATTTTCAGGGTAAGTTAAATCCCCCATAACCAGAAATGCCCCATAACCAGCACCCTTCGCCAACCTGCTATGGAGATTCATTTCCACCTCTTCCCGGCATTTGGCCGGCTATAACACACTCCAACAAGTTAACTTACCTACCTTCTTGCTTCCTGTACACAGTTTCCACCCAAGATGTTTCTGCCGCATCGTTTGCTCCCCCATCTATTCCATCTTTTAAATTTGCTCCATTCCTGTTTAACATACATACATACTCTCCTCCTGCCTTCTATGAACTCGGTCATGTCCATAAAGGAGTACCCTTCAATATTTACTGTCCCAGTCGTGGAATTCATAAGCCATGATTCTGCTATAACCAATTACATCATACCTTTCCTTAAGCATAATTATTTACAAGTTCGCCGTTTTTCCAGCCAGACTCCTTGCCATTTGTAAACATACATTTTAGATTATTCAATTGATTGTACTTCATACACTGGCAGGATCGAGTGCCCTAAGCCCCACCAGTCCAGTGCGTGGGCCACATTGATCACCCCTCCCCCCCCCCCCCGAAAACTTCTGTGGAAACAGCCTTTGCAGCGAGTGAGAACCTGCTCTGAAAAGTCTGTTTTCACATAGTGAGAGAGACAGGGCTGTAGATTCCTTACTTCTCTGCAGCTGCAGGTCCTTACACTACAGCAGAGAGGACGGAGGGACTTCATCGCTTCCTCACACACTAGGGAGTCTGAGACGCTCGCCGCGGCACTGTGCAGGAGAAGCCCTCAGGAAGTCAACATGTCTCGCTCCCCCCATTACATTTCTGGCACGTGTTTTTGTATACTTGGGCTGTGGATCACGTAGAGAGTGGTTATGCTCGTTTTAAAAGGTAGGAATGGCCTTTCATTTAACTCAACTTGTTTGGAGACCAAAGTCCCTTTATACTGTAGTTCTGGTTGGTACAGGGATACTATAATATTGAGAATTACCGGTATTAATACATATACTGTAGTTCTGGTTGGTACGGGGATACTATAACTTATAATATTGAGATTAACCTGTGTATTAATACATATACTGTAGTGCTGGTTGGTACAAGGATACTATATAATATTGAAATTACTGTATTACTACATATACGTGAGATTGGTTGGTACTGGATACTATTAAATTGAAATTACTTGGTAGTATATAATATACTTTAGTTTCTGGCTACAGCACCATTCGGTCCCGTGTGGTTAAACACAGATGCTGGGGCGGCCATTTCACACATTGTGGCTTTGTGTAGATAAAACGGACACTGGGGGGCATTGAAACATTCGGTCTCCGTTATTAACCAAGGGCAGTTCATAGCTGTATTAACGCCGACTGAGACTTCACGATCGCCCACGAATGGTGGCATGTCACACTTTATGCTCCTGTGAGTTAAACACGTGGACGCTGGAAGGACTTTTCACACTCACATGCTCCATGTGTTAAACCCTCCGGAGTCCTGGGGGAGCATTTTACATGGGTCCTGTGTAGAAACACTGGACGTCTGGGACATTTTACCACATTTGGCTCCGTGGGTAAACACCGGGTACGCTGGGGACATTTTACATATTGGCTCCTTGTGGTGTAAACACGGACCGCTGGGAGACATTTTCACATTTGACCTCCGTGTGGTTTAACACTGTGAGCGCGGGGACATTTTACATATTTGGCTCCGTGTGGTTAAACACTGACGCTGGGACACTGTTTACAAATTTGCTCCGTTGGTTAAACCACTGGAAGCGGACTTGTGACATATTTGCGTAAACTGACGGATCTCTATTGCTCCGTGTGGTTAAACCAGGACGCTGGGGACTTGTACCAACAGGCTGGCTCCGGGTGTTTTAACAACTGGACGCTGGGGACATTTTACACATTTGGCTCCGTGTGGTTAAAACAACTGACGCTGGGGGACATTTTACACATTTCTGGGAACATGCGTGGACACGTTACATATTTGGCTACGTTGTTAACACCGGAACCCACTGGGGGGACACTTTACATATTTTAGCTCCGGTGGTTACAAACATGGACCACTTGGGGACATTTTACATATTTGCCGTGTGGTTGGAGATGGACTTAAACTCCGTTGGTAAACTGACGCTGTGGACAATTTAACACATTTAGCTCCGTGTGGTTATAACACTGAGCTGGGAATTTTACAACATTAGCTCCGTGTGGTTAACACTGGACGCTGGGGACATTTTACACTATTAGCTCCGTTGTGGTTAAACACTGGCGTCGGGGGACATTTACACATTTGATCTCCGGTGGTTAACACCTGGACGCTGGGGACCTTGTACATATTTGGCTCCGTGGTTAAACACGGACGCTGGTGGACCTATTTACGATATTTGGCTCCGTGTGGTTAAAACGACCGGGATATTTTCCCTGGGGTAAGACCCTGGGCGCTGGGGACATTTACACATTTGGGACGCTGGGGACTTTTACACAATTTGGCTCCGTTGGTTATAAACACTGGCTGGGGACACTTTTACACATTGGGCTCCGTGTGGTTATAAACAACTGCGACGCTGGGGACATTTTACACATTTGCCCGTGTGGTTAAACACTGGACGCTGGGGACATTGTTACATATTTGCTCCGTGTGGTTAAACACATGGAAGGGGGAACATTTTACAACATATGTTGGTTCTCGTGTGGTTAAACACTGACGATGGGGATATTTTACAGATATTTGGCCTCAGTTGGTTGAAACACTGTGAGCTGGGGACATGTTTACACATTTAGCTAGCCGTGTGGTTTAAACACTGGACGCGGGGACATTTTACATATTAAGACTCGTGTGGTTAAACACTGGACCTGCGGGACCCCATTTTACACATTTAGCTCCGTGTGTTTTAAACACTGGACGCTGGGGACTTTTACATATTTGGTCTCGTTGGTTAAACACTGGACGCTGGGGACATTTTTACATATTTGTGCTCCGTGTGGTTAAACACTGGACGCTGGGGATCATTTTACAATATTTGGCTCCCGTGTGGACCACTTAAACACGGACGCTGGGACATTTAACATTGGACGCTGGGGACATTTACACTTTGGCTCAGTGGTGGTTAAACACTGGCGCTGGGGACATTTTACACATTTGGCTCCGTGTGGTTAAACCCTGGACGCGGGACATTTTACACATTTAGCTCCGTTGTGGTTAAACACTGGACGCTGGGGACATTTACATATTGGCTCCGTGTGGTTAAACATGGACGCTGGGGCATTTTACAATATTTGTCTCGTGTGGTTTAAACAATGGACGCTGGGGAATTTTACATATTTGGCTCCGTGTGGTTAACCACTGGACGCTGGGGACATTTACACATTTGCTCCGTGTGGTTAACACTGGCCGACGTGGGACATTTTACAATTTGGCTCCGTGTGGTTAAACAACGGACGCTGGGGACATTTTACACTATTGGCTCCGGTGGTTAAACACTGGACGCTGGGGACATTTGTTACACATTTGGCTCCGTGTGGTTTAAACACACTGGAGCTGGGGACATTTTACATATTGGCTCTCGTGTGGTTAAAACCCAGGAAGGCGGGACATTTTACACATTTGGCTCCATGTGGTTAAACACCGGACCTCTGGGATATTTCACACACTCGGCTCCATGGGCGTCGACCTGATTCGAGGATTTTCACACATACCCCTTGTGTGATGCGTGTATACTATCCAAGCCAGGACAGGGGGTAAAGGACTGAGGTGGCAGCCCGCACTAGGGGAGGCAGACTTGAGGGAGGCAGGCAAAGGAGGGCAGGACTGAGGAGAGGGTAGGACCAGATGGGGAACAAGACCAGAGAAAGGGCAGGGCTGGAGAAGGAAGGATAGGAATAGGGCAGGAAGGATCGGAGGGAGAGAGGACCAGGTGGGCAGTACTAGAGGGAAGCAGCAGGACCAGTGGCTAAAGTGGGGCAGGCCAAGAGATGGCAAGACTGAGGGGGGTAGGAAAGGAGCGGAGGAATATAGGAGGAGCAGGACAGGAGGAGAGCGAGGATGGAGGAAGGCAGGAGGAAGGGGTGCAGGACAGAACAGGGGAAGGATGGAGGGGGGAACAGGCAATAGGGGCAAGATTGGAGCGGGGGCAGGACCAGAAGGGGGCAGAACAGAAAGGGTCAAGGACTGGAGAGAAAGCAGGTCAAGGGAGGCCAGGACTGAAGAGGGTAAAGACCAAAGGGGAGCAGACAAACAGGAGGAGGGCAGAACCAGAGAGGAGGCATGAACCAGATGGAGGAGGACTGGAGAGAGGGCAGGTATTGCGATGGCAAGAATGAAGCACGCAGAGGACAGAGAGGGACAGGACTGCAGACAGGAAAAGGGGGATGGATCAGAGGAGGGCAGGAAGACCGGTTTTTGGGGGAGCGAGACTTGAAGAGGGTAGGCACAGAGAGGGGAAAGAGTAGACAGGATCAGGACCAAAGAGGGACACTGCTCAATCTAAACAGATACATTCCATCTCTTCTGAACCGTCTTTCTGAGTTTAAAAGCACAGTTACTGGTAAACTTACCCTATTAAGAGTTACATCAACTGCCAACAGAATTTGTGATTTTTGTCACGCTGCAATGTATGAAACAATAAGTGAAAGGGTTTTGGAACCCTTTCAAGCATCAGGGTGCAGGATTCCCACTTGCCCTCAGTACACAAAAATAAACTAAAAGGGAAAGTTAAGTATAAACTTGGCTTGAAAACTGCATTTTGGAAGGGAATTTGTGTTTGTGCTGCTGCAGATTTAAAACTCATAATGCCAAGTAAGAGATGATATGTTGTTTTTTTTACTTACCTTTAAAATATGTCACACATATCAGGTTGGGGGATAAATACTAACTTTTTGATGATTGGGTCAAATGTGTTTTTTGACTAAGAGTTACCCTTTAAAATTATGGCTGCCATGGAAATGGAAGGGTGGGTCAGTAGCGTGGTGTACCTGGATCAGGTGGAAGTTAAAGGGAATGTCCACCCCTCTTTTCAAAAATGAATATATTGTAATTACCCCCCAAAACCTAAAGACTTTTAGTCAAAAACTTTAAATCGGCTCCCACAAAGAATTATTATACTCACAAGCTCCTCCCGCCTCCACCGCCGCATCCGGGCTCCTCACTCAGTCTCCACGGTGGCTGCTGTGTTATTTTGTGTGTGTGGAGACTGGTCTGGAGATAGTCAGTGATTGGCCGTGATGTGCACTTTTCACGGCAGACATTGACTGCCTTACCCGGAAGTGCGAGAGCCACGTGAGAGTGAGGGGCATGTAAAGTATAATAGTCTTGTTGGAGCCAAATAAAGCTTTTGGCTAAAACAAACTTTAGGTTTTGGGGGGTAATCTACTATATATCACTTTTTGAAAAGAGGGGTAGACATTCCCTTTAAAAAAAACCTTTGATTTTGATCAAAATTGCTTTTTTTGACTTTATTACCCTTTGAGTATGGCTGCCACAGTAAGTGGATAAGTAGATCAGTAGGTGTGTACCTGGGTCTGGTTGAGGGGGTTATCTGTTTTGTGTTACAACCTAAAACTATCTTTTATTAGGATAAATTTAAATTAGTTTTTTTACTTTAGTTACCCTTTAAATATGGCTGGAATGGGAATGGAATGGAAAGGTGGGTCGTAGGTGGGTTTACCTGTGTCTGTGTGGGGGGTTGGGGATACAAACTGTTTTGAAATATCCACATTTGAGGATGTTACCATTATAGTCTTGGAAAAAATGTCCCAATTCCCAATGACGCCATAACGGTTCCACAGATTCCTTAGCTAGAAGATACCACACTTCTCCTATATCCCCGCACGTCTGTGCCGAATTTCACGTCTCTAGCTCAAAAAAGCGGAAGAATAAAATGGAAGAAGAAGAAATAGAAAGAACAGTAATTTGGCTTTTTCAAGTATACAACATGTTTTCAAATTTCAGGGTATAGAGTCAATAGGGATACATAGAAGGAGTGGTAGTCGGATACATCCTATATCGCAAAGAAGCCCAGTGGATTTTTACTTAGAGACACGGGTCCCATTAAGCTCAATTATGATTGGAGGTCTGGTGTATCTTATCATCGGTGTCCAGTAATTACATTAGCTCACATGTTGAGATACTGTTCATATGTTTTATATAATATGTAATACGGATCCCCAATGTGATCTCATACCAGAATATATACATTTGTGCAATGTGCAATCTATTTTATACATCTAGAGTTTAGCCTTTTAGAATAAAAAAACACATGTCGATGAAATTATATATAATTATTTATTACAAATAATGGTCATTTCATATAGTCACTTTCCTTATTGTACATTTTATTATCTGATGTTTTTAACGTATTGTGTATATAAATAGTATGATTGTCCAGCTCCTATGAGACATGTATAATGATAGTGCTGCTGCGCCCGCTAGGGTTAATATTGTTCATTTCAATAATCATGTCAATCTGTAATTAAGTATGTTTCACTTTAATCAAGTATGCTAATGGCATTGCAGGCTATTTAAGATACAGGTGTATAGTAGCTAATTTCCTCTGATGAAGTGTCTGTGTTGGGCACGAAACACGTCAGGCAACTTGGTGGTCTGATTGTATGTGTAAATGGATAGACATCTATGCCATAGATGGTTTTAATTTTATAAATAAGTGTTAAGTTTTATCTGCAGACTGATCGTTCGTCTCCTGATGACATCCATAAAGGCGGCCCCGCCTCAAACAAGCTTCTCTGTTTTCTTACTTGTTCAATCAGGGAGGTTCCGAACTCTCCAGTGGAAGCGTGGCCACTCAGTCAGTTTGGACATTATGTGAAGGGGGTGTCCCGTAAGGCCATCACAGCAGCTACTACCAGAGAGGGACAGGAACCAGAGTGCCGCATTCTTATGCATATAAAATGAAATTCACTAATTGTACTTGTTCACTCTCTGTTCTAAGGAGAGTGAAAGCGCCGGATGTATCGGGGATTTTCAGAAGCACTGAAGTCAAACTTCCTGCTTCCAGTAGGTTGAGTGACATCACCTGACCTCGTGCCAGCCTTTCCCCCCGGGGGAGAAGCATCTCAGAAGGACTTATTGCTGGGAAATCAGGAAGTACCTGAGGAAAAAATTGACAGTAAGAAGGGGAAGCCTATTAATGCAGGCAGAGGCTGGTCCACATGACTACAAGCTGGTCACATGGCTGAAAACGGAAGAGTTCAACCAGGAAGTTACATTGCTGAACTTTTGCAGCAATAACTTCTCAGAAATTGTATCTAGAGATGTGATTTAGGTTTTGTGAAGGTACGATGGAAGGCTTTTTCTATAATCCTACTAGTTGGAAAAATTTGAGACACATTTAATCCTGTTAAAATAAAATAAAATAAAAATTAAAACTCTATTTGATGTCTGCCTTTTTTCTATTTTCTATATATTTTCTTTGTTTTTACTGACCATTAAACTATAGAAAATTGTTCCTATTTCCATGTTTCGGAGAGAAAACCACAGAGTTTTAATTAGAGGAAATATGTTAATCCGTGTTATGTTATTAAACCAATTAGATTACTGTGTAATCGGGAGAGATCATTGGTTTCAATCCAAATACTTAGCTAAAGCGTGGCATACGCGTTATAGGGAAAACAAGATCAGGACAAGGCAGAACATTTTCTGCTGACCCACTACACTACCATACCCTCCAGTGTACCGATTTTCCCGGTATTGTACCGTTTTAAAACGGGAGTTACGGGGGGCATAACAACAAGTACCGGGCTTGTACCGGTGCTGGCATGTGTACCGCGGATCATGTGTGCGCAGTCACTCGGCTGCACAGTGCTACCATTTTCTTTCTTTGGAATGAAATTAGTGGCAAATATTAGAGATATATTTAGGTGAGCTTAATGTTTGGGGCGGAGCGATGGGTGGGTTTGGGCGGAGCAAGGGGTGTGGTCAAAGTGTACCTTTTTCTTCTTTGGAATTTGGAGGTATGCACTACCTAGTTCGCCTAACGCGCTGATCTCCTAACAAACCGAATCCGACAGACAACAAGAGCTCCTCACTGCTATAGCAGAGACCAACAGAGTTTAAGAGGCGAGATCTGACATATCACTTATTATACGGACATGAATAAACTCCAAAAGGGGTGGGGGAAACAGAGGAACAATAAAATCGACTATTGAGGACACAGTCGCCCCATAGGCCATATACCCAATTAACCCAAAAAAACTACATACGTGAAAATTGTCACAGAGATGAATTAAACAACCACAGGCCATAGAATGGTCCTACCCTGCTAAGCAGCGGGTAAATTCTTCTAAATCCCAAAGCTGCCATTAACTGACTGGAATCAAGCTAAAGGCCCACCTTGACCTAAGCACCATATGTCACTAGAGTTCGACAAATTCAAATCAGCTAGGGGTACTTGGGATACTGGGGTGTAACTTGTACCTAAGGGGTGAATCTAAAAGTGTGTGAATCTAAATGTGTCAAATGAACATGGGTCTCAGCTACCCCAGTAAATATAATACTATATTTATTTATTATATTTATATAATATAACTGTAACTGAGATAACTGTACCTTTATATTTCTCTACTGTTTATGGTTTAACCCTTACAAACTTTTATAGATCTGTAATTTAGTGCGAGTTAACTCTAATTTTGGTTCAATTTTCTGGTGACAAGTCATCCCTGGAGGTCCCAGGTTCATCAGGGTAGTGTTATAATTCAGACTTATTTAAGGAGAATTATGGTGTAAATGACAAATTCTAGCTCCTCCCTTTCATTATCTTCTTTATTAAACTATGATCTCCAATGACTGGAGATGAGCCAGAAATAAGTCAGTTAATGCCAAGTATAATGCTCCTTAACTAAATAACAATATAAAAGGTCTTACGGGAGTCCAGCGGGGAATCCAGCAGTGAAGTCCAGCGATTAAATCCAGAGTGAGGTCATGCGTGAATCCATGATGAAGTCCAGCGGTGAAAGTCATGCGGTGATTTCCAGTGTGAAGTCCGGTCTGTAGAAGTCATGCGGTGATTCCAGGATAAAGTCCAGCGGTGAAGTCATGCGGTGTCCAGGTTAAGTCCACGGTTAAGTCATGCTGTGATTCCAGGAGGAAGTTCCACGGTGAAGTCATGTGATGAGTAGATAGTCCAGCTGAAGTCAAACGTGGATCAGTATGAAGTTCACTGTGAAGTCAAACGGTGAATCCATGATGAAGTCCAGCGGTAAGTCCATGCAGTGATTCCGAAAGAATCCAGCTGTGAATCAGGGTATCCAGTGGCCAGCTGTTAAGTGATTCCGGGAGTAGTCAGGTATATATCCGAGTCCAGCTGTGAAGCTCCGTGTATTCGATAGAAGTCTCAGCGGGATAGTCATGCGGTGATTCCAATTAGATGAGTCCGAGCTGTGAGCAGGTACAGGATGGTCGTTGAAGTCACGTGATTCCATAAAGTAGATGAAGTCCATGCGGTTTCGGAAAGTCATGAATGTTGTGTAAATCCCGGATAAAGTCCGCGGTGAAGTAGCGGTGATTCCAGGATGAAGTCAGTGTGAGCAAACACGGTACGATTCCCCAGGATAAAGTCCCGCGTGAATCATGTGGTAATTCCAGTATAAAGTCCAGGGTGAAGTCATGCGGTGATCCCGAGTGAAGTCCAGCTGTGAGAGTCCCAAACGGTATTTCCGAGATGAAGTCAGCTGTAAGTCAAACCGGTGATTCCAGGATGAAGTCCAGAGTGAACATGCGGTGATTCAGATGAAGTACCGCAGTGAAGTCATGCGGTGACTTCCAGGATGAGTTCCAGCGTGAATTCATGCGGGATTCCAGGAGAATCCAAGCGTCAGTCATGCGTGATTGCCAGGATGAAATCCAGAAGTGAATTACATGCGGTGATTCCAGATGAAGTCCCAGCGTGAGTCGTGCGTATCCAGATGCCACTGGCGTCAGTGTGATTTCCAGGTGAGTCAGACGGTGAAGTCATGCGTTGCTTAGGAGAGTCAGAGTGACATGGGTGATCCAGGATGAAGTAAGCGGTGCAAGTCCATTGTTTGGGCAAAGTGATTCCAGGAGGAGTCAGCAGCGTGAAGTTCATGCGGTATTCCCAGGATGAAGTCCAGCGGTCGTTATGGTTAACGATAACATCGGTAATTTTTACGAAACGATACGCGATCTTTATATAACTAGGGCCCTTATTTCTTGAAGACGTTTCGCAGTCATACATAAAGTCATTCTGAATTGAGAGATCCAGTCGGAGGTGATAGCGAAACTTCTTCAAGAATAGACTTCAATCCAGTTTGTCTATGAATTACATCAGATATCTGGACCGGGATGGATGAAACCGTCACAAGCCATTCATCTAGGATTAAGGCTCCCACTTTTATCACTTTCAATATTCCCTCCAACTGTTCAGTAATTTTAAAGGAAACTCCACTGTAATAAATTAATTATTCCTATCTCCCATATGTTTTTGTTGAGAGAGCATCTAGCACACTCGGGCTGATTTACCCCACGTGTGCTGTGCGAACAATAGGGGTTAAACCCTGTGATAACAATATTGATAGGTTAGCGCAAGTTTAATCCATAATTGCCTGGCTGCACCAGTTTCTGTCAAAAGACACAACCGGTGCAACTTGGCGTAGTCGTATTAATAAAGGATTTGCGCCACTTTTAACTCACCAAATTTAAGACTCAGGCTATGGCTGGTCTTAAAGTGGCGCTGGGGGTAAATCCCTTTTGGATTTACCACCACGGTGCAATCCAGTATTAAATACAGTCCCACATGTTGCCTGGAGAATTTGCGACCTACTGGGTAAATGAGGCCCATAGTTTTTCATCTGCCAGGTTAGTGTCTTGACATTCCAATAGTTAAAGATAAAATGCTGAAGCACTGAGGTAGCCTGACAAAGGCTGATCTTCTGGCTACTCATAAGAAAAACGACTATTGGGGATTTCCACAAACGATGTGAGTCGCGGCAGCGCATCGGAATCGGGCAAACTTTGAATTCCCTGCGATTTCCATTACTACCAAAATCCCATGCGCAATCATCTTATAATACCATAAGTGTGACATTTGTAAATGTGGAGCTGGCTCCCTGTCCTGATAAATCACCGCCTACGGCCTCGTGCTTCTATATGGTCAGGAGAACCTCCCGGTGCGTAATATCTTATATTACACTGTAAGGGGGCGCATATCCCTATTAATACATAAGTGACATTTATATGGAGCTGCAGTGTCATATGCCTTATAAAAAAACACTCAGCTATGTCACTAAGTGACTCATTTATATTTTCTATAGATCCCCTTCTCCACCTTCCAGTGTTCATGCACCTGGACAGATGACTCAGCCATTTTGCCAGTGTTTAACTCACTAACGGAACCTGCTGGAGCTGCTGCCTGTCACTAGATCATAACCATGTTCTCTCTCCTCCTCCCACAAGATTTTTTAAAAAACCCTCATCGATTGCTGGCTGGGATGTTCCTTTCTACTGGGTTTAGTTTGCAGCAAAGTAGCTTGGGGGATTTAAGGTGGAATAGGACAAGGCTAAATTTACAAATGTGAATGGGGGTGAAGGAATCCAATACTTATGTATTAATAAGAAATAATGCGCCCCGTCACATTATAATTATAACGACTTACGCCAACCGCTGTTCCCTGTTCCTGTATAAATCACTCTTCCTACCTGCCTACGTGCTTCTATATGTCAGGGATCCTCGGTGGCGTAATATCCTTAATTACACTGTAAGAGGGCGCATATCCTTATATATCATTTGGATCCTGTACAATCAGACTGTATGTGGTGCTTTATATACCATTGGGTGTCCGTTCATATCAGAGTATGGTGCTAATATGGTCTCCGTCACAATCAGATTGGTAATGGGTTCTCTATGGTCTCTGTCAATCAGATTGTAGGTGCTATTGGGCTTCTCTGTACAATCAGGATTGTATAGGTGCTATTGGTCTGTACAATCAGATTGTAATGGGTCTATATGGTCTCTGTCAATCCGATTGTCATGGGTGCTATAGGTCTCTGTACAAAATCTACAGATTGTATGGGTGCTATAGCTCTATGGTCTGCTAACAATCAGATTGTATGGTGCTATATGTCTCTGTACATCAGATGTATGGGTGCTATATGTCCCTATACAAATCAGCTTGTCATGGGTGCTATAATGGTCTTGGTACAATCAGATTGTATGGGTTTGCCAGGCGCCTGATCAATTGACAGAAGTTTGACCTTTCAGAACATTGTTTTTCTGCAGTTTGCCAACAACCTTCTATTCGCAGCACGCGCCACTGCCTACACCGATTCCACCACCGGTCGCCAATGCAACGCAGCTAAGCGATGGCCGCATCGAAATAACCATGAGAAGCTGCTTCGCCTCATGTTTGAAAACTGGACGAATGAGGCCCCGTCGTAGAGTAGCACACTAGAATTCTCTGGCAATATGGCGGCGGCCGTGTCAGTTAGAGTCCGAACCGGAGGAGATGACCGACACCGGCTGTTATGAGAGAGGCGCGCGCGAGAGCATCCGGAGCCAACATGAGGTCAGGAGCCGTGGTAGAGCAAGGATGAAGAGGAGAGTGTGAAGAACAGTAGGAAATTTCTCATTAAATGGGCTTCCGGGTGATGTATACCAAACCAGGTGGGTAAAACACCGAGCTGGCTCTGCCCTAGTTACTCCCCGACTAAGAGTCCGCTGTACCCACTCCGTGTTCGAATTCCTGTGCTTCGCAGGGGATGCGTGGAAGTGGTTAGATGGACGGTGTTGCTCTCAGGTTCTGGGTAAATGGTGTATGGCCACACAATGATAATTTCCTCCCGTCCTCCCTGTAATGTGGGGCTGTCAGGAAATTCAGCATTGGTGATGGAACATTATTTTAGGATAATGGGCCCCCAATTGAACATATAAGGTTTATACAAGTTTCCAAGAAGTTCCTGACCTATAAAACTCCATCAGCCAGTTCTCGCCGGATGACGTGTTTTAAGGCACAGATTAATACCGTGTAATATATAGAATTCTCTACCTACAGTGTATTAGGATGATTACGCCGAGAGGTTCCCTGACCATATAAAACCACAGTGACTGCAGGCCTTTTAATATAGGGCAGGGAACTCAAGTTGGTGATTTCCTAAATTACAATGTTAAGGGAGGCAATTAGTTTTCTCATTTTTGATTTCTCATGTATTGTTATAATGGAATAGGCGGTCAAGGTGACGGTGCAGTGGGATATATTCTTAGAGCCTCTTAAGACGGGCCATACATTTGAACGATTGTCGTGTGTAGGGACTGTTTCAGACCGATCGGTAGGGACTGCGAATGACAGCCTGACTCTCGATCTTGGGAATGAGGAAAGCTTCCTTCAGTCTGTACGGCTCGCCTTTAATTTTACATAGAGTGGAGCTGATCTGATTGTGACTGTGTTATGGGTGGTTTGAACTGGTCGGGTCGTGTGTGCTGTTCCCCCAGTGCATTTGTGCCGACAGAACCAAGTGATCTGTCGGCACACATGCTGTGGGATCACATGTGTATCGCACAACTTAAGCTACTCGCCTAAGCGATTTTTGAAGGATATATCCCACATCAAAACATCCCCATTGAAAGTCCAGATCCTTATCTATTATAAGAATTTATTTCCTGAATACTTGGTTAATGTATCGAAGGTTCTCAGTCAGGTAATGGTATATCTGATCTATTCAGTTAGATACACTGGACTTAAGTTTGTTCTTGAAGACGAAGTTAAGTTCTTGAAGTGTTTGTACTCATCAACGTCTTTCTTATCGTGACTGTGTCAAGAATCGGGTGCAATTAAGTACCCTGGAAGTCTCAATAGGCATGCATCCAATTTTGGGGACCTCTAATGAAAGCTGAATGCATTGAGGCCAAGAGGTGTTTTGTCTAAACTGCCAGGGTAAGGTGTTTAAAAAGCATTACATGCAGACAGCTGGTGTGAAACCCCCACCTTACTGTCAGGTCTTCGTTTCTTTATTTTCACAAAATGGCCTCCTTGACACCGGTCTTTTGAACGCCAGGTCCTGTGCCTTTGCCACAAATGTTGCATTACATTCTTCAAAGGTATGTCCTTTTCCTTAAAATGGCAGGTACACTTCTTTGGGGAAGTCCTGACCCTATGGGGTGTCTTTCTGGGACTGTTTGATGGAACCTCAATTCAATCCCACTTGCCCCATTCAGAAGGTCCCTCACACCTTGTTATTATATGCGTAATTGGGCTTCTAGGATACTATGCAACAATTCTTGTACAACTCATTCGACTTGAAAAGCCAGTCGGATGACTATGAACGTCTTCAGAACTAACCGTAAAGTCCATTAACTAAACTGAACACAACAGATATTGTAATGTAATCCTTCATTTCTAGAGTAAAGGTGAAGGACAGATAACCCACAAGCACCCCTGACCAGTTCTTATGAACCCACGATGAGGATCTAAATGCTAGGTCCTCATCAGTTGTGGGTACATTTAGAATCACCAGATTTCTTAGAAGTCCTGTGCTGGTCCCCTTGACCGAGGCTGGGGCAGAGCCAGAATAGGCCCAGCGAGCTTAATTTTTTCTTGTATAAGCAGCCACGACTGTATGGCATTCGGGACAATTTTCACAGGCATCTGTAGTCTGGCAAAACATGTTCTAACTCTAAGTGTAAATTGTAATAGGGGGAAAAGAATAAAATACATTAAATGTCAGTCTCTTACATTAGTAATTGTTACTAAAGACTAATCTTATAAATAAAGCCCAGTGTGTAGTTTGTTTTCACTATTAATTGCCAGCTATTACAACACGCCAAAGATACAAGGTAGGACTTGCACTCGCCAAAGTGAACTGTTTATTGTAGCCAACCATTCAGCAAGAACACAAACATTCGAGGGGTACACCCCCTTCTGAATGAGTGACACTCAAACGTTTTACTTGCTGATGTTTGTCTCACAATAAAACAGTTCACTTGGAGGGCACAGTCTTTCTTGTAATCTTTGCAGTATTTCGTTCCCTTTGAGAGTAGGGAATTGGACCTCTTAGTGCACACTTGGGGTAGTGTGCGCTATTACAACACGTTGATTGTAAATATGTGTAAACTGTTTAGCACTAGAGCAGTTCCCAAATGCTTTAAAAAGTGCTGTGACTAGATCATAAAATAAATTAACTTGAATAAGTGTATTAAATCTGGCGAGGCGAATAAACCGGTATGTTCATACCCTGTTGGACTTACAGTGATTTGACGTGTGGTTCCAAAAAAACATCAACCAGCTGTGTTAATCTTCTGCCTCTGCTGAGGTTCCACGCCCCGCCATATGGTATAATTGAGGGGGGGGTTTTCATATAATAATAGTAGGACTCCCGTATAGGTAAAATTAACTTTGATTCAAAAACCATTAACAGTACTTACAGCAATACGAAGAAACGCTGTGCCATGTAATCGGAAGGTAACGAGGAGAGCACCTCCTTTGCTTTCGTGATGCAGGTCACTTCTCAGAGGCAGAGTGCCAACACCTCCCACACTCCCTTTTATGCAAAATGTGAACGGTGAAAGTTACAAGAAAGAAAATAAGGAGGGAAAGGGAATGAGTATAAGAAACCCATGGGACCAAATGAAACTGGTAAGATAAAATCAGTTTACCTACAATTGTTTGTTGCATCTAACACCATCATAAAGGAATCTGCAAACAGTTGTCAAGTATGTCCTTACAACATGATGGGTAAGCTGCAGTGTCAGTGCATACAGCAATAGATTTTAATATATAATGTTAAAGGATATATTCGACCCTTAACAAATAAACAAATTGTGGCTACAGGAACACCGTCCATAAAGGCATCAACCTTGCCTGGTCCATATCAACTCAATCAGCAGCTACATATGCTTATCGGCCCTCGTTCCTACGCTGCCTCTGCTGGTCTACCTGGCCTTTTCCATGCTCAAAGGTCTGGACCAACAGCGTGCATCTGTGATTGGGTGGGGTCGCAGAATAGAGCATCCAGGCGCTGATGGTGACTTACACCGCTGAGGACCTAACATTTTAGGTTAAACTTAAGGGCATGGGTGTTATTTTGCAAACTTACTCTAAACACAATTGGACCTTGTGGTACTAGGACCACAGTTCAGATCATGTTTTTTCTATTTACTATAGCCTTCCTTGGTAAATCTGACACATGTTTTTGCATTTTTGACCGTTAGGGGTCGTTGGGGGTCGCCCTTCTCTAACGGATCACGTGAACTATACATCTATAGGTGCATGCAGCTACATGCTTCTTATGAGTTTTCCAAAACATGCTGGATTTTAATTCGAGTTGTTAAAGTAGGAAATTTAAACTAGAAATTGATATCCGAGGTATGGTAAATTATGGCCTCTTTCAATATTAAGATATTGTGTATAATAGATAATGTCGTGTGGTGGAATCTTGATATGTGTACAGTGCGCGGGATCACCTTAGATTAGTTGTACGGGCAGTTCTATTTCTGTAGCTCAGGTGATTCCGTGTGTCTACATGTGAATGTGACGGGTTATATGTTCGGGATGGTGATAAAGTTTATATTCACCCATTAGAGTCCAGTTTGTTTTGCAGTCCATGTGATGTAGGTGAAACCAAAAATGAAACTGCTGTTTTAGGAGTAGAGATCATGTCTCCCAATTGTTCTAGGGGACATTAATTGCCTCTGCAGAACTATTTTGAACGTAGTGGATTTGATGAAAACACGTTTCCTTTCAGGTCAGAATTGGTCCTCTCTCAACAATTTCACTCACAATGTCCTATACAGAGCTTTCTGCATCCTGCCTATGAATAACAAAAAGTACCCTTGTGGCCCCCTGCCAATTGGATCCTTCGGGAATTTCCACACCCGTTGACCCTGGGTATAGTCACCTGACTGCCACCTCTTACTCTGCCTCCTGGTTCTCCAAGGACATAAATGACTAAACATATTTTTTTTTCTTTTCCTTAACAACCTCCTGTCTGCTTTTTTTTTGGGGGGGGTGGTGGGAGGCACAGACTTCTTAGTAAACTCTAAATCCCTGGTACTAATCACTTTCTGCCCTTGTTTTTCCTGCAGGAAGTTCATGACCTCTGGGACAATATGAAACTTAAATATCGTTTGTGACAAATACCAAGGAACAGGTGAGTAACTATTGGTTACGTTTTGATGTTGTGTCACAGATTTTCTCGAGGTACTGACAGTAAGCAAGTGTGCCTACTCGCTGTGCAGTTCATCAGCACATAAGAATTGCATATGCAGTCTGCTACAAAGCGCCTACATAGCCCATAGCAAAGATTGTACTTACTTTCAGGGTACAGTTTCCTTGCCGGTCACATTCCATAACTCCTATTATAAAATGGCCTGTCCTTAATTGCAGTTTGATGGCCCTTTAGCTCTCCCCCTGCTTAACACGGTCACACCTCTATGACATTGGAGTGCTGTGCCCTATGTTAGAGATAAGGGAAAATATGGGGACGGGGTGGTGTAAAAGAGCGAACACAGTTGACCCGTGAGCAACATATTTACCTGAATTAAAGTGAGGGCCTCTGGTAATTAACGGGGAGGTGACAGTAATTTTGTTGGCTTCTCCACCTAGTAATGTCTCTTATTGTCTACTGGAAGGCTGATACATTTTGTATACATTTTGATGCTCTCGTGCGAGGGCCTTTGCTTGTAACAACCGTGGAAAGGCAGAATGTCATGCAGGCCAATAAAGGTCTGGAGCTAAGATAAACCCCAACCTTTACAGTGTTTGCGCAATGAGTTACATTGCATTTACAGTACAGATAAAATGTGGGCAAAGCTGAATTATTCACTTGGTTGTTGAAGACTGTTGGTGATGGTTTTACATAGGGTATATCTTTTAATATGCACCCTCTGACGTGTGATGCAATGATAAAAAATCAGTGTGGGGGGGGATAAGAAAAGGGGGTGGGGGGGGTATCAACTAAATATATTCCCTTGGGTTTTAGTGATGTGCGCAACATTCTGTCGCAGTGCAATCTGAAATCCCATACGGTAACCACAATTGGTGCTTTAAGTTGTGCCTGTACTGTATATTGGTCCGCCATATTGGTGAGATTAGTTACCGCATTACTGACTAGTATGCAGTTGGGAGCTACAATCGACAAAAACCGGGGCCGTTTCGGAAAGAAGCTTTCGGTGCTATGCACCACTGTCGTTGGTTTGATCCGGCTAGTCAATGTAACATAGTAAAATAGTAATACAGGTTAATAAAGACATGTCTCATCAAGTCCAACCTATCCCTTTTTTTTTTTTTTTTTTTTAACTACCTAAACAGTTGGATCCAGAGGAATGCAAAAAACCCCAGCTAAAAAAGGGGGGGAAAAAGATTCCTTCCTTGACTCAACAAACGGGGGGGGCCAACGGAAAAGTATCCCTGGATCAACAGATCGTAGACATTAATACCAGGAATTCTTCAAATATTTTTTTTAGTTTAGAACTTATCCAGGCCCTTTTTTAAAAGTTATTTCAATGAACTTGCCATTACCACACCTCTGCTGGAAGAGACAGTTCCACATTTCAACCTTCTCACTGTAAAGAAACCTCTCCTACTTGAAGATGAACCACTTCTTTGTCTTCCAACCTTAAAGGATGCCACGAGTCCTCTGATATGACCTATAGTGAAACATGCACCAGAGGTTCACTGTATGGGCCATTAATAATTTGTATAAGGTTATCATGTCCCCACGCACCGCCGCGACTTCTCCAATGTAAAACAGCCCTAACTTGTCTAATTGCCTGGCAATTCAAGCCCCTCCATTCCCTTATAATTTAGTTGCCTTCTCTGGACTGCGTTCCATTTTCAGATGTCCTGCTTTTGTATATGGGAATTGCCAAAAACTGGCACCGCATATCCAAATGAGGCCTCCAGTGCCTTTGTAAAGAGAGAATAATATTGTCTTCTGAATCTATATCCCCTCTTTATAACAGAACAATATCTGCTAGCTCGGATTGTTCCACCCTGGCATTGTTTTGCTACAGCTAAGTCTGTTATCTACCAGACCCCAAATCTTTTTTCCATTAAGATGCAAACTAACGACAGAGTATTTATGTGTCAGGTGGCACAGGGATTATTAAATCCCAAATGCATCACCCATTACATTTATCAACATTGAATCTCACTCTCATTCGCTGCCCATTTGATAATCTATTCCCTAGGTACTGCTTGCAGCACTGCACATCATTGGAAGTTTCCAAAGCTCTGCACCCCCCCCCCCCCCCCCTAATTTATGTCATCAGCAAACACAGAGACCTTTTTTGCTTTCTCAATGCCCCCTTCTAAGTTCATTTCATAAACACCGATTAAACAGAGCCGGGCCCCGTACAGAACCCTGAGAACTCGTCGTAACTTTAGCCACAATATGTAGCTCCATAACCACACTCTCTTTGCGGTAACAAATAACCATTTTCTCTATCCATGAACAAGTGTTTCCTTTCAAGGCCAACAGTCCTCAGTTATGACATTATTCGCCTATGTGGCACAGTATCAAGGCTTGTGCAAATCCACATATACCACATCCACAGCTGTGCCTGATCTAACTTCTTACTCACTTCTTCTAAAAACAATTAAATTTGTCTGGCATGAGCTATTTCTCATAAATCCCTGCTGACTACTACTAATAGATGATATTCTGGAGACAAAGTCAAGATATAGCCCTAACAAAGTTTCATCACCTTCCTACACTTGAGTTAGTGCTTACCAGGTCTATAGTTACCAGGCTGGAAAACGACTAACCTTTTTTGAATATTGGTATTAGACTTGGCTTTTTTCCAATCCAGCGGCACATCCCCAGACAAAAGCGAATCTGAAAAGATGAGCACAGTGGTCTTGTCAGAACTGAACTAAGCTCTTTTAAATCCTAGGATGCAATCCATCTGGGTCTGCGCGCTTTATTGATATTAAACTTTGTTAATGATTCCCCCGTCATATCCTCTGGTTACCAATGTGAAAACTCTGTCATTTCCTCCCTGCACATGTTTACAATCCCTGACTGTAAGGATTTCTCAACGTAAAAACCGATGTAAAAAAAACGTTTAGCAGTATAGCCCTTTCGGCATCTCTACAACCACCTCAGCTCCTTATTTAATGGTCCAACAAGTCTACTCAGTCCTCATTTTTTTACCATTTATATACTTAAAAAACACTTGGGGTTGGACTTGCTTTGTTCGGATCGTATTTCATTTTCTATTTTAGCTAGTTATATTGCTTCTTGGCCTCTTATTACAACTTTTGAAGTCGCCTGTAAGCCTGTTCTGTGCCTTCTGCTTTCAAAAGTTTAAAGCCTTTCTTTTTTTTTCCATTTCCCTTTTACCTGCATAAGCCATGCAGGAGTGGACCTCATTTTTTACACTTGTTTCCTAAGGTCCCGATTTGGAAATGTTATAGTTTAATTCCCTTTAAAAGTGGTCACATTGCTCAGTCATCTTTACCTAGAAACAGTTCCCCCAGTCTATGGCAAGAGCGATTCCTTAAAAGCATAAAATTAGCTTTCCTAAGTTAAAAGTTTTTTGTTAGACAGTGCACTTAGTTTTCTTTGCAACTATATTAAAGGACACATAAATCAGGGTCACTATTCCCTAGACTTCCCATTACCTTCATCTCCAAAATAGCTCGGGTTATTAGAATCACACCAACAACGCATTCTTTCTATAGGAACTTCTACTCTGTGAAAGAAACTGCTCTATAGGAAATTTAAGAACTTTATTACCTTTGGGTGCTGGCAAGTTCCATTTATCCAATCTATTTCAGGGTAAGTTAAAATCCCCCATAACCAGAAATGCCCCATAACCAGCATCCTTCGCCCAACTGCTATGGAGATTCATTTCCACCGCTCTTCCCGGCATTTGGCGGCTTATAACACACTCCAACAAGTATACTTACCTACCTTCTTGCTTCCTGTACACAGTTTCCCACCCATATGTTTCTGCCGCATCGTTGTGCTCCCCATCTATTCCATCTTTTAAATTTGCTTCCATTCCTGTTTAACATACATACTACTCCTCCTCCTGCTTTCTATTTAACTCGGTCATGTGCAAATGGAGTACCCTTCATATTTACTGTCCAGTCGTGTGAATTCATAAGCCATGATTCTGCTATACCATTACTCATACCTTTGCCTTATGCTAGTTATTTCAAGTTCGCCGTTTTTCCAGCCAGACTCCTTGCCATTGAAACATAATTTTAGATTATTCAATTGATTTACTTCATACCTGGTCAGGTCGATGCCTAAGCCCCACCAGACTCAAGTGCGTGGGCCAATCTGATCAACCCCCCCCCCCCCCCCGAAAACTCTGTGGAAACCCTTTCAGGCGGTGAGACCTCCTGAAAGGCTGTTTTCACATAGTGAGAGAGAACAGGGCTTGGTAGATTCCTTTCATTCTCTGCAGTCTGCAGGTCCTTACTACAGCAGAGAAGGGGAGGGATTCCCTTCCTCACACCTTAGGGAGTCTGAGACGCTCCCGCGGCACTGTGCAGGAGAAGCCTCAGGAAGTCAACATGTCTCGCCTCCCACCCATTTACTTTCTGGCCAGTAGTTTTTATACTTGGGCCGTGGAGTCACGTAGAGAGGTTGGTTGATGGCTCGTTTTAAAGGTAGGAAATGGCCTTTCATTTAACTCAACTTGTTTGGAGACCAAAGTCCCTTTAATACCAGTATAATTTAAGGTATAGTGTTTACTTATGGAGTATTACAGTAGTGGTGTGTGGTTTTTTCCCACAGTAATAATTTTAAATGTAACCGTTTACCTTTTTCTCCTTAAGCCGTTTGTAACACTTTCTAAATGGGGATCCAGGCGAATCTCGTTGCCCATTCCGCTGGTTTCACAAGACGCACTTTACTTGAGCGAGAGATTCTGTGCAGCTACAACGCCCACGATGCCCTTCTTTGCATTGGCGAACTGCCTCCTAGTTACCTCAATCAGCAGTTTGATGATTCTAGTCCGCCCATTCGGCAATGTGGAAAGATGCTTCCTGGTGTACCGTAGCACAACTGGGCGTCCAAAGGGTTATGGCTTTGTAGATTACATGAAAAAGGACTCCTGCCGCCTCCAGATCTAAGAAGTCAGACTTGTTGGGCAAGCAGCTGGGCTCCCTCCCGACCTTGTATGTTCATTGTCAGATGTCAACCGCATCTAACTTCGAATTACGCCATTCTCGTCTGCTTATTGGTTGAACAGCTTCAAGAGTGTGACAATGCAGATGTAAGGAGGCCTTTTCCAAATCTGCCCTCCTATCTTCTGCCAGGATGATATATCTAAAGCATTGTAAAAAAGTGGCAGAGGCATTAAAATATATACATATAGGAGCAAATATAACTATATAGGAGGTGCGAACGATCTTCAGTAAGAAATTTAGAAGTCCTTTCTGAAGGTTTTAGTATTAATTGAATGCATATATATGAATGATGTTTTTTTTCCCCTCCAAGCTTTGCATATGGGCAGGAATGGACAGTAATAAATGATTTGCTGTTGTGGAATAACGACTCTGCATGTGGCTGAAAGGGTCCAAACAGCAAATGGATGGTGCAGTGGATTCAGGAAGTAGAGTGCGGGTATCATTCTGTGCCCTGGTCCGGCAGGAATAAGCAATGCGGCTGCGTCACTGTTGCTGGCACAGGCATGTGTGGATTCCTCTAAACAGCCTGTGCTTTTTACAAACAGCTGAGGTCCCACAACGCACCAAATGGTCGCATGCGATTGCGTGTGCGATTTCTGCACCGTTTTGGCGCAATTTCACATTCATTTTGGTAATTTAAATTCTAAACCGCATGCGTTTACTTAAAAAAATAATAAATAAAATGTGCCCGCGATTTCCATTTTGACCAAATAGCATCGCTAAAACGTTAGTGGTGGCCTAGCCCTTATCTTTTGAATAAAGCCAATGCACAGCTGATAATGTAGAGAAATATTAATCTTTTCACAGTGGGTAACATCCTTTTAACGTTTGGAATTTGGATTTTCTAGTAAAGATTCTAACAAATCTTGAAAATTCCAATAATGTGTGACACTGTGATGCTAAGTAAATGTTCTCTTTGATTTTTCTTCTTACCACCCCCCCCCCCGCTGCTTCTGAAGGCAACCAATCAGGAAATGGGCTTTTATTTACCTGAACTAACATCTTCAGTTTACTCAACACCTCGGCTCTCCTCCACCTACACCTCAAACTATTGCTAAACCCTCTTACTCCAGGGGGCCACTGGAAATAAACAGGTGACTAACCACAAAATACAAGTGAATTTATAGGTATCTCCACCTATAAATAGTTTTTTATCTATGTTGGGCACCCCTTCCCACCTCCAACGTTGTGTTAATTGATAAAAAAGAATCCTAACTCCTACTCAGAACATCCGCTACCACCGAGGTAACCTGCGGTGCATCTATGCCAGGGGGGGAGGAGGCCCCTGTTTGCCAGAAAACTTGCTGACGGACGGTCCTTCGGCGCAACCCGCTTCTGTGGGATTGGCTGAGATCAGCTGCCTGTAATTTGAGTGCCGCGGGAGTTTTTTTTTAGTAATCTATATGATTAGCGGTTGTGGTGGGCAGGGATCCCCTACAATATATAAAAAACAAAAATACCTGGTGAAGGGGCAGCCATGGGATGTATCAGGAGGGGGTGGAGGAGGGGGCGGTAAAGGGGCATGTGCCTCGCCTGCACCTGCACTTCGGCGTCAGGGGGGAGTTAACGAGGTGGGGAGTTAGGAACGGAACCGGCTTGTGCCAAGGACAGACATTACCACCGTACTCTTCAGTTTCTTGGACTTTGGATTACCACTGCAGGAGAACCATATGGTCATAGATGTAATTAAGGATTTTTTTTAAAACTACAGTGGGGCCAGTAGGGTGTGTGTTAATTAAATTTTTAAGTTTTGGTGGGGTGTACAGGCCTTTTTAAATGGGAAGGACTGTAACAGAAAGAAGTTAGAAATGTCTGTAAAAAACCTTTTCCCCTTCTGTTCGTATGGAAGTCTGGCGCAGTCAGCCTTGCCTCTCTTGGCAAATCCTGCACATCTGCTGCCTTACTTGCAACTGGTATTTCAGCCCAGACACCGCAGGTAGGACCAGTCGAATCATTCTGTGTCCTGTTGTCCATAATCTTTCCTTAGAGAAGACATTGTATAAGGTTTGTCTCTGGTTTTGCCTATTGTAAAATGGTGGTCCAACAATTTTACAGTATGTGTGCAAATGTCAGGGATGTCTTAATGCTTGACCGATCATACAAGAACATCACTTGTGGTTTGTTTTTTTGGTCTATAATTGCTAGATGATAGAAATAGTCCCTCCCCGTCGTTCTCTCCCTTTCCATTGCGAGATAGACTAATATTTTTATTTATTTTTCTCAGAAACCCTGGTATATTGGGTGACACGCCTTTTTCATCTCTGCATGGAATTCTGGGATTCTCGCCTCAGCTAACAGGTCCGCTCATCCCACTAAAACCCGCATGTCTGATAATAGGAAGGGTAGTTTTTTTCCTTTTTCTCTCCCTTGACAGTCCAAGGAATTTCTTTGTGGATGGATAAATTGCTGTTCTAGTTGGCATGCCTTCCTTTCTCCGCGAAGAACTACTATTCTTAGAAGCAGAATGGAATCTAGACTTCTGTTTTTCCAAAAACAAGCAAGATAGGCTTCTCGAGTGGTCTAGAACTTTGCCTGTTAAAGGACCTAAACTGATCACTGGACTTTAATTCACTCGTAGTTAGGATCGCTTTTCCCTCCTCCTGGTAATCATTTAATTTTGTTATTACTAGGGATTTATATTTTGGTGGCAACGTCTTCCGTTGGGGCTTTTATGCAAATCTTACATTTTTTTGTAGCCTATTTTGCCAGAGGAAAGCATCCCCCTATAAGGGCAGCTGTATAATTAGAGACGGCTTACTCAGGCCACACCATCCTCATTACACAAATACACATCACCCGATTGGTTTACATCAAATAACATTTAGTAATATACGGCTTGACTTCATGATATATGTAGTTGAAATTCTAGACCAGCGCTGGGTGGCTGCACTTACCGGAATAAGTATGGCTGCGCGCACAGTGTAATAGGGCGGCAAATTAGAATTGGGTGAGGTTATAATTATCAATATAATCGCTTTCTAAAAATAGAAGTTTATATGAAAGAGATGGATGCTTTTTGTTTTTTCCCTTTCCAGGTGTGGCCTCTCCCTTCCCCTTTGGATGTCCTTGTGACCTGGGTGCACCACCCCCACAGCCCTTTCCATTGGTACCCCGGACGTGGGAGAGTCTCCCCCTACTCCTGCTTGGTGCTGGTGCTTTCCTTGGTGACCCTTCAGAAACAACGATTCAGGGGTAATAATAAATTTTTTTTTCTCACATAATTGAAGTCCTCTACCATCTCCACTAAACATGGTAATCACTATAGGAAAGGATAGAACAAGATGCCTGACATCACAATCCTCTGGCCTGTAGACTATATTTGAAACTGTTGTACTTTTCTTGTTCTTACTTCTAATTTACCTGCCGTTTTTTTTTGCATTGCTGTGGTGCTTACCAGTTAAAACACACATTTCAAGAGGTCATTGGTCCAAATCCCCCAGGACCATTTAATATCTTACATGTATTGTGTACCTGGACAGAATTACCGTAGAAACAGATGGTACATAACCATAAATAATAGGGGTAAAACTAAGAGTAGAAATAAGACCACTACTGCCTCTGAGGTCGTATCGTTTATAGGTTTATTTGCCCCTTAAGATGGAACACAGAATTCCCATACAGTAATAGACCAAATCCAGTATGCTAAGACTGTTATGGGAATTCTGCTGTCCCATTAAAGGCAACGTCAAGCCTCAAAACTCATACAGAATCAGAGTCAGTAGTGTCATATTTCTACCCTCTGAGTTTACCCTATTATTTTTAGGATATGTACCTCAGTTTATACGTAATTCTGTCCAGGTACACACTACTGTATATATTAATATGCGTCTTGGGATTTGGACCCCTGCCCTCTTGAAATGTGTGTTTTAACTGGGTAGTGGTTTTGACTCGATATAACCAGCGATTCGGTTTTCAGGCTATTTTTTGCCTGAAAATCTCAATTTATACTCTAGTATCTACGGTAACCAAAATAACAGAGAACCCAGAAACTGTTTTGCCCACAAGAAGCATCGCTGTATAATGGTAGTGTTTGTGGTAAAATCATCTATGTTCGCTATAAAATAGTAAATTAGCCTAAAGGTATCCATACCCTCTACACTTACCTGCGCTCCTCAAACCAATTTCTCATACTGCTGTAAACGTCTGCCAAATAATCCGATGGACAACCACTGGATAGAAAAGATGTTAGCCAATTTGAATGTTTCATTAAGAAACAAATTTCTTCTCTTTCTACACTGAGCTACAACATCTAAACAGTATATGGCCAGCAATAGTTCCTTAGTTTTAACTAGTCAGTTTCCGTTATACCTCCATTCACCTACTCCAAATCATTCTTAATTTGTTATTGGAAGATTGAGTAGTAGATTACCTATTACCTATACGCTCTGTGCAGACTGCTGGTTAAATTCTTGTAGGATAGAAGTAGAATTATACTAAACCAAGTTTGCAGAAGGACCTTAAACTTGCTGCTTTGCAGTTGTCACTTCTGGGAGGCCCGACCCAGGAATGTTGGTATTCACGCCGGTCCTTATGTAAATTTTCCAAAGCAACCCTCGAGCGCTGATCAATGGGTAGAGTGCGGACACAGTGTGGCCGCTAGTAGCAAAATCATTATATGGATCATAAACGCCTGTTTATGTGTACAGGACCCCCTAGTAAACCACCTCCTTTAAATCACAAAACAATGACATCACAGACTCCAAATCACCGTCCCTACAGGATTCAATGCTCACGTCCATCTTGATTGGCTACACGTTGACTATCCGTCGGTAAGCAGTATGTAATAAATACTTTGTAATGATGGTGATACCAACCTTAATTTGTTTTATGGTTTCCTACTTAAACTTTTTCTAAAAAGACAGAAGATCAGGGACTAGTATAGGGACTATAATCACTGAATAGTGCAAATAAAAATATCTCTGTTCATTCAAGACCGGAGATAACCTGTCGCAGGTAATTATATTTAAGGCATGGGGGTATTTAGGCCTAATACCCCCAAAACTTAAGATGCATTTAACCTTATCTTAAAGGGGAACTGTGGTCCAAAAATGAATTGAGGAAATTGATAGGAATTGCTATTGCTCCCCTGACGAATGTTTGCAAATTTATTTCCATTGTTTATTTTGCTAGTGTTTTGAAGATCTTTTACAGTTTTGTGTGTGATATGGCAGCGAGCATCATTAGGTCCGCCTTCCCCTAATCCTGCTCTGAACCTCTCATCTGTCCTGTCCCTCCTCCCCCTTTTGCAGGCCCCCCATAAGCCCATTATCTTCAGCCCCATGTATCCCCCGCCCACTCGCATGTGCCATTTGGTTATCATTTTTGGGGGGGTTGTAATTATGCTACAACACTTTTGTGGCTGGACATACCCTTTAAAGGGCAAGGAATTGTCCTCCCATGTGTGCGGTATGTTTTTTTAGAAGACTTACATGGTAGTGCTTAAAGTCCACCATAAAAAAACAAATCTTAGAACCTCCCCCCTTAGCAGACCTGCACATGCTAAAGCAGGGATGGGGACATGTTACCTACCCTGTGTGCTACAAATTGGGGTGTTCTTGGTGTGGGGGGTTGCTGTTCACAAACAAAAACGACAGCTTTGCATATTTAATACTGGAGCCGGGAGGGTCTGGGCTGTGGTAGCCGGAAGGCCCGTGGTCAAGAAATAAGGTGGTTAGATTGGTGTAAGGGTTATGATTACTTGGTTTAAAAGGGTATATGGGAAATCACGGGAAAAAAAAAAACAATCCATGGTATTTAAGAACTCGTCAGGTATGTCAGCTGATGGAAGGTGGAAGACTTTGGTCTAGTGGGGAGGCATTCTAGGGTATGCATGAGGGGATAAAACAAGAGGGGACTTCACTAATGTACATGGCAGAGGTCTGGGTCCGTTCCGACACCATCGTTATGTTTCTGTTTGTAGTATCTTCCTTCTCGTATGTGTTTTCCCAAGCCGAGGGGGGCCGGGGGGGACCAGTTGTGCCAAGTCCGGTGGGACAGGTTCTGAGTCCTGACACAAGTATAAGGCCGCTCTTAGAAACTTATTGGGTTTTTATCCAGGGGAGGTTTATCTTCTATACAGGAGACCCCCATGGGTATAAAGAGCCCTCGGTCCCCGCTTGTCCCCGGGTGGCAGGGTTAATGGGGTTTGAGAAAGTCAAATGAAAATCGCGTGCTCAGGGAGAGGTCTCTTGGGTGTGGGAGTCGGTCAGGCGAGCACAATGAAATTGTGCCGGTGCATCTTGATAAATGTCAAAATCTCCCAGACTGTGACTGGGATACAAAGTTTGGACCATGCCCCGTGTTGCAGGCAACCCATCGAGAGTTTGCGTTTTGAAGGGGTGTACGACTGCAGGCGGATGGGCAGGCGGATTGTGGGCTGCAAATTTGGCACCGCAGAACTGCCCTTAGGGTGGATTAAATGGTGAGGAGCCGCTGGAGAATGTTTTACCCGCTACAGAAACACAAGGGGGGCACAAAGGATTGCTGTGGTTTGCGGCAGTGCGGAGGGTCCTGCCTGCGGGAGCCCGGGGGGGGCTCCGGAGATTGTTGAAAACGGGCATCTCGTGGTGGTTCAAATGCAAGGGCTGCATGGTGAGACATCCCAGGTTCCTATAGAGAGAGTTGTGTGGGGGTAGCCAATATCTGCTCCCTATAGCCACATTTTAATTCCTGGACCAATCGCATTCAAGACCTGCCTATGTGGTAGCTGGTAGTGTATACCCAGCTTGTGATTGGTTGAAGAGTTTGGTTTGTTGTTAGAGCATGGTGTCCGCCCCTAGTGGCTATTTATACTCGGGTTTTCGTCTTTGGCAGATTGCTCCTCCATCCCATATATCGGGAACAAAGAATATGTGCCTTCCCTCTGGGCCGTTCCTTTAGTGCCGTGCTCCCTCTTGGTTCTTTGACTTGTACTAGTGGTTTATCAAGCTGGACTCCCAGACAGGCCGGACAAAGTGAGTGCTTACCTCTCCTGCCCCTTTAGTAAATGCATACTATGGGGTTAACCATTTATAAACAAAGCTTTTGAGAGTAAGTGGGATAGACCTGAGCGTGTAGAGGGGGCAGTTTGCGAGGAATGTGGAGGTGAACGTGAATGTGGCCAGGGATGTGCATTTGATTGCTACATCTTTTCTCTCGCCACCTGGATCTGTAACTTAATTGGCTGCATTTTTTGGGTTTTTGCTCACTTAATTTCTCTGCTGAAGGGATGTTTTAAGGCACTATAGTGAAAAAAAACATGCCCTTTGCAAGAAGGTTAAGTTTCATGTACTCTGCTGCCTTAATGCCATCTTCTCTGTCATGCGTCTGTTTAACCATGGGTCACATCTGCGGTGCAGCCACTCTCCCCCCCTTCCCCCTCCCCTCTGTTTACCACCGAATCCATGTCCTCAACTCCACCTTTAACTGACAAGCTTATCATGTGCATAGAGTTAAAAGTCAACACCTGAAAAACACACCCACGCACATGGCCACTACGAAAGCAAGCTGTCGCTGGATACACGGAAGATAGTACGTTTAATGATCTCTCTCTTTGTGACCCATCATCAATCAGTAAAGCATTAAGAAGGGGGGTCAAGTGCAGCCTATATCTACCATCAAGCTACCGTCTACCTCTCTCCCCCGGGGGGGGGGGGCCCCTGCTAATGCTCTTATCTCTGTTTATTACAGATGCAGGGAGGGTTCTCAACGTCACAACAGGGATTTGATTGACAAGTCCAAGTAGGTGTAGATGAATGCAATCACATATTCCGTCTACTGGTGTATCTCAGGACAGAGAGGGAATCACGTGACGACACTCTGGGGGTTTGGTAATTATAATCACATGGAAAGAAAAGGAAAAAGTTTTCATTTGTCCCACTATGCTGCCCTTGAAATTTGCTAAATTCGTTCTCAAATTTTGTATTTATCACCTTTCCTAATCATAAGTTCAATGTGGCAGCAAATAGAACTGCTGGTGTTGCCACAAATTGTGTATGTACAGATAGGAGTTCTAGTCCCAGAACTTCATTTCCGTTTACGAGCGTGGCATGCCCCCAAGCAGCCCGGGTGGAGCTCTACTGGATACGTGTCCTGTCCCTCTCAGAAATATAATTTACGGGTAATTGCTGTTTCTTGGTGGTCAGCACACATATAAAAATCTGCCCACCATTTACTGGACAACTGGAATCTATCCAATTTGAAAATGTGCTTCTTCTGGTTAGGACTGTAAAGTTGTCCTTTAATCCCTGCCCTTTTGACTATTCTTGGGCCAACTGGGCCAATGTTGGGCACTACAGGTAGTACTAAATTTAAGGTTATCTCCACCCTTAAACTTTTTCTGTAGTGTAGGTTACCCCTATCCCACCCCAACCGCCGAGGTCTGTTTGTAAAAAAAAAAGCCAATTGTACTTACATGCCTTTAATCCCCCCCGAAGTCACTCTGCCCTAGCTTGCCAGAACTTTCCGCAGAGGGCTGGACTGGCACCGCATCTGTGGATTGGCGGGAAGACCCAATCACTGATCGCTCGCCCCCCGGCTTGCAGAACGCCAGGGGGACGAATCAATGTACTTAAATTCTGATTTTTTGTATTTTTTGACAATCAAGACCTGGTGGTTGGGGTGATAAGGGTAACCTAACTACAGAAAGTTGTTGTCCAAGGTGGGAATACCTTTAAAGTTTAACTTCATCGGTAGGGAGATCTGTTGGATGGGTTAGGGGCCCTACACTTCAGGAAAAAACGATTTACAGGTAGGCACCATTCACCTCAGATGGAACCTCAAAAGGACAAGGAAGCAGCAGGGACCGGATTGACACAGCCATTTCTATGACTTTGAACGAAGCCTACAAGAGAACCATTTGGACAGAGATGTAGTAAGGGATTTTAAACATTACCATTGGGACAGTGGTGGGTTAATTTAGTTTTGGGGGGTTGACATGCCCTTAACTGTATTGCAAAATTTCGAACTTGCGAGTCCATCCATGATGTTTGGAAACTACCAATGAGATGTAATAAGTACGTAAAAATGGTGCTAATTCTTCTGCCCCAACCAATCATAGTGTTTCTTTCCAATGGGTAGCTACTCTGATGTGGCAAAATTAGCACCAGTTCTAACAAAAGGACTTATTACATCTCTCAATCATGCCTTGATTGCAGAAATGCAATGGTGCGTATATATAAAAATGGTTCGCTTAGCTCTGCCTAATAGAATGGAGGCTTAATGCTTTTCCCTGGATTTATTTCTATAAAAGTCCCCAAAAAACCTTGCTGTGTACGTGATTTCTATCCACGTGAAAGTAGCGATCACCAGCGATTACTTCCCCTCCCTCTTGCTCTGCGACTTAAGAACATAAATTTTGAGTTTATACTGGTACCTATTACACTTCTTTTTGCTTCTCCTCTCTCTGCAGACCCGATCGGAGCTCAAAAACTAGGCTTTTCGCACTTAAATCCCAGCACCATAAGCCTATCCCCCGAAGGCGGGTATATAGGACACGCATTTCTCAAGGCCTGGGCGGTCCTTACCAGACTCTTACCTTAAGCGCCAGAGGATATTTAAGAGCTGAACTATCTTAAAATCTACCTTATGTCTTTTAAACCTAGTGCCACAGACCTTGTTCTGAAGTGATCAAAGGATTTCATTTTCTATTGTTTCTTTTTTTTAAAACTATCATGGTGTATGTATGGGAGGTGCAAAAGTCTACCAGTGATATTTAATCTTAGCCTCCAATCAGAACTCAGAAATACCAGAACAAATGCCAAATCCGATTGGTGGGTACAAATTAGCACAGACATAAGTGCACTTCTTAATAAACCCGACATTGTTTAAAGCAACCCAGGTGAACATGCATTCAGAGGTCCGTGAACCTTGATGTTCTCTCTAAATAGATTTTCTTTGCTTCTTTTGTCTTTTAATTTAAAAAACCTTTTACGTGTTTCGTATAGCTAAACTCCTGTTGTCATACAGGTGTTAGCCACTTTGTGTTTTGGTTTTAAACTGTTTATCATTATATTTGTATAAAGCAACTCTTGGTACTTTTTTCCCCTCCTTTGCTGCTGTTGGCTAATTCTGTTTTATCAACATAACGAGCCGTAATCGTCTATCATGGTACAATACCATGATTATACCTACAATCAGAAATCGGTGAATCAAAAGAAATCATAGACCTAATAAATCCCATGCCTACCATTTCTTAAAATACCTTCTAGGTTGCTCTATTCCATTGTGTCTTAATCTGTGGGCGATGGAATAGGTTTCCTTATTTTAGCTGACTTGTACCAATATGGAAATGTTTTTTAGTGCATCTTTGCTTTTATTTATCTTCATTTATCATTAGGCTTCTAGTCCCCACAAACGCACTAATCGCAATGGCATGTGCGATTCTGGTGTGTTGGCCGTGCGTTGTTTCCGCATGCGATTTTGTATTTAACATAGAAACGTTGCGTAAAAAATGGTCCAACGGCAAATGGATGCACATCGCATGCTCATCGGCTATAAAATTCAAGTATGGAGGTTTCCATCCTCCTTCTGCTCTTTACCGTTTTCATTTTTGTTTGCTGCTGCCATTGGGTGGCATCCATTCATTGATTTCATTCTATAATGAACTACTTGCAAACCGCTTAGTAATGATCCAGTGATGTAACAATAGGTGATCATGGGTTACAGCAATTGGTGCATTAACTAAAAGGTGGGCTTCTATATTCCTACACTCCTATTTGTCTAAATGCATCTAGGCCCCGCCCTTTGTATTTAAAATCATGGACGGGTGGATTTTTTTTTTTTTATTACTTTAAAGATGGCAGTTAATGCTACTTGATGGGATTATGAGATGCCCTAGTGACGCTTCCTACTTATTTGTCCAGCTTTGTTTCTTTCTGTTGATTTTAGTGGGTGACACCTCTTTTTCAACTGATATTTTTTTGAGGTTTGTGCCTATTTATCGTGGAAAGATTGTCGTTAAAGAGCAGGGGTGTTTCTTGTGCACTTATGTATTCTTTTACCAGCTTAATTTTTCTTTGGGGTTCCATTTTATTATTTCGCGTTACTGTGATGTAGGATTTGTGGTGTTTTTAATTCGTTTTTGAGCCAAACGTTAATTCTCCATTTAATTTCGGCTGTGTAATGAAATTATAGCAGTTTCCCCCTGGTTGAAGTAAGGGGACATATGCCTTATAATTGAAATGTCCCTTTAAGCCATAATGGTCTTAAAATCACACATACTCATTTAAGAATCTCTCCCTTTTCATTTCATAAGCATGTCAGAAGGAGTAATTATCCCTTTCACCTGCAAATTACACATTTTGCTGAAAAGCATATTTGTGGAGTTTGGGTAAAATAAATCCGCGCGTCCCCACATATCCTGGAAACGATGTTGTGGCAACACATCCAAGTTTTGTTGATTGCAGAAAGTTCTGCTTGCTGTCTTTAAATGTATTGTTTATGGGGTTTGTTTATTGTAAAGGTTTCACTTGCTGCCTGTTTATCTTTACTCTCGCCATCTTTTTTTTTTTTTTTTTTGTTTTTTAAATTTCATTTTTAAAATCCGGACTGTGTGTATATCTGTAAACCTTTTATGTGTAGCACAGCCCCAAAGCATTAGGTACTTTCATAAAAAGTGCAAAAAAAATCCCTGTGGCTATTAACCTGTTGGGTACCATAAGACTGAAGCAATTAAGCAGAATGTTATCATATTTGTTCCTCTACTGCAGTAGACAACAAAAAGGCACCCATTGTTCTGAAAAGTAACAGCACAGGGTCGTTTTTGCACCTTTAGTAATTTAGATCAGAAGTACCGTATTAGCCTGCTTACTTGATTTGTAACGTGTACCGCTTCCTCTGTTACCCTTGGTTGTAAATCTATGTATAATGTTCATTTCTATTAACATCTGTATTGGCTGGATCTTTCTGCCAGGTGCTCACCACTGCAAACTCATGTGTGAATTTTTTTTTCCTCTAGCTTTATTAATGATCTCTGGCAACAAATCCTATTTATTCAATAAACCGGTACAGCGGCTTCCATAAGTGTTTCTTAAGATCTCTATTTTTATATTCCCATTGTACAATCTATTCCTCAAATTTGGAATCTGGCAGAATCATTTAAAATACCTTAAACAATTACACTGGTGACCACCCCCACCCCTTATGAAAGATTTCTCTATAGTTGTATGGGCCTTTAAATAACGCTTATACGTTGTATGAACTGACTTCTTTTGGTTTAATCTAGCCACATTTTGGTGGAAATCCCATTTTTGACACATGAAGTATCACTAATCTACAATCACTATGTTACCTTCTTTCTTTCCCCTGGCTGTTAACACTTTCTTTACATCACAGGTTAGGGAAGCTCCTTTTACAATAGTTGTTGGAATGTAAATAGGAGTGCTGGTGCAATTTTTTTTTTTTTTCAGGAATAAAATTGTCTCAGAAGTTTTGCTTTTTGTATCATCCTTTTGGTTTTAAGAATATGGTTTTTTATACATGTTATCCGACATTGGTTCCCCTGTGAAAGACACTTGAAGGGGAGGAGGAATGTGGGTGTGAGAGGAGTGGCCTTACCCTTGGTGCAGAGTGCAACGGGACGAAGAATGCATTTGTGCCTTTGTATGTGACTTTTGAAAAGGTGTCCCAGAATATTTTAGAAATGTTGGTAACTGTGTAGAATATTTTCCTTGTTAAATTTCCAGTATCTCCCACCACTGAGTTAAACCTTACAGCCTGGGAATTACTACGCTAAAATATAATATTGAGATAGAGAATTACTGGTATTTATACATATACTGAGTTCTGGTTGACAGGGGATACTATATAATATGTTTTTTTTATGAATTCGGTCTTAATACATATATTGTAGTTCTGGTTGGAAGGTACTATATATACCCTACAATTAATATTGAGATATGAGAATACTGGTATTATTACATCTTACTGTAGTTCTGGTTGGTACAGGGATACTATATAATATTGTTGAATTAACAGATTAATACATAGATTGTAGTTCTGGTTGGTAACAGGGATACTATATAATATGCAGAATTACTGGTATTAATTACATATACTGTAGTTCTGGTTGGTACAGGGTACTATATAATATGAGAATTGATGGTATTAATACATATAACTGTAGTTCTGGTCTGTACGGGGATATTATATAATATTGAGAATTACTGGTATAATACTATACTGTAGTTCGGTTCATAAAGGGATACTATATAATAGAGAGAATTACTGTATTAATACAATCACTATGGTTTTGGTAGGTAGGAACAAGGATACTATTTAATATAAGAATTAAGTGGTATTAATCCAATACCGTTGTTCTAGTTGGTACGGGATTACTATATAATATTGAAAATTATTAGGGAGATTCAATAAAGTTCTTACTCATTTAAAATGGTGCTAATTTGCCCAAACCAATCAGAAAATTATGTAACATTTGAGAGCTAACATCTGATTGGTTAAGGGCAAAATTATCACCATTTTAAATGATAAGAACTTTTATGGAATAACCACGTATGTGTATTAATACATATTACGGTAATGTAGTTGGTGGGAGAGGGCATTTTTACTACATATAATATTGAGAATTACTTTGGTATTAATTACAATATTTACTGTAGTTCGGTTGGTACAGGGGATTTACTATATAATATTGAAAATAACTGGTATTAATAGGATATATGTAGTATGGTTGGTACGGTATACAGATAATAGTGCGAATACTGGCATTAATACATATACTGTAGTTCTGGGGGTACAGGGATAGCTAATATAATATTGAGAATACGGTATAATAGATATACTGTAGTTCTGTTGGTACAGGGATTACTATATAAAACATTGAGAATATGGTATTAATACCATATCACTGTAGTTTTCCGTTGATCCAGGGATAGTACGGGGATACATATCATATTGAGAAATCATTGGGATTAATACAATACGGTAGTTCTGTTGGTACGGGGATAATATATGATATTGAGAATCACTGTATTGAGACATATACTGTAGTTTGGTTGGCTGGGATACATATAATATTCAGAATCCTAATATTAAGAGTATATGCTGTAGTTCTGGTTGGTAAAGGGATACTTTATAATATTGAGACTTTACTGGTATTGAGACAATATAATGTAGTTTTCTGGTTGGTACGGGGATACTATATAATATGAGAATTACTGGTATTAATACATATAGGTAGTCTGGTTGGTACAGGGATACATATAATATGAGAATTACTTTTATTAATAGATATATTGTAGGTTCTGTTTTTTTTTTGGTTGGTATGGGGATACTATATAATATTGAGAAGTACTGGATATTAATTACATATACTGCAGTTCTGGTTATCAAGGATACTATATCAAAGGAGAATTACTGCTATTAATACATATACTGTAAGTTCTGTTTGGTCAGGGATACTATATAATCCTTAAGAATTATGGTATTATAATTATACTGTAGTTCTGGTTCGTACGGGATACTATTAATATTGAAAAATTACTGGTATTTAATATGGATTACTACTGTAGTTCAGGTTGACCAGGGAACTATAAATATTTTGAATACTGGTATTAATACAATACTGTAGTTCTGGTTGATCCAGGGATACGATATAATATTGAGAATTACTGGTATTAATCTATATACTGTATTCAGGTTGATCCAGGGATTGACTATACTAATGAGAATTAATGGTATTACTGGTATTAATACATATACTGTAGTTCTGGTTAGTACGGGTAGACTATCTAATATTGAGGAATACTGGTATTTCATATACTGTATTCTGGTTTGGTCCGGGGGATACATATCATATTGAAAATTATGTGTATAATACATCTACTGGTACTGTAGTTCTGGTGGTACAGGAATACTATTACTATTGACAATTACTGTATTAATATATATACTGAGTTTGGTTTGGTACAGGGATACTATATACGGTATATACTCGAATATTAAGTTTGAGTTTTTTAGGCTTTAAAAATTAGCCTGAAAACATAACCTCGGATTATACTAGTGTCAGTCCTAATTTAGAATCCAAATGCTGCAATGGCGGATAGAAACAGAGGTGGCGTAGGGGAAATGCAAGATAGTGACAGGAGCTGATCAGCCTTTACGCTCCTGCTCCTGTAGTCTGGCTGATGGACCCCCTTACTGTAATTCTGGTTGGTACAGGGACTATAAATATTAAGAAATTACTGGTATAATACATATAAAAGTAGTTTGGGTGGAACAGGGATACTATATAATATTGAGAATACCGGTATCTAATACAATACTGTAGTTCTGCGTTGGTACCGGGATACTATAGAATATTGGAATAAACGGTATAATACATAGACTGTAGTTCTGGTGGTACAGGGATACTATATAATATGAGAATTACTGGTATTAATAACATTTACTGTAGTTCTGGTTGGTACAGGGATACTATATAATATTGAGATTACTGGTATTATACATATCATTGTAGTTCTGGTTGGTAAGGGATACTATATAATATTGAGAATTACCGGTATTAATACAATCTGTAGTTATGGTTGGTAAGGGCATACTATATAATATTGAGAATAACGGTATTATACATAGACTGTAGTGCTGGTTGGTACAGGGATACTATATAATATTGAGAATAACCAGTATTAATACATTATACTGTTAGTTCTGGGTGGTAAGGTACTTATATAATATTGAGAATTACTGGTATTAATACAATATACTGTAGTTCTGGGGTGGTACAGGGTACTATATTAATATTGAGAATTACTGGATTAATACATTATATTGTAGTCTGGTTGGTACAGGGATACTATATAAGATGAGAATTACCGGTATTAAATACATTACTGTAGTGAGGTGGTACAGGCTACATATAATATTGAGAAGTTACCGGTATTTATACAGTATACGTAGTTAGGGTTGGTACGGGGATACTATATAATATTGAGATTGCCGGTATTTAACATATACTGAGTTCGGGTTGGTACGGGGATACTTATAATATTGAGAATTACCGGTATTAATCATATACTGAGATCTGGTTGGTACGGGGATACTATATAATAATTGAGAATTACTGGTATTAATACATTACTGTAGTTCGGGTTGGTACAGGGAGACTATATAATTTGCGCATTACTGGTATATATACCTATACTATAATTATGGTGGGTACAGGGATACTATATAATATTGAGAATTACTGGATTAATACATTAAACTGTAGTTCTGGTTGGTACAGGGATATATAGATATGAGAATTATGGTATTAATACATTCTACTGTAGTCTGGTGGACAGGGATATATATAATATGAGAATTACCTGGTATAATTACATATACTGTAGTTCTGGTTGGTACAGGGATACATATAATATTGAGAATTACTGGTATATTAATACATATACTATAATTCGGGTGGTACAGGGATATATATAATATTGAGAATCAACCGGGAGAATATCTACTGTAGATCTGGTTGGTAACGGGGAGACTTATAATATTGAGAATTACTGGTAGTCATACATATACCTGTAGTGCGGTGGTACAGGGGATACCGATATAATATAGACTGAATGGTTTATTACAAACTTAGTTTGATTGTACAGGGATATATATATATTGAGAATTACTGGTATTAAACATATACTGTAGTTCTGGTTGGTACAGGGATAATATATAATATTGAGAATTACCGGATTAATACATTACTGTAGTTCTGGGTGGTACGGGGATGCTAATATAATATGAGAATTACCGGTATATACATTATACTGTAGTTCTGGTTGGTACGGGGATGCTAATAAGATTGAGAATTACTGGTAGTAATACATATACTGTAGTTCTGGTTTGTACTGGGATACTATATAATAATGAGAATATGGTATTAATAACAAATGTAGTTCTGATTGGTACGGGGATACTATATAATATTGAGAAAATTACTGGTATTAATACATAACTGTAGTTATGGTGGTACAGGGATACGATATAATATGAGAATTACCAGTATTAATACATATACTGTTAGTTATGGTTGGTACAGGGATTACTAATAATATGAGAATTACTGGTATTAATACATATAATGTAGCTCTGCGTTGGTACAGGGTCTATATAATATTGAGAAATTATGGTATTAATACTATACTGTAGCTTGCGTTGTACAGGGATACTATATATATTGAGAATACTGGTATTAATACATAAACTGGAGCTCTGGTGGTCCAGGGATACTATCTAATTTTTCTTATTTATTTTTTGAGAATTTATGGTATTAATAATATAAGTAGCTTTGGTTGGTAAGGATACTATATAATATTGAAGAATTACTGGTTTTAATACATATACTGTAGTTCTGGTTGGTACAGCTGGTACTTTATAATATTGGGATATTACTGGTATTAGATCATATACTGTAGATCTGGTTGGATGGGATACGATATAATATTGAGAATTACTGGTTTAATACATATACTGTAGTGCTGGTGGTACAAGGATACTATTTAATATTGAGAATTACTGTATTACTACATATACGGAGATTGGTTGGTACTGGGATACTATATAAATTGAGAATTACTGGTAGTAATAATATACTTTAGTCTGGCCTACAGCACCATTCGGTCCGTGTGGTTAAACACAGATGCTGGGGCGCCAATTTCACACATTGGCTTGTGTAGTAAAACGGACACTGGGGGGCATTGAAACATTCGGCTCGTGCAGTTAAATACCAGACGCCGGGACATTGTACATTTATGGCTCCTGTGATTAAACAGGGACGCTGAGAAATTCACACATACAGCCCCATGGTTAAACCCTTCCCCCGGAGTTGGGGGCAGTCACACATGGGTCCTTGTGGTAAAACACTGGACGCTGGGACATTTTACCCACATTTGGCTCGTGGGTTAAACACCGGGACGCTGGGGACATTTTACATATTGGCTCCGTGGTGTTATTAACAACTGGACGCTGGGGACTTTTACACATTTGGACTCCGTGTGGTTAAACAACTGACGCTGGGGGACATTTTAACATTTTGGCTCCGGTTAACTAGCTGGGGATTTTACAATGGCCCGGTGGTAAACACGAAGCTGGGGACCTTTTACATATTGTACTCCGGTGGTTAAAAAACTGGACAACGTCCTGGGGAACCTTGAGCGCTGCATAACCTATTTAGCTCCGTGTGGTTAAACCACTGGACGGCTGGGAATTTACCAACAGTTGCTCCCGTGTGGTTAAACATGGACGCTGGGGACATTTTACATATTAGCTCCTTGTGGTTAAACACTGGCGGCTGGGCTAGACATACTCCGTGGTTACCTGGAGCGGACCTACATTTGGCTCCGTGGTTAAACACTGGACGCTGGTGGGACTGTTACATATTTGGCTCGTGTGTTAACACTGTGCCACTGCGGGACATTTTACATATTTTAGCTCCTGGTGGTTTAAAAATGACCACTTGGGGACTTATACGGTACTGGGACGATGGGACTTTTACAAGCTCGTGTGTTAAAATGACGCTGGGGACATTTTACACATTTGCTCCGTGTGGTTAAACACTGAGCTGGGGACCTTTTTACAATTTGGGCTCGCGTGTGGTTAACACTGGACGCTGGGACTTTTACACTTTGCTCCGGTGGTTAAACACTGGACGCTGGGGACATTTTACATATTGGCTCCGGGTGGTAAACACTGGACGCGGGGACATTGTACATATGTTGGTCTCCGTGTGGTTAAACACTGGCGCTGGGGATATTTTTACAATATTTTGGCTCCTTGGTAACTACGTGAGTTACAATACAGGTTCGTGGTAACACTGGACTGACACTGGCTGGGGACTTTTAACATGTTAGAGCTCCTTGGTTAAACACTGGACCTGGGGACACTTTTACACAGTTTGAGCTCCGTGTAGTTATAAACACTGAGACGCTGGGGACTTTTACATATTATGCCGTGTGGTTAAACACTGGACGCTGGGGACATTTACATATTTGCTCCGTGTGGTTAAACATGGATGGGGAATTTACATATGTAGGCTCGTGTGGTTAAACACTGGACGATGGGGATATTTTACAATTTGGCCTCAGTGTGGTTAAACACTGGAAGCTGGGGACATTTTACACATTTAGCTCGTGTGGTTAAACACTGGACACTGGGGACATTTTACATATTTAGCTCCGTGTGGTTAAACACTGGACGCTGGGGACATTTTACACATTTAGCTCCGTGTGGTTAAACACTGGACGCTGGGGACATTTTACATATTTGGCTCCGTGTGGTTAAACACTGGACGCTGGGGACATTTTACATATTTGGCTCCGTGTGGTTAACACTGGACGCTGGGGATCATTTTACATATTTGGCTCCGTGTGGAATTAAACAGGACGCTGGGGACATTTAACATTTGGACGCTGGGACATGACAATGGCTCGGTGGTAAAAACACTGGACGCTGGGGACATTTTTACACATTTGGCTCCGTGTGGTTTAAACACTGGACGCTGGGGACATTTTACACATTAGCTCCGTGTGGTAAACACTGGACGTGGACATTTTACATATTGGCTCCGTGTGGTTAAACACGGAACGCTGGGACATTTACATATTTGGCTCGTGTGGTTAAACATGGACGCTGGGGATATTTTACATATTGGCCGTGTGGTTAAACACTGGACGTGGGGAATTTAACATTTGACTCCGTTGGGTAAACACTGGACGATGGGGACATTTTACAATTGTCCGTTGGTAACACTGGACGCTGGGGACATTTTACAATTGGCTCCGTGTGGTTAAAAATGGACGCTGGGGCATTTACACATTTGGCTCCGTGTGGTAAACACTGGGCTGGGGACATTTTACATATGGCTCGTTGGGTAAACACCGGACGCGGGGACATTTTACCATTTGGCTCCATGTGGTTAAACACCGGACGCGGGAATTTCACACACTCGGCTCCATTGCGTGCACCTGATTCTGAGGATGTTTCACACATACCCCTTGTGTGCATGCGTGGTATACTATCCAAGCCAGGAACAGGGGGAAAGGACGGAGGTGGCAGCCGCAACTAGGGGAGGCAGGACTGAGGGAGGCAGGGACAATAGGGAGGCGAATGGAGGAGGGAAGGACCAGTGGGGAACAAGACCAAGAAAGGGTCAGGGCTGGAGAAGGAAGGATAGGAAAGGGGCAGGAAGGATCGGAGGGAGAGAGGACCAGGTGGGCAGTACTAGAGGGAAGCAGCCAGGACCAGGCGCTAAAAGTGGGGGCAGGCCAAGAGATGGCAAGACTGAAGGGGGTAGGAGAAGGAGAGGAGGAAGTATAGAGAGAGCAGGACAGGGAGAGCGAGATGGAGGAAGCAGGAGGAAGGGGTGCAGGACAGAACAGGGGAAGAATGGAGGGGGAACAGGCCAATAGGGTCAAGATTGGAGCGGGGGCAGGACCAGAAGGGGCAGAACAGAAAGGGTCAAGACTGGAGAGAAAGCAGGTCAAGGGGAGGCCAGGACTGAAGAGGGTAAAGACCAAAGGGAGCAACAAGACAGGAGGAGGGAAGAACCAGAGAGGAGGCATGACCCAGATGGATGGAGGACTGGAGAGAGGGCAGGTTGACGATGGCAGAATGAAGCACGGCAGGACCAGAGAGGGACAGGACTGCAGACAGGAAAAGAGGGGGTTGAGATCAGAGGGCAGGATGAGAGATCGACAGGAGCGTTGGAAGACACTTGAGGGTGAGAGAGGGTAGGCACAGAGAGGGAAAGAGTAGACAGGATCAGGACCAGAGAGGGACACTGCTCAATCTAAACAGAACTTTCCATCTCTTCTGAACCGTCTCTTCTGAGTTTAAAAGCACAGTTACTGGTAAACTTACCCTATTAAGAGTTTACATCAACTGCCAAACAGAATTTGTGATTATTTGTCAAAACACATGCATTGTATGAAACAATAAGGAAAGGGTTTTGGAACAACCTTTCAAGAATCAGGGTGCAGGATTCCCACTTGCCCTCAGTAAACAGAAAAATAAACTAGAAAGGGAAAGTTAAGTATAAACTTGCTTGAAAGACTGCATTTTGGAAGGGAATGTGTGTTTTGTGCTGCCGATTTTTTAAAACTCAATAATGCCAATAAAGAGATATTGTTGTTTTTTACTTACCCTTTAATATGTCACACAGATCAGGGTGGGGGATAAATACAACGTTTTTGAGTGATTGGTCAAATGTGTTTTTTTTGACTATAGTTACCCTTTAAATATGGCTGCCATGGAAATGGAAGGGTGGGTCGTAGGCGTGTGTACCTGGATCAGGTTGGAAGTTAAAGGGAATGTCCACCCCTCTTTTCAAAAATGAATATATTGTGATTACCCCCAAACCTAAAGAACTTTTGTCAAAAAGCTTTAAATCGGCTCCCACAAAGAATATTATACTCACAAGTCCTCCTCGCTCCACCGCCGCATCCGGGCTCCTCACTCAGTCTCCACGGTGGCTGCTGTGTTATTTTGTGTGTGGAGACTGGTCTGGAGAACTAGTCAGTGATTGGCCGTGATGTCACTTTCACGGCAGACATTGACTGCCTTACCCGGAAGTGCAGAGCCAGGTGAGGAGTGAGGGGCATGAAAGTATAATAGCTCTGTGTGTGGAGCCAAATTAAAGCTTTTGGCTAAAACAAACTTTAGGTTTTGGGGGGTAATCTACTATATATTCATTTTTGAAAAGAGGGGTAGACATTCCCTTTAAAAAAAAACCTTTGATATTGATCAAAATTAGCTTTTTTGACTTTAGTTACCCTTTGAGTATGGCTGCCACAGTAATGGATAAGTAGATCAGTAGGTGTGGTACCTGGGTCTGGTTGAGGGGGTATGTCTTTTTTGTGTTTACAAACATAAAACTATCTTTATTTAGGATAAATTTAAATTAGTTTTTTTACTTTAGTTACCCTTTAAATATGGCTTGGGAATGGGAATGGAATGGAAAGGTAGGTCAGTAGGTGGGTGTACCTGTGTCTGTGTGGGGGGTTGGTGGGGTACAAACTGTTTTGAAATATCCACATTTGAGGATTGTTACCATTATAGTCTATGGAAAAAATGTCCGAAATTCACCAATGACGCCCTAACGGGTCCACAGATTCCTTAGCTAGAAGAACCACTTCTCCTATATGCCCCGCACGTCTGTGCCGAATTTCACGTCTCTAGCTCAAAAAAGCGAAGAATAAAATGGAAGAAGAAGAAATAGAAAGAACAGTAATTTGGCTTTTTCAAGTATACAACATGTTTCAAATTTCAGGGTATAGAGTCAATAGGGATACATAGAAGGAGTGGTAGGTCGGAATACATCCTATATCGCAAAGAAGCCCAGTGGATTTTTAACTTAGAGACACGGGTCCCATTAGGCTCAATTATGATTGGGAGGTCTGGTGTATCTTATCCGTCGGTGTCCAGTAATTACATTAACTCCACCTGGTTGAGATACTGTTCATAGTTTTATATAATATGAATACGGATCCCCAATGTGATCTCATACCAGAATATTACATTAGTGCAATGTGCAATCTATTTTATACTCTATAGATTAGCCTTTGAATAAAAAAAACACATGTCAGATGAAAGTATATATATTATGTTATTACAAATAATGTTCATTTCATATAGTCACTTTCCTTATTGTACATTTATATACTGATGTTTTTAACGTATTGTGTATATAAATAGTATGATTGTCCAGCTCCTATAGAGACATGTATAGAATAGTGCTGCTCGCCCAGCTAGGGTTAATATTGTTCATTTCAATAATCATGTCAATCTGTAATTAAGTATGTTCATCTTTAATCAAGTATGCTAATGGCATTGCAGGCTATTTAAGATACAGGTGTATAGTAGCTAATTTCCTCTGATGAAGGTCTGTGCTTGTGGCACGAAACACGTCAGGCAATTGGTGGTCTGATGTATGTGAAATGGACATAGACATCTATGCCATAGATGGTTTTATATTTATAAATAAGTGTTAAGGTTTATCTGCAGTGATCGTTCGTCTCCTGATTGACATCCATAAAGGCGGCCCCGCCTCAAACAAGCTTCTCTGTTTTCTTACTTGTTCAATCAGGGAGGTTTCCGACTCTCCAGTGGAAGCGTGGCCACTCAGTCAGTTTGGACATATGGTGAAGGGGAGTGTCCCGTAAGCCATCACGAAGCTACTACCAGAGAGGGACAGGACCAGAGTGCCGCATTCTTATGCATAGAAAGAAATTCACTACATGTGTACTTGTTCACTCTCCTGTGCTAAGGAGAGTGAAAGCGCCGGAGGTATCGGGGATTTTCAGAAGCAGGAAGTCAAACTTCCTGCTTCCAGTAGGTTGAGTGACATCACCGACCTCTGCCAGCCCTTTCCCCCCGGGGGAGAAGCATGCTCAGTAAGGACTTATTGCTGGTGAAACAGAGTACCTGAGGAAAAAATTGACAGTTAAGAAGGGAGCCTATTAATGCAGGCAGAGGCTGGTCACATGACTACAAGCTGGTCACATGGCTGAAAACAGGAAGAGTTCAACCAGGAAGTTACATTGCTGAACTTTTGCAGCAATAACTTCTCAGAAATTGTATCTAGAGATGTGATTTAGGTGATTTGAAGGTACGTGGAAGGCTTTTTTATAATCCTACTATTTGGAAAAATTTGAGACCACAGTTATCCTTTAAAATAAAAATAAAAAAAAAATTAAAACTCTATTTGATGTCTGCCTTTTTTCTATTTCTATATATTTTCTTGTTTAGTTACTGACCATTAAACTATAGAAAATTGTTTCCTATTTCAATGTTTCGGAGAGAAAACCACAGAGTTTTAATTAGAGGAAATATTAAATCCGTGTTATGTTATTAAAACCAATTAGATTACTGTGTATATCGGAGAGATCATTGGTTCATCCAAATACTTAGCTAAAGCGTGGCATACGCGTTATGGGAAAACAAAGATCAGACAAGGCAGAACATTTTCTGCTGAACCCACTACACTACCATACCCTCCAATTGTACCGATTTTCCCGGTATTGTACCGTTTTTAAAACGGGAGTAACCGGGCATAACAAAAGTACCGTTGTAACCGGGTGCCTGGCATGTGTACCGCCGATCATGTGTGCGCCAGTCACTCGGCTGCACAGTGCTACCATTTTCTTTTTTGGAATGATAAATAGTGGCAATATTAGAGATATATTTAGGGTGGAGCTTAATGTTTGGGGCGGAGCGATGGGTGGGGTTTGGGCGAGCAAGGGGTGTGTCAAAGTGTACCTTTTTCTTCTTTGGAATGTTGGAGGGTATGCACTACAATAGTTCGCCTAACGCGCTGATCTCCTAACAAACCGGAATCCGACAGACAACAAGAGCTCCTCACTGCTATACAGGAGACCAAACAGAGTTTAAGAGGCGAGATCTGCATATACTTATTATACAGGACATGAATAAACTCCAAAAGGGGTGGGGGAAACAGAGGACAGGGACAATATCACTATTGAGGACACAGTCGCCCCCATAGGCCAATTAACAATTAACCCAAAAAAACTAAAACCGTGAAAATTGTCACAGAGAGAAATTAACAAACCAGGCCATAGAATGGTCTACCCTGCTAAGCAGCGGGTAAATTCTTCTACAATCCCAAAGCTGCCATTAACTGACTGGAATCAGCTAAAGGCCCAACCTTGACCTAAGCACCATATGTCACTAGAGTTCACAAATTCAAATCAGCTATGGGTACTTGGGATTACTGGGGTGTAACTTGTACCTAAGGGGTGAATCTAAAATGTGTGAATCTAAATGTGTCAAATGAACTGGGTTCCAGCTACCCCAGTAAATATAATACTATATTATATTTATTATATTTATATAATATAATACTGTAACTAGATAACTGTACCTTTATATTTCTACTGTTTATGGTTTAACCCTTACAAACTTTTATAGATCTGGTAATTTAGTGGGGAGTTAATCTAATTTTGGTTACAAGTTTTCTGGTGACAAGTCATCCCTGGGTCCCAGGTTCAATTAGGGAGAGTTATTTAAATGCAGACTTATTTAAAGGAGAATTATGGTGGGTAAATGACAATTCTAGCTCCTCCCTTTCTATCTTCTTTATTAAACTATGATCTCCAATGACTGTGTGAGATGAGCCAGAAATAAGTCAGTTAATGCCATAGTATAATGCTCCTTTAACTAAATAACAATATAAAAGGTCTTACGGGAGTCCAGCGGGGAATCCAGCAGTGAAGTCCAGCGATTAAATCCAGAGGTGAGGTCATGCGGTGAATCCATGATGAAGCCAGCGGTGAAGTCATGCGGTGATTCCAGGATGAAGTCCAGCTGTGAAGTCATGCGTGATTCCAGGATAAAGTCCAGCGGTGAAGTCATGCGGTGATTCCCGATAAAGTCAGCGGTGAAGTCATGCGGTGATTCCAGGATGAAGTCCAACGGTGAAGTCATGTGATGATTCCAGGATGAAGTCCAGCTGGAATCAAACGGTGATTCCAGGATGAAGTTCAGCTGTGAAGTCAAACGGTGAATCCATGATGAAGTCCAGCGTGAAGTCATGCAGTGATTCCAGAAAGAAATCCAGCTGTGAAGTCATGCGGTGATTCCAGGATAAAGTCCAGCTGTGAAGTCATGTGGTAATTCCAGGATAAAGTCCAGCGGTGAAGTCATGCGGTGATTCCAGGATGAAGTCCAGCTGTGAAGTCAAACGGTGATTCCAGGATGAAGTTCAGCTGTGAAGTCAAACGGTGATTCCAAGATAAAGTCAGAGTGAAGTCATGCGGTATTCCAGGATAAAGTCCAGCGGTGAAGTCATGTGGTAATCCAGGATAAAGTCCAGCGGTGAAGTCATGCGGTGATTCCAGGATGAAGTCAGCTGTGAAGTCAAACGGTGATTCCAGATAAGTCCAGCGTGAATCATGTGGTAATTGCAGATAAAGTCCAGCGGTGAAGTCATGCGGTGATTCCGGATGAAGTCCAGCGTGAAGTCAAACGGGTGATTCCAGGATGAAGTCAGCGTGAAGTCAAACGGTGATTCCAGGATGAAGTCAGAGTGAAGTCATGCGGTGATTCCAGGATGAAGTACCAGCAGTGAAGTCATGCGGTGATTCCAGGATGAAGTCCAGCGGTGAATTCATGCGGTGATTCCAGGATGAAGTCCAGCAGTGAAGTCATGCGGTGATTCCAGGATGAAGTCCAGAAGTGAATTCATGCGGTGATTCCAGGATGAAGTCCAGCAGTGAAGTCATGCGGTGATTCCAGGATGAAGTCCAGCGGTGAAGTCATGCGGTGATTCCAGGATGAAGTCAAGCGGTGAAGTCATGCAGTGATTCCAGGATGGAGTCCAGCGGTGAAGTCATGCGGTGATTCCAGGATGAAGTCCAGCGGTCGTTATTTTACGATAACGATCGGTATTTTACGATAACGATACCGATCTTTTATAAATAGGGCCCTTAGTTCTTGAAGACGTTTCGCTAGTCATCATACAAGTCATTCTGAATTGAGAGATCCAGTCGGATGACTAGCGAAACGTCTTCAAGAACTAGACTTCAAGTCCAGTTGATCTAATTGAATACATCAGATATACCATGACCTGGATGGATGAGAACCTTCACAAGCATTCAATCTAGAGATTAAGGCTCCCACTTTTATCACTTTCAATAATTCCTCTCCACTGTTAAGGAATTTAAAGGAAACTCCACTGTAAAAATTAATTATTCCTATCTCCCAATATCGTTTTGTTGAGGAGCATCAGCACACATAGGGCCTGATTTACCCACGTGTGCTGTGCTAACAATAGGGGTTAAACCTGTGATAACCAATATTGAATAGGTTAGCGCAAGTTTAACTCCATAATTGCACTGGCTGCACCAGTTTCGCAAAAGACACCCGTGCAACTGGCGTAATCTATTTAATAAAGGATTTGCTCCACTTTTAACTCCACAATTTAAGACCAGCTAATGGCTGGTCTTAAAGTGGCGCTGGGGTAAAATCCCTTTTGGGATTTACCACCAGGTGCAAATCCAGTATTAAATACCAGCCACATTTGCCTGGAGCAATTTGCACCTCTGGGTAAATGAGGCCCATAGTTTTCATCTGCCAGGTTAGTGTCTTGGACATTCCAATATTAAAGATAATGCTGAAGCACTGAGGTAGCCTGACAAAGGCTGATTTCTTGCTACTCATAGAAACGATATTGGGGGATTTCCACAAAACGGATGTGCAGTCGCATGCGCATCGGAAATCGGGCAAACTTTTGAATTCCTGCGATTTCCATTCTAACCAAAATCCCATGCGCAATCTCTTTATAATACATAAGTGTGACATTTTATAATGGGAGCTGCTCCCTGTCCTGTATAAAATCACTCGGCCTACGGCCTCGTGCTTCTATATGGTCAGGGAACTCCTCGGTGGCGTAATATCCTTATATTACACTGTAAGGGGCGCATTATCCCTTATATAATACATAAGTGTGACATTTTATAATGGGAGCTGCAGTGGTATATATCCTTATAAAAAACACTCAGCTATGTCACTAAGTGACTCATTTATTATATTTCTTATATCCCACTTCTCCACCCATTCCAGTGTTCATGCCTGGACAATGACTCAGCATATTTTGCAGTGTTTAACTTCACTAACGGAACCTGCTGGAGCTGCTTCCTGTCACTTCATAACCAATGTCTCTCTCCTCCTCCACAAAGATTTGTTTAACCTCATAGATGCTGGGCTGGGATGTTCCTTTCTACTGGGTTTAAGTTGCAGAAAGTAGCTTGGGGGGATTTAAGGTGGAAATAGGGACAAGGCTAGAATTTAAAATGTGAATGGGGTGAAGGAATCCAATACTTATGTATTATAAGAAATAATGCGCCCCGTCACATTATAATATAACGACATTACGCCACCTCGCTGTTCCCTGTCCTGTATAAAATCACTCTGCCTACGGCCTCGTGCTTCTATATGGTCAGGGAACTCCTCGGTGGCGTAATATCCTTATATTACACTGTAAGGGGCGCATTATCCCTTATATATACCATTTGGTCTCTGTACAATCAGACTGTATGGGTGCTTTATATACCATTTGGTGTCCGTTCAATCAGATTGTATGGGTGCTATATGGTCTCCGTACAATCAGATTGTATGGGTGCTATATGGTCTCTGTACAATCAGATTGTATAGGTGCTATATGGTCTGTACAATCAGATTGTATGGGTGCTATATGGTCTCTGTACAATCCGATTGTATGGGTGCTATATGGTCTCTGTACAATCCGATTGTATGGGTGCTATATGGTCTCTATACAATCAGATTGTATGGGTGCTATATGGTCTCTGTACAATCAGATTGTATGGGTGCTATATGGTCTCTATACAATCAGATTGTATGGGTGCTATATGGTCTCTGTACAATCAGATTGTATGGGTGTGCCAGGCCAGCTGATCAGTGACAGAAGTTTGACCGTTAGAACATGTGTTCTGCAGTTTGTCCACAACCTTCTATTCGCAGCACGCGCCACTGCCTGACACCGAGTTTCAGCCCACCGGTCGCCAAGGCAACCGCAGCTAAGGCGGGGCCGCATCCGAAATAACCAATGAGAGCTCGCTTCGCCTCACTGTTTTAAACTGGACGAATGAGCGCCCGTCTGTAAGAGACACACTAGAATCCTCCTGGGCAAGATGGCGGCGGCCGTGTCAGTTAGAGCTCGAACCGGAGGAGCTGGACCGACACCGGCTGTTATGAGAGAGGCGGCGGAGGAGCATCCGGAGCCACATGAGGTCAGGAGCCGGGTAGAAAGGATGAAGAGGGAGGTGAAGAACAGAAGGAAGATTCTCATTAAAGGGCTTCCGGGTGATGTTACCAACCAGGTGGGTAAACACCGAGTCTGGCTCTGCCCTATTACTCCCCCCTATAAGGTCCTGCTGTACTCCACTTCCGGTTCTTCCTGTGCTTCGCAGGGGATGCTGGGAAGTGGTTAGATGGACGGTGTTGCTCTCAGGGTTCTGGGTAATGGTGTCAATGGCCACACAATGATCAAGTCTCCCCCTGTCCTCCCTGTAATGTGGGGTCTGTCATGGAACTTCATCATGGTGATGGAACATTATTTTAGGATTAATGGCCCCCAATTGTAACATATAAGGTTATTACAAGTTTCCAAGAAGTTCCCTGACCATATAAAACTCCATCGCCAGTTCTCCCGGATGACGTGTTTAAGCACAGATTATATACAGTGTAATATATAGAATTCTCTACCTACAGTGTATTATAAGGATATTACGCCACGAGAGGTTCCCTGACCATATAAAACACAAGTCTGCAGGCCTTTTAATATAGGGCAGGGAACTCAGAGTTGGTGTAATTTCCTAATATTACAATGTTAAGGGAGGCATTATTTCTCATTTTTTATTTCTCATTGTATTGTTATAATGTGAATAGGCTGTCAATGGTGAGGTGCAGTGGGATATATTCTTATGAAAGCCTCTTAAGACGGCCATACATTTGAACGTTGTTCGTGTGTAGGGACTTTTCCAGACCGATCGGAGGGACGGCGAATGACCGTAGCCTGCTCTCCGATCGATTGGGAATGATGGAAAGCTTCCTTCAGTCTGTAACGGCTCCCTTTACTTTAAATAGAGGGAGCTGATCTGATTGTGCTGTGTATGGGTGCGTTTGAACCGGTCGGGTCAGTGTGTGCTGTTCCCCCAGCATTTGTGCCGACAGATACCAATGTGATCTGTCGGCACACATGCTGTGGGATCACATGTGTATCGCCAACTTTAGCTACATAGCCAAGAGATTTTTATAAGGATATATTCCACATCAAATCCCCATTGAAAGTCCAGAGCCTTATCTATTATAAGAATATTATTTCCTGAATAATTGTTAATGTATCGAAGGTTCATTCATTCAGGTAATGGTATATCTGATCTATTCAGTTAGATCAACTGGACTTAAAGTTTAGTTCTTGAAGACGAAGTTTAAGTTCTTGAAGTTTTGCTACTCATCCAACTGTCTTTCTTAATTCAGTGACTTGTACAAGAATCTATTGGCAATTAAGTACCCTGGAAAGTCTCAATTAGCATGTCATCCAGGTGTTGGGGACCTTCTGAATGAAAGCTGGAATTGCATTGAGGCCAAGAGGTGTTGTCGAAACTGCCCAGGGTAAGGTGTTAAAACAGCATTATACATGGCAGACAGCTGGTGTTGAAACCCCCACCTCTATTCAGGCTTAGTTTCTTTATTTTCACATAAATGGCCTCCTTGACACCTCTTTTGAACCAGTCCTGTGCCTTTGCCAAGATGTTGGCATTACATTCTTCAAAGGTATGTCCTTTTTCCTTAAAATGCAGGTACACTTCTGAGTCCTGACCCATGGATTTGTCTCTTCTTGGTGCTGTTTAGGGAGACCTCAATGCAATCCCACCTTGCATTCAGAAGGTCCCTAACACCTGGTTATTATATGCTAATTGGGACTTCCTAGGATACTTATGCAACCAATTCTTGTACAACTCATTCTGAATTGAGAAAGCCAGTCGGATGACTAGGGAAACGTCTTCAAGAACTAAACCGTAAGTCCATTTAATCTAACTGAACACAACAGATATTGTTAATGTATCCTTCATTTTCTAAGATAAATGTTAAGGACAGATAACCCACCAATGCACCCCTATCCATTCTTATGAACCCACGATGAGGGATCTAAATGCTAGGTCCTCATCATTGTGGGTACATTAGATCACCAGTATTTCTTAGAAAGTCCTGTGGCTTGGTCCCTGACTGAGGCTGGGGGCAGAGCCAGAATAGGCCAGCGAGCTTAATTTTTTCTTGGTATAGCAGCCACGACTGTTGAGTCATTCGGGACAATTTTCAGGCATCTGTAGTCTGCAAAAATGTTCTAACTCCTAAGTGTAAATTGTAATAGGGGGAAAGAATAAAATACATTAAAATGTCATCCTACATTAGTAATTGTTAATAAATGACTAATCTTATAAAATAAAGCCCAGTGTGTAGTTGTTTCACTAGTTAATGAGCAGCTATTACAACACTGCAAAGATACAAGGTAGACTTGCACTCCAAAGTGAACTGTTTATTGTGAGCCAAACATCAGCAAGTAACACAACATTTCGAGGGTAACACCCCCTTCTGAAGGGAGTGTTACCCTCGAAACGTTGTTACTTGCTGATGTTTGGCTCACAATAAACAGTTCACTTTGGAGTGCAAGTCTATCTTGTATCTTTGCAGTATTTCGTTCCCTTTGAAGTAGGGGAATTGGACTCTTTGCACCCACTTGGGGATAGTGTGCAGCTATTACAACACGTTTGATTGTAAATATGTGTAACTGTTTAGCACTAGGAACAGTTCCCAAATGACTTTAAAAAGTGCTGACTTAGATCATAAAATAAATTAACTTGATAAGTTATTAAATCTGGGCTGAGGCTGAATACCGGTATGTTCATACACCTGTTGGACCTTACAGCTGATTTGACGTTGGTTCCAAAAAAACATCAACTCAGCTGTTTAATCTTCTGCCTCTGCTGATGTTCCCCGGCCAGATAATGGTATAATTGTTGTTGCATATAATAATAGTAGACTCCACGTATAGGTAAAACTTAACTTTTATTCAAACCATTAAAAGTACTTACAGCATACAAAGAAACGCTGTGCCATGTAGATCGGAAGGTAACAGAGGCAGAGCACCTCCTTATGCGTTTCGTGATGCCAGGTCACTTCCTCAGAGGCAGAGTGCCACACCTCCCACACTCCCTTTTATGCAAAATGTGAACGGGAAAGTTACAAGAAAAGAAAATAAGGGAGGGGAAAGGGAATGAGTATAAAACCCATGGGACCAAAGGAAACTGGTAAGATAAAATATCGTTACCTACAATTGTTGTTGCATCTAACACCATTCATAAAGGAATCTGGGCAAACGGTTGTCAAGTATGTCTTAAAACATTGATGGGTAAGCTGCAGTGTCCAGGTGCCATAAGCAATAGATTTTAATATAAATGTTAAAGGATATATCTACCCCCTTAACAATAAATCTTGTGGCTACAGGAAACCGTCCATAACATCAACCTTGCATGGTCCATATACTTCAAATCAGCAGCTACATATGCTTATCGGCCCTCGTTCCTACGGCTGCCTTCTGCTGGTCTACCTGGCCTTTTCCATGCTCAGAAGGGTCTGGACCAACAGCGGCATCTGTGATTGGGTGGGGCCAGAATAGAGCAGCCAGGGCAGCTGGATGGTGATTACCCGCTGAGGACCTACCATTTTAGGTTAAACTTAAGGGCAGGGGTGTTATTTTGCCAACTTACTCTAAACAACATTGACCTTGTGTACTAAGGACCACAGTTCAGATCATGTGTTTTCTATTTACTATAGCGGCTCTTTGTAAATTCTGACACATGTTTTTTGCATTTTGACCTTTGTCGATTGGGTCGCCCCTTCTCTAAAACGGAGCACACGTGAACTATACACTCTATAGGGCATGCAGCCTACATGCTTCTTATGTAGTTTCCACGTGCTGGATTTTAATTCAGTTTTAAAGTAAATTTAAACTAGAATTGATATCCGGGTATGGTAAATTATGGCCTCTTCAATATTAAAGATATTGTAGATATAGATAATAGTACAGTGTGGTGGGATACTTGATATGTGTACAGTGCGGCGGGATACCAGATAGATTAGTTTGTACGGGCAGTTCTATTTCTGTAGCTCAGGTGATCCGTTGTCTACATGTGAATGTGACTGGTTATAGTGTTCGGATGGCTGATAAAGTTTATATTTACCCAGTAGAGTCCAGTTTGTTTTGCAGTCCATGTGATTTAGGTGAAACCAAATGAAACTGCTGTTTAGGAGTAGAGATCATGTCTCCCAATTGTTCTAGGGGAACATTAATTTGCTCATTCAGAACTATTTGACTTGTGATTTGATGAAAAACATGTTTCCTTTCAGGTCAGGCATTGGTCCTCTTAACATCCATTCACAATGTCTATACAGCAGCTTTCTGCAATCCTGCCTATTGAATAACATTACCCTTTGTGGCCCCCTGACAATTGGATCCTTCGGGAATTCCATCACCCCTGACCCTGGTTATAGTCACCTGACTGCCCACCTCTTACTCTGCTCTCCTGGTTCTCCAAGGACATAAATGACTAAACAATTTTTTTTTTCTTTTCCTTAACCATCATGTCTGCTTTTTTTTGGGGGGGGGTGGTGGGAGGCACAGACTCTTTAGTTAAACTCTAAATCCCCTGTGTACTATCACTTTCTGCCCTTCTGTTTTTCTCCTGCAGGAAGTTCATGACCTGCTGGGACAATATGAACTTAAATACTGTTTTGTTGACAAATACAAAGGAACAGGTGAGTACTATTGGTTCGTTTTGATTGTTGTGTACAGATTTTCTGAGGTACTGACAGTAGCAAGTGTGCTACTCTGTTCAGTTTCATCAGGCACATAAGAATTGCATGCAGCTGCTAAAAGCAGAGCACTCATAGCCCAATAGCAAAGATCTGTACTGTACTTTCAGGGTACAGTTTCCTTGCTCGGTCACATTCCCATACTCCTATTTAAACATGGCTGCTCCTAATGCAGTTGATGGCCCTTTAGCTCTCCCCCTGCTTAACACGGTCACATCTATGACATTGGAGTGCATGTGCCCTATGTTAAGATAAGGGAAATAATGGGGGACGGGGGTGGTGGTAAAAGAGCGAACAGTTACACCGTGAGCAACCATATTTACCTGAATTAAAGTGAGGGCCTCTGGTTATTAACGGGTGAGGTAGAACAGTAAATTTTTGTTGCTTCTCCACCTAGTAATGTCTCTTATGTGTCTACTTGCATAGGCTGATATCATGTTTGTATACATTTTTGATCTGCGTTGTCAGGGGCCTTTGCTTGTAACAACAGTTTAAAGGCAGAATGTCAATGCAGGCCCAATAAAGGGCTGAGCTAAGTAAACCAACCTTTACATTGTTTGCGGCAATGAGTTTACATTGCATTTACAGTACAGTCATAAACTGTGGGCAAAAAGCTGAATTATACACCTTGGTTGTTTGAAGACTGTTGGTATGGTTTTACATAGGGTATACTTTTAAGTATGCACCCTCTGCTGTGTGCGAATGTAAAAATAGTGTGATCATAACTGGAACAATGATATTCTCTGGGTTTTAGTATGTGAAGCAACATTCTGATCGCAGTGCATCTGAAATCCCTAAGGATAACCACAATTGGGGCTTATAATTGTGCCTGTACTGTATATTGGTCCGCCAATTGGTGAGCTAGTACCGCATTCTGACTATGTAATTGCAGTTGGGAGCTACAATCGACAAACGGCCGTTTCGGACAAGAATTGTTCGTGTCTATGCACACGGTCGTTGGTTGATCCGCTAGGTCATAGTAACATAGTAACATAGTAATTAAGGTTGAATAAAGACATTCGTCCATCAAGTCCAACCTATTCCCTTTTTTTTTTTTTTTTTTTTAACCCTACCTAACAGTTGATCCAGAGGAAGGCAAAAAACCCCAGCTAAAAAAGGGGGGGAAAAATTCCTTCCTGACTCCAAACGGCAATCGGAAAGTATCCCTGGATCAACCAGATCTATATGCATTAATACCAGTAATTCTCAATATTTTTTAGTTTTAGAAACTTATCCAGGCCTTTTTTAAAGTTATTCAATGAACTTGCCATTACCACCTCTGCTGGAAGACAGTTCCACAGTTTCACCGTTCTCACTGTAAAGAAACCTCTCCTAACTTGAAGATGAAACTTCTTTTCTTCCAACCTTAAAGGATGTCCACGAGTCCTCTGATATGACCTATTAGTGAACAATGCACCAGAGAGTTCACTGTATGGGCCATTAATATATTTGTATAAGGTTATCATGTCCCCACGCAACCGCCGCTTCTCCAATGTAAACAGCCCTAACTTGTCTAATCTGCCTGCATATTCAAGCCCCTCCATTCCCCTTATTAATTTAGTTGCCCTTCTCTGGACTGCTTCCATTTCCAAGATGTCCCTTTTGTATATGGGATTCCAAAACTGCACCGCATATTCCAAATGTGGCCTTACCAGTGCCTTGTAAAGAGGGAGAATAATATTTTTCTCTCTTGATTCCATTCCCCTCTTTATACAAGACAATATCTTGCTAGCTCTAGCTGTTGCTACCTGGCATTGTTTGCTACAGCTAAGTCTGTTATCTACCAGAACCCCCAAATCTTTTTCCATTTCAGATGCACCTAACACAGAGTTATTTATGGTGTAGGTGGCACAGGGATTATTAAATCCCAAATGATCACCTTACATTATCAACATTGAATCTCATCTGCCATTCTGCTGCCCATTGATAATCTATCTAGGTCTGCTTGCACACTTGCACATCATTGGAAGTTTCCAAGCCATGAACTTTATTTGTGTCACATCAGCACACAGAGACCTTGTTCCTCATGCCCCCCTTCTAAGTCATTTATAAACAGATTAAACAGAAGCGGCCCCAGTACAGAACCCTGAGGAACTCCGCTTAGAACTTTAGCCCACTAGATGTAGCTCCATTACACACTCTCTGTTTGCGGTCAATAACCAGTTCTCTATCCAGAACAATGTTTTCTTCAAGGCCAACAGTCCTCAGTTTATACATTTCGCCTATGTGGCACAGTATCAAAGGCTTTTGCAAAATCCAAATATACCACATCCACAGCTGTGCTGAATCTAACTTCTTACTCACTTCTTCATAAAAACCAATTAAATTTGTCTGGCATGATCTATTTCTCATAAATCCATGCTGACTACTACTAATAGATGATCTCTGGAGACAAGTCAAGGATATGCACTTAACAAAGTTCATCACCTTCCCTACCACTGATGTTAGGCTTACAGGTCTATAGTTACCAGGCTGTGAACGACTACCTTTTTTGAATATTGGTATTACATTGGCTTTTTTCCAATCCAGCGGCAACATCCCAGACAAAAGCGAATCTGAAAAGATGAGACCAGTGGTCTTGCTAGAACTGAACTAGTCTTTTAAAATCCTAGGAGCAATCCATCTGGTCCTGGCGCTTTATTGATATTAACTTTGTCTAATTGATTCCGTACCATATCCTCTGTTATCCAATGTGAAAACTCTTCATTTCCTCCTGCACATTGTTACAATCCCTACGTAAGGATTCTCAACAGTAAAAAACCGATGTAAAAAAACGGTTTAGCGATTAGCCTTTTCGGCATCCTCTACAACCACTCAGCTCCATTATTTAATGGTCCCACATTCTCAGTCCTCATTTTTTTACCATTTATATACTTAAAAAACATCTTGGGGTTGGACTTGTGTGTCGGCAATCCGTATTTCATTTTCTATTTTAGCTAGTTTAATTGCTTTCTTGCACTCTTTATTACAACTTTTGAAGTCCCTGTAAGCCTGTTCTGTGCCTTCTGCTTTCAAAATTTAAAAGCCCTTTTTTTTTTTCCATTTCCCTTTTTACCTGAGCATTAAGCCATGCAGGAGTGGACCTAATTTTTTTACACTTGTTTCCTAAAGGTACCGATTTGGAAATGTTATAGTTTAATATCCCTTAAAGTGGTCCACATCTGCTCAGTATCTTACCTAGAAACAGTCCCCCCAGTCTATGAGCAGGAGCGATTCCTAAAAGCATAAAATTAGCTTTCCTAAAGTTAAAAGTTTTTGTAAGCCAGTGCACTTTAGTTTTCTGCAACCTATATTAAATGACACTATATCATGGTCACTTCCCAAGCTTCCCATTACCTTCATCTCCAAAAGAGCTCTGGTTTTAGATATCACCAGATCCAACAACGATTCTTTCTAGTAGGAACTTCTACCATCTGTGAAAGAAAATGCTCATATAGGAAATTTAAGAACTTTATACCTTTTGAGGTGCTGGCAGTTCCATTACTCACATCTATTTCAGGGTAGTTAAAATCCCCCATAACCAGAACATGCCCCATACCAGCAGCCTTCGCCAACTGCATATGGAGATTCATCCACCTCTTCCCCGGCATTTGGCGGCTTATAACACACTCCAACAATATTTACCTACCTTCTTGCTTCCTGTACACAGTTCCACCATAAGTTTCTGCCGCATCGTTTGCTCCCCCATCTATTCCATCTTTTAATTTGGCTTCAATTCTGTTTAACATACATACATACTCCTCCTCCTTCTTATTAACTCGGTCATGTCTAAATAAGGAGTACCTTCAATATTTACTGTCCAGTCGTGTGAATCATTAAGCCATGATTCTGCTATACCAATTACATCATACCTTTCCTTTAGAGCTATTATTTCAAGTTCGCCGGTTTTTCCAGCCAGACTCCTTGCATTTGTAAACATACATTTTAGATTATCAATTGATTTACTTCCATACATGGTCAGTCGAGTGCCTAAGCCCCACCAGCTCACAGGTGCTGTGGGCAATCTGATCACACCCCCCCCCCCCCCCCCGAAACTCTGTGGAAACAGGCCTTTTCAGGCAGAGTGAGACCTCTGCCTGAAAAGGCTGTTTTCACATAGTGAGAGAGAAGGGCTGTAGATTCCCTTACCTTCTCTGCAGCTGCAGGTCCTTCACACAGCAGAGAGGAGGAGGGACTTCCTGCCTTCCTCACACACTGAGGGAGTCTGAGACTGCTCGCCGCGGCACTGTGCAGGAGAAGCCTCAGGAAGTCACATGTCCGCCTCCCACCCATTAACTTTCTGGTCAGTCGTTTTTGTATATCTTGGGCTGTGGAGCACGTAGAGAGGTGGTTGATGGCTCGTTTTAAAGGTAGGAAACTGGCCTTTCATTTAAACTCAACTTGTTTGGAGACCAAAGTTCCCCTTTAATACAGTATATTTAAGTGTATAGTGTTTACTTATGGAGTATTTACAGTAGTGGTGTGTGTGTTTTTCCCCAGTATAATTTTAATGTAACCGTTTAACTTTTTCTCCTTTAGCGTTTGTAACACTTCTAAATGGGGAGCAGGCAGAATCTGCCATTCGCTGGTTTCACAAGACGCACTTACGTGAGCGAGAGATTTCTGTGCAGCTACAGCCCACGGATGCCCTTCTGTGCATTGCGAACTTGCCTCCTAGTTACACTCAGCAGCAGTTTGATGATCTAGTCCGCCCATTCGGCAATGTGGAAAGATGCTTCCTGGTGTACAGTAGCACAACTGGCCGTCCAAAGGGTTATGGCTTTGTAGAGTACATGAAAAAGGACTCTGCCTCCAGAGCTAAGTCAGACTTGCTGGGCAAGCAGCTGGGCTCCCGCACCTTGTATGTTCATTGGTCAGATGTCAACCAGCTAACTTACGAATTACTCCATTCTCGCTGCTTATTGGTTGAACAGCTTCAAGAGTGTGACAATGCAGATGTAAAGGAGGCCTTTTCCAAAATCTGCCCTCCTATCTTCTGCCAGGTATGAATATATTCTAAAGAATGGTGAAAAAAGTGCAGAGGCATTAAAATATATACCATATAAGGAGCAAATATAACTATATAGGAAGGTGCGAACGATTTTCAGTAGAGAAATTAGAAGTGCATTTTTGAATGGTTTTAGTAGTAATTGAATGCATATATATGAATGATGTTTTTTTTCCCCCTCCAAGCTTGCATATGGGCAGGATGGACAGTATAAAGGATTTGCTGTTGTGGAATACGACTCTGACATGGTGGCTGAAATGGTCCAACAGCAAATGGATGGTGCAGTGGTAGCAGGAAGTAGAGTGCGGGTATCATTCTGTGCACCTGGTCCGGCAGGAAGAAGCATGCTGGCTGCACTGATTGCTGCACAGGCAATGGTGAGTCTCTAAACAGCCTGGTGCTTTTTACAGCTGAGGTCCCACAACGCACCAAATGGTGCATGCGATTGCGTGTGCGATTTCTGCACGTTGTGCTGCATTTGCACATTCATTTTTGTAATTTAAAATTCTAAAACCGCATGCGTTTACTTAAAAAAATAAATAAATAAAATGGTGCCCGCCATTTCCATTTTGACCAAAATAGCATGCGCTAAAACGTTAGTGTGGCCTAGCCCTTATGCTTTGAATAAAGCCAATGCACAGCTGAGTAATGTAGAGAAATATTAATCTTTTCACATTGGGTAAAATCCTTTTACGTTTGGAATTTGGATTTTCTAGTAAAGATTCTACAGCTGAAAATTCCAATATGTGTGACACATGGTGATGCTAAGTAAATGTTCTTGATTTTTCTTTCTTACCCCCCCCCCCCCGCTGCTTCTGAAGGCAACAAATCGAGGAAATGGGCTTTTACCTGAACCTAACATGCTTCAGTTACTCAACAGCCTCGGCTCTCCTGCCACACTACAACTACTGCTAAACCCTCTTCTCCATGGGGCCACTGGAAATAAACAAGGTGAATTACCACAAAATAAAAGTGAATTTATAGGGTATCTCCACCCTATAAATAGTTTTTTATATAATGTTGGGCACCCCTGCCCACCTCCAAACGTTGTGTTAGATTGATAAAAAAAGAATCCTAACTCTACTTACAGAACCTCGCTCCTGCGGTGCTCTGATCCGGGCCCTCTGTTTGCCAGAACTTGCAAACGGGACGGTCCGACAACCGCGTCTGTGATTGGCTGAGAGGCAGCTGCCGGAAATGTTGAGTGCCGCGGGAGTTTTTTTTTTAGTAATCTAATATAGCGGTTGTGGGTGGGCAGGGATTCCCTACAATATATAAAAAAAAAAATACGCTGGGTGAAGGGGCAGCCATGGAGGGATCAGGAGGGGGGGAGGGAGGGGGCGGAAAGGGCTCCCCTGCACATGCAACTGTCCTCAGAGAACGAGGAGGTAGAAACCTTTTCCAAAGGAAGACATTACCTACTCTTCAGTTTCTTGGACTTTGGATACGCACTGCAGGAGAACCATATGGATCAGAAATGTAAGTTAAGGATTTTTTAAAACTACAGTGGGGCCAGTAGTGGGTTAAATTTTAGTTTTTGGGGTGGACAGGCCTTTTTAAATGGGAAGGACTTGTAACAGGAAAGAAGTTTAGAAATGTCTGTAAAACCTTTTCCCTTCTGTTCTGTAGGAATTCTGGGAGCAGCTCCAGCCTTGCCTCTCTTGGCAAATCCTGCACTATCTGCTGCCTTACTGCAACTGGTATTGCAGGCCCAGACACCGCAGGTAGGACACAGTCGGAATCATTTCTTTGTCCTGTATGTCCATATCTTTCCTTAGAGAAGACATTGTATAAGGTTTGTCTCTGGGTTTTGCCTATTGTAAAATGGTGGTCCAACATTTTACAGTATGTGTGCAAATGTCAGGGATGTCTTAATGCTTGACCTCATACAAGACATCAACTTTATGTATTGTTTTTGGTCTATAAATTGCTAGATGAGAGAAATATCCCTCCCTCGTTCTCTCCCTTTACATTGCGAGATAAGACTAATATTTTATTATTTTTCCTCAGAAACCTGGTATATTGGGTGACACGCCTTTATCATCTCTGCATGGAATTCTGGGATTGTCGCCTCAGCTAACCCCTCAGCCCAGCAAAACCCTCATGTCTGATATAGGAAATGGTAGTTTTCCTTTTTTCTCCTCCTTTGACATTCCAAGGAATTTCTTTGTGGATGTAATAAATTGCTGTTCTAGGTTGGCATGCCTTCCTTTCTCCTCGAGAGGAACTAAATATTCTATAGAAGTCAGAATGGAATCTAGAATTCTGTTTTTCCAAATAACAAGCAAGATGGCTCTCGAGTGGTCTAGAACTTTGCCTGTTAAAGGGACACTTAACTGATCCAGCTGGATCTTTAATTCACTCGGAGGTAGGATAGCTTATTCCCTCCTCCCTGGGAATCATTTAATTTTTTTTATTACTATGGATTTATATTGTGGTGCAAACGTCTTCCGTGGGGCTTTACTGCAAATCTTACATTTTTTGTAGCCTATTTTGCCAGAGGAAAGAATCCCCCTATAGCAAGCTGTATAATTAGACTGCTTAACTCAGGCCACACCATTCCTCATTACACAAATACACATCACCCGATGTGTTTAAATCAAATAAGCATTTAAGTATATACGGCTTGAAGTCATAATATATGTATGAAATTATAGACCACATTCTCACTTACCGAATAATTATCCACACAGTGTAATACAAATTTAGAATGGGGAGGTTTATTAATTATCAATATAATCCTTTCTAAAAATAGAATTTATATAATGGATGCTTTTTTGTTTTTCCTTTTCCAGGTGGGCCTCTCCCTTCCCCGTTGGGATTGTCTTGTGACCTGGGTGCACCACCCCCACAGCCTTTCCAGTTGGTACCTGACTGGGAGAGTCCTCCCCCTACTCCTGTCTTGGGTTCTGTACTTGGTGACCTTCAGAAACAAACTGATTCAGGGGTAAATATAAATTTTTTTTCTCCATAATTGAAGTCCTCTACCATCTCCACTTAAACATGTAATCACTATAGGAAAGGAATAGAACAGTGCCTGACAGACACAATCCTCTGCCTGTAGACTATATTTGAAACTGTGTACTTTTCTTACTTCTTAATTTACCTGCATTTTTTGCATATGCTGTGGTGGCTTACCAGTTAAAACACACATTTCAAGAGGTCATGGGTCCAAATCCCCAGACGCATATTAATATCTACATGTAGTGTGTAGCCTGGACAGAATTACCGTATAAACAGAGGTACATATCCATAAAATAATAGGGTAAACTAAGAGGGTAGAAAATATGACCACTACTGCCTTCTGATTCTGTATAGTTTAGAGGATTTAGTTGCCCCTTAAATGGACAGCAGAATTCCCATACAGTAATAACCAAATCCAGTATTGCTATTACTGTATGGGAATTCTGCTGTCCATTTAAAGGGCAACTAAAGCCTCAAAACTATACAGAATCAGAAGGCAGTAGTGGTCATATTTTCTACCCTCTTAGTTTACCCTATTATTTTATGGATATGTACCTCTGTTTATACGGTAATTCTGTCCAGGCTACACACTACATGTAGATATTAATATGCGTCTGGGGATTTGGACCCATGACCTCTTGAAATGTGTGTTTTAACTGGTAAGTGTTTGACTCGAGTATAACCAGCGATTCGGTTTTCAGGCTATTTTTTTAGCCTGAAAATCTCAATTTATACTCTAGTATATACGGTAACCAAAATAACAAGAGAAACCAAGAAACTGTTTTCCACAAGAAGCATCGCTGTATAATGGGTAGTGTTTGTGGTAAAATATCTATGTATCGCTATAAATTAGTAAAATTAGCCTAAAGGTATCCATACCCTACTAACTTACCTGCGCTCCTCAAACCAAATTTCCAGATACTGCTGTAACGTCTGCCAAATAATCCGGATGGACAACGCACTGGATAGGAAGATGTTAAAGCCAATTTGATGTTCATTAGAACAAATTTCTAACTGGCTACAACATCTAAACAGTATATGGCCAGCAATAAGTTCCTTAGTTAACTAGTCATCCGTTAATACCTCCATTCACTTACTCCAAATCAATTCTATATTTGTTATGGAAGATTGAGTAGTAGATTACTCTATACGCTCTGTGCATACATGGCTGGTTAAATTTGTAGGATGAGAGTAGAATTATACTAAACAGTTTGCAGAGAGAAAATTAAACTTGCTTGCTTTGCAGTTGTCACTTCTGGGAGGCCCACCCAGGGATGTTGGTATTCACGCCGGTCCTTATGTAAATTTTCCAAAGCAACCCTCGAGCGCTGGATCAATGGGTGAGTGCACAACAGTGTGGCCAGCTAGTAGAAAAAATCATTATATGGATCAATAACGCCTGTTTATGTTACAGGACCCCCTAGTAAACCACCTCCCTTTAAATCAAAAAACATGACATCACAGACTCCAAATCCCTCCATACAGGATTCAATGCTCACTCCATCTGATGGCTACACGTTTGACTATCCGTCGGTAAGCAGTAATTTAGTACTTTGTAATGATGTGATACCAACCTTAAATTTGTTTTATGGTTCCTACTTAAACTTTTTCTAAAAAGAAAGAAGAGCAGGGACTAGTATAGGGACTATAATCACTGAATAGTGCATAAAAATATCTGTTCATTTCAAGAACAGGAGATGACTGTCGCAGGTAATTTATATTTAAGGACATGGGGGTATTTTAGCCTAAATACCCCCAAAACTTAAGATGCATTTTAACCTTATCTTAAAGGGGAACTGTGGTCCAAAAATGAATTGAGGTAAATTGATAGGAATTGCTCCCCTGAGAATGTTTGCAATTTATTTCCATTGTTTATTTTGCATAGTTTTGAAGATATTTACATTTTTGTGTGTGATATGGCAGCAGCATCATTAGGTCCCCTGCACTTCCTGCTCTGAAACTCTCAATCTGTCCTGTCTCCTCCTCCCCTTTGCAGGCCCCCCATAGCCCATTATCTTTCAGCCCCATGTAGCCCCGCCCACTCGCAGGTGCCGTGGGTTACTCAGTTTTGGGGGGGTTGTAATTATGCTAACAACACTTTTTGTGGCTGGACATACCCTTTAAGGGCACGGAATTGTCTCCCATTGTGCTGTATGTTTTTAGAAGACTTACATGGTATGTGCTTAAAGTCCACCAATAATAAAAAAAAAAATCTAGGAACCTTCCCCCCTTAGCAGACCTGCACATGCTAAAGCAGGGGATGGGACATTTTACCTAACATGGCTAAAATTTGGGGTGCTGTTTCTGTCTAACAAAGCTTTCAGATTTAATACTGGAGCAGTCTGTCTTTACCAACCGTGTAAATAATGTTGGTAGATTTTAATTTAGATTACTTGGTTTTAAATGGTATATTCACTGGAAAAAAAATGAACATATCCATTTAATTTAAGAACTTCAGTTAATCAAATAGAAGGGAAGACTTTGGTCTAGGCATCTAGGTATTGAATTAGGGGTAATGAAGCAATATGAACTTTCAACTAATGTACATGGCAATGATCTTGTCCTTTTCCGAAACCATCTGTTATGTTTCTGTTTGCTAGGATCTTCCTTCTCGTAGGTTTTCCCAAAGCCGAGACCACATTGTGCCAAGCCTGGGAGGGTTCGAGTCCAGACACAAGGTAAAGTTTCTTCTTAAGAAACCTTATTGGGTTTTATCCAGGGAAGGTTTATTCCCTACAGAAACCCACATTTATAAAGAGCCCTCGGTCCCCGCTGTGTCCCCTGGCATATAATGGTTGGATAAAGTAAAATTAAACCTGCTCAGGAATTTCTTCTTTGTGAGTCTGTCAGTGCTATCGCAGTTCATCTTTATATAAATGTCAAATCTGCCAGTAATGTGAGATACAAAGTTTGACCATGCCACTGATTTGCAGCAACCAATCAGATGTTTGCTTTGTTTAATGGGTTACTGCAGTCTGATGGGCATCTGATTGGTGGCTGCAAATTTGCACCTCAGAACTGCCCTGTATTGTTAATTAAATGGTGATGATCCTCTGATAATTTTTTATCAAGCTACAGAAACACTAGATTGGGGGCACAAGATTTCTTGTTTCAGGCAGTGCGGATGTCCTGCCTGCAGCCCTCCTAGATGGTTGAAAACAGCATCTCTTGGTTGCAAATGCAAGGGCTGCAGGTTGAACATCCATGTTCCTATGGAGAGATTGTTTGGGTAGCCAATATCTGCTCCCTATACCAACATTTTAATTCCTAGCCAATCGCATCAGACCTGCCTATTGTTACTGTGTATACCCAGCTGTATTTGAAGATTTGGTTTGTTGTTAGACATTTTGTCCCCAGTGGATCTATTATACCAGTTTCGTCTTTGGCAGATTTCTCCTCCATCCAGATATCGGGAACAAAGTAATAGTGTGCCTTCCGCTCTGCCTTCCTTTAGTGCCGGTTCTCCCTCTTCTTACTTTACTAGTGGTTTACAAGCTGGACTCCAGCAGGGACACCTGAACAAAGTGAGTCTTACCTCTCCTCCCCATTTAGAAATGCATACTATGTTAACCATTTATAAACAAGCTTTTGAGAGTTGAGAACCTACTGAAGCATTTGCAGGAATTTGATGAACTGAAGTGTGAGCAGGGGATGTGCAGTTTGATTCTACATCTTCTCTCTCCACCTGGATCTGTAACTTAATTGGCTGCATTTTTTGGTTTTGCTCACTTAATTTCCTGCTGAAATGTTTTAAAGGGCATCTATAGTGAAAAAAACACATTGCCCCTTTGCAAAGTTAAGTTCATGTACTCTGTGCTGCCTTAATCCTATCTCTGTCAGTGACTCTGTTTAACCATGGTGTCACATCTCTGTGCAGCACTCTCCCCTTCCCCCTCCCCTCTGTTACCACCTCCATGTCTCAACTCCAGCTAACTGACAAGCTTATCATGTGCAGTAGGAGTTAAAAGTTCAACATCCTGAAAAACACACCCACGCACAGTGGCCAATAGAAAGCAAGCTGTCCTGGAGACACGGAAGATCAGTACAGTTTATGATCTCTCTCTTTGTGACCCATCATCAATCAGTGAAAGCTATTAAGAAGGGGGGTCAAGTGCAGCCTTATATCTACCATCAAAGCTACCTCTCTCCCCCTGCTAATGCTCTTATCTCTGTTTATTACAGAGCAGGGAGGGGGGATCACGTCACAGGGATTTGATTGACAGTCCAAGTAGGAGTAGAGGAATGCAATCACATATTCTTCTAACTGGTGTATCTCAGGACAGAGAGGGAATCACAGTGAAGACACTCTGGGGGTTGTGGGGAATTATAGAACACATGGAAAGAAAGGGAAAAAAGTTCATTTTCCCACTATAGATGCCCTTTAAATTTGCTAAATGCTGTTTCTCAAAGTTTTGATTTATCACCTTTCCTAATCATAAGGTCAATGTGCAGCAAATAGACGCTGGTGTTGGCCTACAAATTTTGTATGTAGCAAGGATTGGAGTTCTAGTCCACAAACTTTCAAATTTCCTTTTACAGGCTGTGGGCATGCCCCCAAGCAGCCCGGGTGGAGCTCTACTGGAATACGATGTCTGTCCCTCATCAGAAAATATATTTAAGGTAATTGCTGTTTTCTTGGTGTCCTGCACAATATAAAAATCTGCCCACAATTTACGGGACAACTGGAATCTATCCAATTGGAAAATGTGCTTCTTGCTGGTTAGGACTGTAAAGTTGTCCTTTAATCCCTGCCCTTTTGGACTATTCTGTGGGCCAACTGGGCCAAATGTTGGGCACTACAGGTAGTACTAATTTAAAGGGTATCTCCACCCTTAAACTTTTTCTGTAGTGTAGGTTACCCTATCCCACCCCCAACCGCCAGGTCTGTTTGTAAAAAAAAATCCAAATTGTACTTACATGCCTTTATTCCCCCCCGAAGCTCATCTCAGCCCTGAGCTTGCCAGAACTGCAAGCAGAGGGCTGGACTGGCAGCCGCATCTGTGATTGGCTGGAAGACAGCCAATCACTGATGCAGCTGCCTGCATTGCAGAACGCCAGGGGAACGAATCAATGTAAGTACAGTTCTGATTTTTTTATTTTTTGACAATCAAACCTGGTGGTTGGGGGTGGCATAGGGTAACCTTAACTACAGAAAGTTGTTGTCAAAGGTGGAGATACCCTTTAAGTTTAACTTCAGCGGTAGGGAGATATGTGGATGGGTTAGGGGGCCCTACACTTCAGGAAAAACGATTTAAAGGTAGGGCACCATTCAACTCAGATTGGGACACCTCAATAAGGACAAGGAAGCAGCAGGGACCGGATGACACAGACATTTTCTATGACTTTGAACAAGCACTACAAGAGAACCATTTGGAGCAGAGATGTAAGGTAAGGATTTTTAAACATTACACATTGGGGACAGTGGTGGGTTAAATTTTAGTTTTGGGGGGTGGACATGCCCTTTAAAACTGTATTGCAATTTCGAACTTGCAGTCCTCCAGATGTTTGGAAACTACCAAGGAGATGTAATAAGTTATTAAAAATGGTGCTAATTCTGCCCCAACCAATCATATGTTGGCTTTCAAATGGTAGCTAACATCTGATTGTGGCAAAATTAGCACCATTTCTAACAAAAGGAACTTATTACATCTCTCATCATGCCTTGATTGCAGAAATGCAATGTGTGCGTATATATAAATGGTTCGCTATAGCTCTGCACTATAGAATGGAGGCTTAATGCTTTTCCCTGGATTTATTTCTATAAAATTCCCCAAAAAACCCTTGCTTGGTGTAAGTGATTTCTATCCACGTTAAAGTAGAGATCCCAGCGATTACTGCCCCTCCCTCTTGCTCTGCGACTTAAGACATAAGATTTTGAGTTGATAACTGGTACCTATTCACTTCTTTTTGCTTCTCTGCAGACCCCTATCGGAGCTCAAAAACGAGGCTTTTCGCACTTAATCCCATCACCAGAGCCTAGTCCCGAAGGCGGGTATATAGGACAGCATTCTCAAGGCCTGGGCGGTCATTACGCAGACTCTTACCTTAAGCGCAAGAGGATATTTTAGCTGCAAAATATCTTAAAATCTACCTTAATGTCTCTTTAAAACCTGAAGTGCCACAGACCTTGTTCTGAAGTGATCAAAAGGATTTTCTATTTTCTTTTTTTAAAACTTATCATGGGTGTATGTAGTGGGAGGTGCAAAATTCTACCAGTGATATTTAATCTGTAGCCTCCAATCAGAACTGCAGAAGACCAGAACAAATGCCAAAATCCGATTGGTGGGTACAAATAGCACAGAAAAATATTGCACTTCTTAATAAACCCGACATTGTTTAAAGCACCCAGGTGAAACATGCATTTCAGAGGTCTCGTGAACATTGATGTTCTCTCTAAATAGATTTTATTTTGCTTTCTTTTGTTTTTAATTTAAACCTTTTTACGTGTTCTGTATAGCCTAAAACTCCTGTTGTCAGACAGGTGTTACCACTTTGTGTTTTGTTTTTAAACTGTTATAATTTATATTTGTATAAAGCAACTGCTTGTACTTTTTTCCCCTCCTTTGGCTGCTGTTGGCTAATTCTGTTTATCAACATAACGAGCCAGTAATCTTCTATCATGTACAATACAATGATTATACCTACAAATCAGAATCGGTGAAATCAAAAGAATCATAGACCATAATAAATCCCATGCCTACATTTCTTAAAATACCTTCTAGGTTGCTCTATTCCATTTGGTGTCTTAATCTGTGGGCATGGAATAGGTTTCCTTATGGTTAGCTGACTTGTACCAATATGGAAATGTTTTAGTGCATCTTTGCTTTTTATTTATCTTCATTTATCATTAAGGCTGAGTCCCCACTACAACGCACCTAATCGCAATGGCATGTGCGATTCTGGTGTGTTGTCGTGCGTTGTTCCGCATGCGATTTTGTAATTTAACATAGAAACGTTTGCGTAAAAAATGGTCCACGCAAATGGATGCACAATCGCATGCTCATCGGCTAGTAAAATTCAATATGGAGGTGTCCAATCTCCTTTCTGCTCTTTAACAGTTTCATTTTTGTTTGCTGGGCTGCCATTGGGTGGTCATCCATTCATTGATGTACATTCTATAAATGAACTACGTGCACCGCTAGTAATGATCCAGTGATGTAAACAATAGTGATCATGGTTACAAACAATTGGTGCATTAAGCTAAAAGGTGGCTTCTATATTCTACACTCCTATTTGCTAAAATGCATCTAGGCCCCGCCCTTTGTTTTAATCAATGGAAGGGTGGATTTTTTTTTTTTATTACTTTAAGGGCAGTTAATCTAATTGATGTATTATGGAGATGCCCTAGTGACTGCTCCTACTTATTTCCAGCTTTGTTTCTTTTCTGTTGATTTTAGTGGGTGACCCTCTGTTTCACTGATATTTTGAGGTTTGCCTTTTATAGTGGAAAGATTGTCTTTAAGAGCAGGGGTGTTCTTGGGCACTTATGTATTCTATTTACCAGCTTAATTTTTCTTTGGTGTTCATTTTATTATTTCGCGTTACTGTGATGTAGGATTTGGTGTTTTTAAATGCTTTTTTGAGCCAAAAGTTAATTCTCCATTTAATTCGGCTGTGTAATGGAAATTATAATGCAGTTTCCCCTTGTTGAAAGTAATTGTGGGACATATGCTTAGAATGGAAATGTCCCTTTAAGGCCATAATGGTCTTAAATCAACACTACTCATTTAATAGATCTCTCCCTTTCATTTTCATAAGCATGTCAGAAGGAGTAATTTCCTTCACCTGCAAATTACATTTTGCTGAAAAGCATATTGTGAGTTTGGGTAAAATAAATCCGCAGCTGCCCACATATCTCTGGAAACGGATGTTGTTGCAACACATCCAAGTTTTGTTGATTTGCAGAAAGCTGCTTGCTGTCTTAAATGTATTGTTTATGGGGTTTGTTTATTGTAAGGTTTACTTGCTGCCTTGTTTGAATCTTACTCTAGCATCTTTTTTTTTTTTTTTTTTTTTTTTAAATTTCATTTTTTAAATCCGGACTGTGTGTATATCTGTAAACCTTTTGTGTAGCACAGCCCCAAAGCATTATGGGACTTCAATAAAAAGTGCAAAAATCCTGTGCTATTAATCTGTTGTGACCAATCAGATGTTATCATATTTGTTCTAACTGCAGTAGACAAACAAAAGGCACCCGATTGGTTTCTGAAAATTAAAAGCACAGGTATCGTTTTTGCACCTGTTAGTAATTTAAGATCAGAAGTACCGTATTTAGCCTGCCTTACTTGATTTGTAACGTGTACAGCTTCCTCTGTTACCTTGGTTGTAAATCTATGTATAAAGTGTTCATTTCTATGTAACATCTGTATATGGCTGTCTTTCTGCTCAGGTGCTACCACTGCAAACTCAGTGTGAATTTTTTTTCTCTCTAGCTTTATTAAGGATCTCTGGCAACAAAATCCTATTTATTAAATACACTGTTCCATAATGTGTTCTTAAGATCTCTATTTTTATATTCCCATTGGTAACAATGCTATTCACTCAAATTGGAATACTGGCAGAATCAATTTAAAATTCCTTAAACACTTACACTTGGTGACCACCCCCCACCCCTATGAAGATTTCTCTATATTTGTATGGGCCTTTAAAATAAACGCTTCATACGTTGTATGAAACTGACTGCTTTGGGTTTAATCTGCACATTTTGTGGGAAATCCCATTTGACACATGAAGTATCACTAATCTACAATCACTATTTTACCTTCTTTCTTTCCCCTGGCTGTAACACGGTTTCTTTACAATCACAGGTTAAGGGAAGCTCCTTTTACAAGTAGTTGTTGGATGTAAATATGAGTGCTGTGCAATTCAGGAAATAAAATGGTCCAGAAGTTTTGCTTTTTATCTCCTTTTGGTTTTAAGAATATGGTTTTTATACATTTGTATCCTACATTGGTCCCCTGTGAAAGACACTTGAAGGGGAGGAGAATGTGGGTGTGAGGAGGAGTTGGCCTTACCCTTGGTGCAGAGTGCAACCAGGAAATGCTGAGTTATAAGGCTGCATATTTGGGTATCCCTGTCTAAGGCTACTTTTACACTAGTATTATAAGAATTTCTCAGCAAATCTGATCCAAACATTTTACCCTGGCTAACGGTCTCTAAACAATTGTCTTCTATTTAAATCTCTCTCATACTTTCAAACTATCCTAGGATGTCATTGTTTCTCTGGATTTTAAGTTACAGGCTTGTAGGTTTACACTTTGTGAGTCCTGACTGAGTCTGTGACTAACTTTTTAAAAAGAATTTATGATGCAGCTTTGTCCCAGCCGTGGGCATGCTCAAGCCTAAGACTTGGGGGGCAGAGCACTGGAGCTGGTGATGTCCTAGATTACAGTTCTAGCAAGCAAAAACACCCTTTATACTGCTGTAACTGGATAGACTGCAGCAAGAATAATTATCCTTAAAGGGCAAGTCCATCCCCAAAATGAAAACTTACATACAGGTAAATCACCCCCCAAAACGGTAATAGTTTGAAAGGTGAAATATATAAGTCTAACCTGAAATCCTGCACAATGTACTGTTGCCCCTGTTTCTACTTCCTGGTTCTTCCAGTTAGTAACTGTCAGTTATGGATTTGGCAGTTGACATCACAGCCAATTGCTGAATATTAATCCCCTGTCTGCCTCTCCTGAGCATGCCCAGGCTCAGTTTCCATGAGGCATCCAGAAGCATAGCAGGCATACAGTAATGAATTCATAGGACAAACTATGATATATCAACATATTTTAAAGGGGCCATTCTTTCTAAAAGATGTTCTTATGAGGGTGGAGTTGTCCTTTGAGGCGAGAGCAGGACATATTGAAACTCAGTGTGAATTTTTTTTCTCTCTAGCTTTATTAAGGATCTCGGGCAACAAAATCCTATTTATTAATACTCGAACTGTTCCATATGTGTTCTTAAGATCTCTATTTTTATTCCCATTGGTAACAATGCTATTCACTCAAATTGAATACTGGCAGAATCAATTTAAATCCTTAAACACTTACACTTGGTGACCACCCCCCACCCCTATGAAGATTTCTCTATATTTGTATGGCCTTTAAAATAAACGCTTCATACGTTGTATGAAACTGACTGCTTTGGGTTTAATCTGCACATTTTTTGGGAAATCCCATTTGACACATAGTATCACTAATCACAATCATATTTTACCTTCTTTCTTTCCCCTGGCTGTAACACGGTTTCTTTACAATCACAGGTTAAGGGAAGCTCCTTTTACAAGTAGTTTGTTGGATGTAAATATGAGTGCTGTGCAATCAGAAATAAAATGGTCCAGAAGTTTTGCTTTTATCTCCTTTTGGTTTTAAAATATGGTTTTTATACATTTTATCCTACATTGGTCCCCTGTGAAAGACACTTGAAGGGAGAGAATGTGGGTGGAGAGGTTGGCCTTACCCTTGGTGCAGAGTGCAACCAGGAAATGCTGATTTATAAGCTGCATATTTGGGTATCCCTGTCTAAGCTACTTTTACACTAGTATTATAAGAATTTCTCAGCAAATCTGATCCAAACATTTTACCCTGGCTAACGGTCTCTAAACAATTGTCTTCTATTTAAATCTCTCTCATACTTCAAACTATCCTAGGATGTCATGTTTCTCTGGATTTTAAGTTACAGCCTTGTAGGTTTACACTTTGTGAGTCCTGACTGAGTCGTGGACTAACTTTTTAAAAGAATTTATGTGCAGCTTTGTCCCAGCCGTGGGCAGTCCTCAGCCTAAACTTGGGGGGCAGAGCACTGGAGCTGTGATGTCCTAGATTACAGTTCTAGCAGCAAAAACAAAACACCCTTTATACTGCTGTAACTGGATAGACGGCAGCAAGAATAATTATCCTTAAGGGCAATTCCATCCCCAAAATGAAAACTTTCATACAGGTAAATGACCCCCAAAACGTAAGAATTTAAAAGATAGCTTATTGCCTCCATGCATTTTTTAAATTGCTTAAAAAAATAAGGCTACGTTCACTACTAAAACTGACAAACGTACAGCATGTGTTTGTCAGTTTGTATCCATTTTTCATAGTGTGTATTCCATAGATTTATATAAAATGCAAAACGGAGAGAATGCTGCATGAGTGGTGGTTTTTAAACTGACTGAAATGTAATAACGCAGCAGGTGTGAATGATATGAAATCTTATGGGGTTTTACTACCTGTCCATTCTTTTAATGCACCTGTGTTTGAAAAACGGATACAAACTGATGTAGTGTTAACAAGCCCTAAAAGTATGCAGCCCTCCCTGTTTTCGAGCCTCTAACTGTCATTCAAAGCTAGCATGTGAGAAAACACTCCTCCACCCAAGCTTGATTATGTAGGCTGTATCTTAGCAATAGGACCTTTCAAGTTTGTTTGACTGGAAAGGAGGAGGAGGAGGTTGTAACAGACATTCCCACCAACCAATGACAAGTGATATGAAGATAGGAGTGTGCCCTTTTTAATAAAGGCCACTTAAATGGAGACATATAGTTTAAAATTCTGGTTTGTATTATGCACACCTAGCTATTCTACATATTCTCTCCTGTTTTGAAAATCAGATTTCATACCCTTGCTATTCCCTGCTGTTAACATTAGTGAGCTGCTATTCAGGTTCTTCCCAGGATACACCACATCCTTGGAATGTTCCTAACAGTAATTTCTACTGATTGCTGTTGGATGGGTCAAACATGCTCAGATCTCTAATGAGCAACTGATCAACCCAGGCGCGTGGATCAAGGGCAAGACCATAATGGTCTTACTAGGGGTCCTGCAAACAGGAAGTCAGTATTTTGGTTTCTTTTATTTTTAACAAACAAAATGTTAAATGGGCAGGTTAAGCACATTCGGATTGAAAATTACTCTTTTTTTTCTTAAAAGCATATGTATTTACACTGATCTTCCCCTGTAACTGCCATATGCTACTATCTTTCCTGCACTGGTCCCTGAATGGGATTTCTTGATCCACTTTCCAGCCAAGGAAATCGCTGGTAGAACTGCTGAGCAGTTGGTTTGCTTTGATTTATATAGAGCCAACATGTTACATTAACATCAGACCCTGCCAAAGAGCTTACATGTAACATACATACATTATTTATGATCGAGGGGAAACATGAGTGCCTGGAGGAAACCCGTGCAACCATGGAGAGAACATTCAAACTCCTTGCAGATGTATCCAAGGGTGGATTTAAAAGGCATGTCCACCCCCAAAACTATAATCCCCCCCAACTACTGGCCCCACCATGTAGTGTAGTTTAATCCTTACCTCACATCCCAGCTCCATAGGGTTCGCCTGTAGTCCCCCCCCAAAGTCCCAAAACTGCCCACCAGGAGGCTATCAGAGTCCTATAGGGCTCTGCCTGCTACCTGCCTCCGGTAGATATTCGCCATGCGTGCTGCAGCCCTTCTCCCCCCTCCCTCCCCACTCCTGTTCTACTATCCCTCCCCTAGCATAATACCCCTTTAATATGTTGTTCCCCCATGTCTCCCAGACCCATATTTTTTATTTTCAGAAAGCTCCCCAACACTCTACTTACCTCTCCTCTTAACTCCGCTGCACTGATGACCGCAGCCGCGTCCGTGTTGGCTGCCGCTCACAATCACAGACGCGACTGCCGGTCCCGCCCCTCTGCTTGCATTCTCGCAAGCAGAGGGCCGGAAGCGCGGCGAAAGAGGAGAGGTAAGTAAGAGTTTGGGGGCTTTCTGAAAATAAAAATTACGTGGTTGGGCTGGGAGACATGGGGGAACAGCATATTAAAAATTACATTTAAGGGTGCATACCCTTTAAACTCTGGACTTCAGCTAACCACTGAGCTACCATGCTGCCCATAATGTTAAAGAACTAGTGTATGGCCAGCTTTAGTTTAGGTAACCAAAACAGTGCTGTGTTCAATCATTGCATCAGAAGGTCCCTAACACCTGGCTGGTGATATGCTAATTGGACTTTCCAGGGTCCATAATTGTCAACAGATTCTTGTATAAGGGCTAGCCACACTACGCGTTTTCCGCGCGTTTGCGCTCGCGTGTGCGCCCGCGATTTTCGCTAAAATGTAAAATCGCGGGAACGTAAAATTCCCGCGATTTCCGATGCGCATGCGATTGCGCGTCCGTCGCGTTTGGTAACGCTGCTTTCACCATTTTTGGTGCGTTAACGCATGCATGTCCAAACACGAAAAGGCGGAAACGCATGCGCGAAACGCGCACACAATCGCGTGCGTAACACTCGCGATTTTGTGCGCGATTCCTGTGCGTTGCAGTGTGGCCTCACCCTAAGTCATTCTGAATGGAGAGATCCAGTCGGATGACTAGTAAAACGTCTTCAAGAACTAAACTTTAGTCCAGTTGATCTAACAAATACAACAGATATATCCAATCACAAAGCTTTTCAGTTGACTTCATTGGACCACTTGGAAATTAGGTTGTTACTTGAGTTAAAACAAGAAACTGGTCTCTTTGTCTTTTCCTGCCCTCTATTCATCCGATACGCAGCACATTATTAGATGTATTACTAATCAGACCTTTTATTGGCTAATTTTGCTGACAAGCCAATAAAATCTCACTTGCAGACCTTTTTTGGTGTTCATCCTGCATCTATGGATAAATGGCACTTGGAGTATAGTACTCTGGTACAGCAGGCAATACTACCATATGGTGTTATTACAGATATCTATATTGTGCTACCTTCCTTTATTAGCATTGTATCAAGCCTGACCAAAAAAAAGGTCATAGTATACCAAAAGCTTGCATTGTAAATGATTTCAAATGAGACGTGACAATTCTTCATTGATACTAAAAATGTTTAAAGGGCAGGTCCAGCCCTAAAATGAAAACTTACCTACAGGTAAATCACCCTCCTAAACGGCAATAGTTTGAATATGTGAAAGTCTAACCGAAGTCCTGCACAATGTCCTGTTGCCCTTTTCTGGTTCTTCCAGTTATAACTGTTAGTTATGGATTTGACATTTGACACACAGCCAATGACTGAATGTAACTGTCAGTTATGGATTTGACAGTTGACACCACAGCCAATGACTGAATGTTAATTCCCTGTCTGCCTCTTCTGAGCATGCCCAGGCTCAGTACAGGCTTCTAAATTTCTCAGTTTCCATGAGGCATCCAGAAGCATAGCAGGCATACAGTAATGAATTCATAGGACAAATTATGATATATTAACATTTTTAAGAGGCCATTTCTTTATAAAAGATGTTCTTATGAGGGTGGAGTTGTCCTTTAATTTACATAGCAGTGTTGGCTAATCCTGGTTTGTTCTAAGGTAAAGGCTGCTGAAAACCGAAGGGGAAGTTTAGCACAAATATATATACTTTCAAGAAAAGGAGTATAAATTTAAATGCTCCCCACTGAATTTGCCTTTTAAGGAAACAAAATGTTTTGCATGTAATAATAAACTTGTATGTAACTCCTTGTTTAAAGAGAACCGTGCTCAAAAACACCTTTTATCTCGACATCTAGTCCATTAACCATAGTACAATGAATACATGATCACATGTATTTGCTACGCTTGTAAGGTTCTCATTCATCCAGGTCATGTTATATCTGTTGTATTCAATTAGATCAACTGGACTTGAAATGTAGTTCTTGAAGACGTTTCGCTAGTCATCCGACTGGCTTTCTCAATTCAGAATGACTTGTACAAGAATCTGTGGCAATTATGTACCCTGGAAAATCCCAATTAGCATATCACAGCCAGGTGTTAAGGGTGTGATTAGATAGTGGCTAAGAGTGTTTATAGGAACGCCCAAGTAAGGTGTTAAAACAGCATTGTACATGTCGAACCCCCCCACCTCTATTTAGGCTTGGTTTCTTTAATTTCACATAAATGGCCTCCTTAACACCTCTCTTGAACCAGTCACGTTCCTCCCAATATGTTACCATTACATCTTCAAGGTATGTCCTTTATCCTTAAGATGCAGCATCACATCCAGAACTCTCAGGAGTTCACCAACAAGATTGAAGATATATTACTCGGTGTAGAAGAAACTATGGTGTCCTATGTGTGACATCTCTTTTCACTTGTATACCCACCAAGAGGCTGTGTGACATGGTGAGAAAACGGCTGGCCAAGACAGCACTCTACCAGCAAACTGATCTCAACCCAGAACAGGTGTTTTCCTTGTTGGACTTGTGCCTGAATACCACCTATTCAAATACAGGGATAAGTTCTATAAGCAAAAACAGTGGATGTGCTATGGGACTCCAGTTTCACCTATTGTGGCCAACCTTTACATGGAGGAGGTAGAAACACAGGCGCTTAATACCTTTAGGGCATAGCACCCAGCCACTGTTCAGATATGTTGATGACACCTGGGTTAAAATCCACCAGAAGGAAGTACAAGCTTTCACAGAAACATTAATGCGGTAGACCAAAACATAAATTCACAAGGGAAGAGGTACAAAACAACTTGCTTTCTTGGACTGCTTGGTAGAAGTTAAGGAAAATGGTAAACTGGAAGGAGAGGTTTACAGAAAACCAACACACACAAGATCAGTATTTGATGTTTGACTCCCACCACCCTTTAGATCACAAGCTGGGTGTCATCAGAACCCTGCAACACAGAGCCGAGAACATCCCCACTAGCACAGAGGCGAAGGCTAAAGAAAGGAAATATCTCAGAGGAGCCCTTAAAACTTGTGGATATCCAGACTGGGCCTTTGTCAAAAGATAGAAAGAAGAAAAGAACACGAATACCAACAGTGAAGGGGAAAAGCAAGACAGGAGGAAGAACATGGTCATCCCATATGTAGCAGGGGTCTCCGAGAAATTAAGAAGAATTTTCAAAAAAAATCGTATCCCTGTCTGCTTTAAACCGAACAACACACTGAGGCAGCAATTGGTACATCCGAAGACCCAATACCAAAACACAAGAAAAGCGACATCATATATGCAGTGCAGTGAAGAATGCTCTGATTTGTATGTGGGGAGACCAAACACGCAACTGCATCAACGTATGGCCCAGCACAGAAGAGCCAATTCCTCGTCAGGACTCAGCCGTGTACCTGCATCTTAAGGAAAAGGACATACCTTTGAAGATTGTAATGTTAACATATTGGTGAAGGAACGTGACTGGTTCAAGAGAGGTGTTAAGGAGGCCATTTATGTGAAAATAAAGAAACCAAGCCTAAATAGTTGGTGTCGAACCCCCCACCTCTGTCTGTCCTGCATGTACAATGCTGTTTTTAACACCTTACTCTGGGCGTTCCTATAACACCTCTTAGCCACTATCACTCAAACACCCTTAACACCTGGCTGTGGTACTAATTGGGATTTTCCAGGGTACATAATTGCCACAGATTCTTGTACAGTCATTCTGAATGAGAAGCCAGTCGGATTACTAGCGAAACGTCTTCAAGAACTACATTTCAATTCCAGTTGATCTAATTGAATACAACAGATATGTCTTTGCTACCAATTACTAATCAAAGCCCAGTGGGCCAGACATGCTCAGTTTTTCCTTTATCCTTGGTGTGAAATTCAGTCCAATTACATACCTTTTTATAGTATGCATTTTAACCTCTGTCATAAAATGCAGCAAGTGTAAGCATAAATAACGTGAAGCCCCTGACGAAGAGGCATCCCTGTCACGAAAACATAGGAGGAGCTTTTTTGTACAAGTTCCGATGTTTTTTAGAATGTTCTAAAAAAAAAATTTTTAATTTTTTTCCTACTCACCAATGTTCCTGGGTGGTCTACATGGATTATTGATTCTTTGAATTAACGTTTAGCAACACCTTCTGGGTTAGCAGACCATCTGATCTGAGAGGGACATGCTTTAAAGGGGAACAAAGTCTCAGGATTTATGAATGATCTGGCAGCTCCCATAATTACCTTAACTGGGTACACCTTGCTAATTACGCGTACACTTCACAGGAATGTGCAGCCTTGCTTTCTAGAAGCTAGCATGGATTTAAGTAAAATAAATGAAATGAATAAAATAAGAATGGGGGGGGAGGCAACCTGCAACCTCAAGTGTCTTAATAAAAGAAAGGCTTTCTACCACTACCCTAACAGAGCAGCTAATATAAACGTGTACATGTATAAACTTTATATGTTCCTAGAAAAGAATTGAAACAAAAAAAGCAGGTATTCAGTCAGTTGCTATTTTGTAAGAGATGGGATTTAAACCTGTGAGGAGTTGTACTAGCAACAACATGGAAGCCTTATTGGTTATAGAATCGATTACTTACAAGTACTAAATGCAACTTGCTAGAGCAGAATCTTAGAATGTATAGGTGTTTCTGGGAGAAAAGCTTTCGCATAAAAAATGAAGCTTTAGTTTTCCTTTAATAGTTATATTTTGCAGAGCTGCACTGCTTGAGAGTTGAAGATTGCAATTAAGCAGCATTTGTTCTAGATTATCCATGCTTCATGTGTTTTTAATGTGTCCCTTGATTTTACTGATCTGGCAGCCATGTAGTGCAGGGATGTCAAACTTGCTTCCCCCTAGAGCTTTCCCTGCCAGGGAATGCTGGACGTTGTAGTTTTCAAAGATCTGGAGTGACTCAAGTTTGACGTGCCTCTGTAGTACATTTACATCAAGTTCTATGCATTTGTAAACAGTTCATACATCGCAGCTTAAACATTTCACTATTAAAATCCAAGTATTAATGGACCTACCTTACTTATTCTATATACAATTCCAAGAAAACCTTCCTAAACCCAGTCATTGTATTTAATTAGTTGTGTGTTTCCGGTTATCCAATGTATATGGTAGGTATGGCTACAATAACAGATTTATAGGAGGTTCAAAAGGAACATCATGGAACCTTATCAGGGAGATTCATAAAAGTTCTTATTGTTAAAAATGGTGCTAATTTTGCCCCAACCAATCAGATGTTATCTTTCAAATGTTAAATAAATCCGATTGGTTGGGGCAAAATTAGCCACCATTTTTAACAATAAGACTTTTATTGAACTCTCTAATTATGTACTAAACCCAATACTGGTCGGCATAGAATACAATCAATGTGAGGTTTAGACTCCTGAATAATTCACCCAAGTTTTCTTTTTATCGTCGCTGTAACCCCCCCTGGAAGAAATTAAAATACTATTTATTTGCATCTCTGGCAGTTATGTGAAATTTGCTTACAAAACGGTAATAGTTTGAAATGTGAAATATATAAGTCTAACCTGAAATCCTGCACAATGTCCTATTCCCCTGTTCCTTGTTCCTGGTTCTTCCAGTTAGTAACTGTCAGTTATGGATTTGGCAGTTGACATCACAGCCAATTGCTGAATGTTAATCCCCTGTCTGCCTCTCCTGAGCATGCCCAGGCTCAGTTTCCATGAGGCATCCAGAAGCATAGCAGGCATACAGTAATGAATTCATAGGACAAACTATGATATATCAACATATTTTAAAGAGGCCATTCTTTCTAAAAGATGTTCTTATGAGGGTGGAGTTGTCCTTTAAGTAATTTTAAAAGATAGCTATTGCCTCCATGCATTTTTTAAAATTGCTTAAAAAATAGTAAGGCTACGTTCACACTAGAAACTGACAAACGTACAGCATGTGTTTGTCAGTTTGTATCCATTTTTCATAGTGTGTATTCCATAGATTTATATAGAAAATGCAAAACGGAGAGAAATGCTGCATGGAGTGTGGTTTTTAAACTGACTGAAATGTAATATAACGCAGCAGGTGTGAATGATATGAAATCTTATGGGGTTTTACTACCTGTCCATTCTTTTAAATGCACCTGTGTTTGAAAAACGGATACAAACTGATGTAGTGTTAACAAGCCCTAAAAGTATGCAGCCCTCCCTGTTTTCGAGCCTCTAACTGTCATTCAAAGCTAGCATGTGAGAAAACACTCCTCCACCCAAGCTTGATTATGTAGGCTGTATCTTAGCAATAGGACCTTTCAAGTTTGTTTGACTGGAAAAGGAGGAGGAGAGAGGTTGTAACAGACATTCCCACCAACCAATGACAAGTGATATGTAGATAGGAGTGTGCCCTTTTTAATAAAGGCCACTTAAATGGAGACATATAGTTTAAAAATTCTTGGTTTGTATTATGCACACCTAGCTATTCTACATATTCTCTCCTGTTTTGAAAAATCAGATTTCATACCCTTGCTATTCCCTGCTGTTAACATTAGTGAGCTGCTATTTCAGGTTCTTCCCAGGATACACCACATCCTTGGAATGTTCCTAACAGTAATTTCTACTGATTGGCTGTTGGATGGGTCAAACATGCTCAGATCTAATGAGCAACTGACATCAACCCAAGGGCGGAGTCAAGGGCCAGACATAATTTGGGCTCTACGTCCTGCAAACAGGAAGTCAGTATTTTGGTTTCATTTATTTTTACACAGACAAAATGTTGAATGGGCAGGTTAAGCACATTGGGATTGAAAATTACTCTTCTTTTTTCTTAAAAGCATATGTATTTACACTGATCTTCCCCTGTAAGCTGCCATATGCTACTATCTTTCCTGCACTGGTCCCTGAATGGGATTTCTTGATCCACTTTCCAGCCAAGGAATATCGCTGGTAAGAACTGCTGAGCAGTTGGTTATGCTTGTTGATTTATATAGAGCCAACATGTTTACATTAACATCAGACCCTGTGCCAAAGAGCTTACAATGTAACATACATACAATTTATTTATGATCGAGGGGGAAACATGAGTGCCTGGAGGAAACCCGTGCAACCATGGAGAGAACATTCAAACTCCTTGCAGATGTATCCAAGGGTGGATTTAAAAGGCATGTCCACCCCCAAAACTATAATCCCCCCCAACTACTGTTCTCCAGCTCCGCGGTTCGCGACTATGTGATCAACTTACGATTGCCCGTATCATCGTGTAGATACGTCCTTGGACCAGCCGGCAATGTGGCGTAAATCTCGAACGCACGAGTTTCGAACGACACATACAGCTACGGGATTGATCCCGTGTTGCGCAATCGCCCCTCTCCTTCTCCCTTGTTCCTTCCTTTTACCAGGGTGAGGACCCTGAACCGCTAAGTCCCACCCTGGTTCGCGCAGCCTACCGCATAGTTTCAAGCAACGCTGCTCTGGTAGGGCTCCGCCCCCTCCTCCCCGTCGATGACTAGGCATAGGAGGCCACCTTGTTGCAGAGCGTGCCTTTCCTATTGGCCTCGTCTCCCGACGGGTAGGAGGGGGCGGAGCCTACCAGAGTCAGCCGTTGCCGCTGAAACTCTGCTGTAGGCTGCGCGAACCCAGGGGTGAGGACTTAGCGTTCAGGTCCTCACACTGGTACAAGCTAAGAAACAAGGAAGAGGAAGTCAGAGGAAAGGTGAGTTATAATTGTCCTTTAAAAATCAAGAACTGTCTCTTTTTATCTCAGTATTAGATGTTATTACTAATTCAACTACTGGCCCCACCATGTAGGTAGTTTAATCCTTACCTCACATCCCAGCTCCTAGGGTTCGCCTGTAGTCCCCCCCAAAGTCCCAAAAACTGCCCACCAGGAGGCTATCAGAGTCCAATAGGGCTCTGCCTGCTACCGTCTCCGGTAGATATTGCCATGCGTCTGCAGCCCTTCTCCCCCCTCCCTCCCACTCCCGTTCTACTATCCCTCCCCTAGCATAATACCCTTTAATATGTTGTTCCCCCATGTCTCCCAGACCCATATTTTTTATTTTCAGAAGCTCCCCAAACTCTTACTTACCTCTCCTCTTAACTCCGCTGCACTGAATGACCGGCAGCGGTCCGTGATTGGCTGCCGCTCAGCCAATCACAGACGCGACTGCCGGTCCCGCCCTCTGCTTGCATTCTCGCAAGCAGAGGGCCGGAAGCGCGGCGAAGGAAAGAGGAGAGGTAAGTAAGAGTTTGGGGGGTTTCTGAAAATAAAAATTACGTGGTTGGGGCTGGGAGACATGGGGGACAGCATATTAAAAATTACATTTAGGGTGGACATACCCTTTAAACTCTGGACTTCAGTGCTAACCACTGAGCTACCATGCTGCCCATAATGTTAAAACTAGTGTATGGCCAGCTTTAGTTTAGGTTACCAAAAACAGTGCTGTGTTCAATCATTGCATCAGAATGTCCCTAACACCTGGCTGTGATATGCTAATTGGACTTTCAGGTACATAATTGTCAACAGATTCTTGTATAAGGGCTAGGCCACACTAGCGCGTTTTCCGGCGTTTGCGCTGCGGTGTGCGCCCGCGATTTTCGCTAAATGGAAAATCGCGGGAACGCGAAAATCCCGCGATTTCCGATGCGCATGCGATTGCGCGTCCGTTCGCGTTTTGGTAACGCAGCGTTCACCATTTTTGGTGCGTTAACGCATGCGTCCAAAACACGAAAAGGCGGAAACGCTGGCGAAACGCGCACACAATCGCGTGCGATAACACTCGCGATTTTTTGCGCGATTCCTGTGCGTTGCAGTGGCCTCACCCTAAGTCATTCTGAATGGAGAGATCCAGTCGGATGACTAGTAAAAACGTCTTCAAGAAACTAAACTTTAAGTCCAGTTGATCAACAAATAACAACAATATATCCATCACAAAGCTTTTCAGTGACTTCATTGGACCACTTGGAAATTAGGTTGTTACTTGAGTTAAAACAAGAAACTGGTCTCTTGTCATTTCCTGCCCTCTATTCATCCGATACGCAGCACATATTAGATGTATTACTAATCAGACTTTATTGGCTAATTTTGCTGACAAGCCATAAAATCTCACTTGCAGACCTTTTGGTGTTCATCCTGCATCTATGGATAAATGGCACTTGGAGTATAGTACTCTGGTACAGCAGGCAAAGCTACCATATGGTGTATTACAGATATCATATTGTGCTACCTTCCTTAGTAGCATTGTATCAAGCCTCGACACAAAAAAAGGTCATAGTATACCAACATTGCATTGTAAATGATTTCAAATGAGACGTGACAAATTCATTGATACTAAAAATGTTTAAAGGGCAGGTCCAGCCCTAAAATGAAAACTTACCTACAGGTAAATCACCTCCTAAACGGCAATAGTTGAAATGTGAAAGTCTAACCTGAAGTCCTGCACAATGTCCTGTTGCCCGTTTCTGGTTCTTCCAGTTAGTAACTGTCAGTTATGGATTTGACAGTTGACACCACAGCCAATGACTGAATGTTAATTCCCTGTCTGCCTCTTCTGAGCATGCCCAGGCTCAGTACAGGCTTCTAAATTTCTCAGTTTCCATGAGGCATCCAGAGCATAGCAGGCATACAGTAATGAATTCATAGGACAAATTATATATATAACATTTTTAAGAGGCCATTTCTTTATAAAGATGTTCTTATGAGGGTGGAGTTGTCCTTTAATTTACATAGCAGTGTTGGCTAATCCTGGTTTGTTCTAAGGTAAAGGCTGCTGAAAACCGAAGGGGAAGTTTAGCACAATATATATACTTTCAAGAAAAGGAGTATAATTAAATGCTCCCCACTGAATGCCTTTTAAGGAGAACAAAATGTTTTGCATGTAATATAAACTTGTATGTAACTCCTTGTTTAAAGAGAACCGTGCTCAAAAACACCTTTTATCTCGACATCTAGTCCATTAACCATGATACAATGAATACATGATCACATGTATTTGCTACGCTTGTGAAGGTTCTCATTCATCCAGGTCATGGTTATCTGTTGTATTCAATTAGATCAACTGGACTTGAAATGTAGTTCTTGAAGACGTTTCGCTAGTCATCCGACTGGCTTTCTCAATTCGAATGACTTGTACAAGAATCTGTGGCAATTATGTACCCTGGAAAATCCCAATTAGCATATCACAGCCAGGTGTAAGGGTGTGATAGATAGTGGCTAAGAGGTGTTATAGGAACGCCCAGAGTAAGGTGTCAAAACAGCATTGTACATGGCGACATGTGTCGAACCCCCCCACCTCTATTTAGGCTTGGTTTATTTTCACATAAATGGCCTCCTTAACACCTCTCTTGAACCAGTCACGTTCCTTCGCCAATATGTAACATTACAATCTTCAAAGGTATGTCCTTTATCCTTAAGATGCAGCATCACATCCAGAACTCTCAGGAGTTCACCAACAAGATTGAAGATATAGTACTCGGTGTAGAAGAAACTATGGTGTCCTATGATGTGACATCTCTTTTCACTTGTATAACCACCAAGGAGGCTGTTGACATGGTGAGAAAACGGCTGGGCCAAGACAGCACTCTTACCAGCAGAACTGATCTCAACCCAGAACAGGTGTGTCCTTGTTGGACTTGTGCCTGAATACCACCTATTCAAATACAGGGATAAGTTCTATAAGCAAAAACAGGATGTGCTATGGGATCTCCAGTTTCACCATTGGGCCAACCTTTACATGGAGGAGGTAGAACACAGGCGCTTAATACCTTTAAGGGCATAGCACCCAGCCACTGGTTCAGATATGTTGATGACACCTGGGTTAAAATCCACCAGAAGGAAGTACAAGCTTTCACAGAAAACATTAATGCGGTAGACCAAAACAATTCACAAGGGAAGAGGTAAAACAACAACTTGCTTTCTTGGACTGCTTGGTAGAAGTTAAGGAAATGGTAAACTGGAAGGAGGGTTTACAGAAAACCAACACACACAGATCAGTATTTGATGTTTGACTCCCACCACCCTTTAGATCACAAGCTGGGTGTCATCAGAACCCTGCAACACAGAGCCGAGAACATCCCCACTAGCACAGAGGCGAAGGCTAAAGAAATGAAACATTCTCAGAGGAGCCCTTAAAACTTGTGGATATCCAGACTGGGCCTTTGTCAAAAGAATAGAAGGAAAGAAAAGAACACGAATACCAACAGTGAAGAGAGAAAGCAAGACAGGAGGAAGAACATGGTCATCTCCATATGTAGCAGGGGTCTCCGAGAAATTAAGAAGAGTTTTCAAAAACAATCGTATCCCTGTCTGCTTTAAACCGAACAACACACTGAGGCAGCAATTGGTACATCCGAAAGACCCAATACCAAAACACAGAAAAGCGACTCATATATGTGCAGTGCAGTGAAGATGCATCTCGATTTGTAGGGGGGAGACCAAACAGCAACTGCATCAACGTATGGCCCAGCACAGAAGAGCCAATTCCTCGGTCAGGACTCAGCCGTGTACCTGCATCTTAAGATAAAGGACATACCTTTGAAGATTGTAATGTTAACATATTGGCGAAGGAACGTGACTGGTTCAAGAGAGGTGTTAAGGAGGCCATTTATGTGAAATAAAGAAACCAAGCCTACTGAATTCACGAGCGGTCGGTCAGTTAAACGTCACCACCCCCCCCCTTTCCACCTTATTTACACCATGCGCCGTCCATATTTTTGCGTGTCACTTTAATTACCTGTTTTTATCATTATAATCCCACGTCTAGACCTATGTCGAGGGCTTTGTAGGATCCTTCCCATACTAACTACCCATAGGTTTATCGCCACACTACGACCACACCCACATCACACCTATTTAACCACAACCCTGGCTTTACCCCTTTTCCTCCCACATACCCACCAATTTTTCCCTTCTCTACTTCTTTCTTGACAGGCCCTAGCTACATTGTGGAATTGTACTCAGTCATATCATCGATCTATACACATAACATTGACAGAGTATACAGCACTCTCTTTTTCTCTTTTCCTTTCCCCCGTCTTACTCCTCTTCCCCTGTCAGTGCAACCTAACTCTGTTCATCTCGACATCGACCCCCAGATATATGCACCCAGCCCACGCGTTCCCAAATTTCCATCACATACCGTCCGAACGTTCTGCTACCCTAAGCAATAATCATTTGACCAGTCCAGCTTAGATCTAATTTATGAATACAAACAATATGTCTATTGATGTGCTCATCATACCACACCCTTACTAATCACCAGTCCCTCTGTTGGTTTCCTACCACCTTCTTTTTCCATAGTCCCATCTACTAGTCTACCTCTTCGTACTACCCTCTATTCCTCCACCTACATAGTGTCGACTTTCATTTTACATCCCGAGTTATCCCAGTTTTTATCTGTACATTCATGACTTTCTATGTCCATTCGTCAGTGCACGTTTGTTTCACACACCACTCCGCCGCTACAAAATATGATCTTTGCTCTGCACAGAGGTAGGACGTCCCCTACTTAACTCTTATACCAGTGAATTGTTTACCCCCCTCGTCTTTACTTCGCACCAGAGCTGCGATCTCTGTTCTGTTATAAGTAATAACACGGATATTTCTCAGCCGTATGCGAGTACCTTCGTATTTTGTACCACATTTTGTTAGTGTTCGTCTACCCTTGCATGATCCCCCCCTTTTTATCACTCCGCATACCCTTTGTTTTTCTAGTCTGTCCGAGACACCCAGTCTTTATATACTTTGTCCCTTTTCCCTCTCTTTTCACCTGTGTTTTTACTCGAGATGCATCATTCAATGTTCCGGGGTGGCCTGAATTGGATTATTGATTCTTTGATAGTGGTATCGTGCTTTGTTTTCTTTTCTTTTCATGACCTTGATTAGTATTTACTCCAATCACGACTATGGTCGCGTAGTCACTTGTGAAGCCATCTCTGGTAGGGTCTTGCACCAGCTAGGTGACAATTGCTTTGAAAGTTTGTCGGCGACCCCACCCAAACCGTCCTCAACACCGAGATTTGTATGCATTAAAACTGTGGGTCAGCTCCCCATAATACTTTACACTCCTAAATGTTTCCGTACACCTTTGCTAAGCTGCAAGTTTGATACGCAGAGATCCCACACTCTCACCAGGACCTTTGCTCACACGAGATCTGTATTTTTCTAGAAGCTATGAGATACATGGCGATTTTAGCAGTGAGAAGAAATATAATGATTATATGGCCACCACCTACAAAAGAAAGACTAGTTCGTTGCGCCGGGTGCACGGGAGGCCTAACGGCACAACGCTCCTCAAGTGTTTTCATTAAGTAACAAGACTAAGCGTCTTTTTGTTGACCCCCAGCATACTCACACTGGACACCCCACGCATTCTATGGTTAGAGTGCTGCACGCCCCTTACCCATACCAGAAGAAGTTCCCGACCTGCTTCTCCTTTTCCCCCGATGTCGTTCCGAGATACCGTAGGTATTTTATCAAGGAGCCTATGTGATTTAGGCTTCAGCTCAGTAGCACATGAGAGCCAAATTCGTCCGATAGAGCACCAGTCACTAAAGAATACGATGCTCCAGCCTTTCCCTTCGGTCGCAGGTGCTGAGTGGCGCAACAATGAGCAAGAAGGCCAAAAAAAACGGGGCAAACTTTTTTACCATCCCCCATTTAGACTGTGACAGGACAAAGGATGATACCCACCTATAGGATTTCTTCTGCGGATATTTCAGTGCAATGAGTAGAACCAATCTCGGGAACATTATGAACATGGCTAAAACCATGTTTTGCCGGTGCCGGGGGTATGTTGAGTGCGCTTTGCTCAAGCACTTTTGGCCACAGAATCTAGTCAAACTGTACTGCTAATTTGCAGACATCTGCTTGTCTGGTACAGAAAAACTGTGGGAACCACTTGGCAAATGATATCAGGGTTATCTCCAATACATCAGAAAGGCTTCAGACTTACCACCTGTAGAAGAAGAAATGAAGTTATAATGACAATACGTATTTTATTTCTGAAATAAGACACCAACTCTCACAGAGAAGGCTGATATAGACACAAAAAAATTGGTTACTATTGTGTGATGCAGGATATCGAAAAGATAGTGCCTAAAAGAGTTCAATGATTATACTTCCAGCGGCAACATCAGGGAAATGCTCTGAAAATTCAAGTTTCAGCAAACGAAACCCATGTCGTTCGTCTGTAAGAGCCTTAGGTGTACTGCAAACATGCGACGAACATGGTATATGAACGGGCCGTCCTCAGTAAACGATCAGTCGATGAATTAGTGATGGTCGGGCATGTTGTATGCTGCGCGGATGATAGTATGCTTTGTTAATAAAGAATTGGACAACTTGGGGTGATTATCCCACAGTTTTCTGGAAGATTGTGACCCCCTTGGGAAGGGGTGTAGAGAGGATTGATATCAAAAAGGCCTTGCCACATGTGGTTGGTCTTGAGGGCTTGGATGCTATTTGGAGTCGCTGGATAACCCCGATATTGGTCGCCCCCCATCGTCCACCGTATAAGACGAAACAGATGGAGTCGTGACATGCAGGTAAATCAATGCCAAAATGTGCATTCTCCTATGGACGCACATCCGTCGTGGTGAAGTTGACCTGGGCAACTTTGACACGGACCAACGGTTTAAATTGTCTCGGCCGAACACTTACGGTGGCTGAACCGTCAGTCAGGACGAAAAATCCCTCATGGTGTACCCAGAATTAAAGGTATCTAATGGCCTTTTCAGGATATTCACGTTTCATATTAAGGTAACAAAAAATTGTTGTGCAGTTATTCTTCTACAAACAACTTAATATTCTTATAATACACATTTTTGAAGAATTATACTTTAAAAAATAGGTCACTCCCCTTGGCAACGTTATCCTATAGCTCCCTGAAGCGGTACGGAATACAGGGCTGGCCACAGGTGAATGACAATACATGGGAACGATTGAGTTATGTAAAGGGGGAATTTTAGCCCTGAAACTTTACTCTGAAGCAAAACAAATTTGGATTTTATTAATGTTCAGGAATATAGTTATTTAAGGGATGAAAACACACACTATCAACTCTTGATCTGTTATGAATTCCGGCAAGATATGTCATGCCCCACTATTACAAAAATCTGTTCTTTACTGTATCGTATTTATTATTATGTCAATTAACAAATGTTGAACACAAAAACTTTTAAGATACCTACACAAAAATATTGTGAACCCCCTTGTGATAACACCGAGAGGGTGTAACAGCACTGCTGTGCGTCTGAGGACCCCGTAAGCAGCAAAAATAACATGCTGCAACAGAGGAGGTGTGGACCATTATACGGGTTAAATTGGAGTTTGTATAATAATAATAAGAAACGGAGCGGATATGGTTTGCTTGGCAAGGCCTGGCCTCAGCTGTGACAGGGGCACTGGGGAACAGTTTAAGTTTCAGGATGTTTTTTGTGCCTTTTCAGAGCGTTTTGGTAATTGCTTATCACGTAGGTTTGGTAATGGAGGGACTGGTGCAGGGTAATAGCTGGTCTGACAACCACCCCTTAGTCAAAGCGACGCAAAGGAGGGAATATAGTTACACCCGCCAGACACCAAGAAAGCATACTAAACTACATGCTAATTTATTAAGGCAGAGATCACACAATGGGAAAAACTAGTCCTAGGTGACAAGTTGGGGAGGAAGCCAAAGAGATCACTTTTGCAGTTGACTTACTGCATACGGTAAGTAGATTCTGTAAATAAAATGTTAGTTGCTAGCTTCTAATGGCTAGCTTATATCTGAATAGATTTTAGTTTCCTACGATGAGATCAGGACAATGAGTGAGATCTTTTTCTGAAAGTTTCTTGAGCAATGGTTGTTATTTCTCTAGCCGTCAGCCAATGCTGCTTGTATCTGGGCCAAGTTGGTTCTGCAGCCTTCCTACCGGATGCCTTGAGTGCAAGAGTCAAAGCATTCCCTTGCCAAAAAAAAATATTTGCAGTGAAATATAAATGCAGGAAAGGCTAAATAAGGGTTATAATGAAATTCATATTACGTAAAACTTATACTTATCAGTTTTATTAGCACATAACAAATATGATCGGTGTACAGACATTTGTTTTCGTTTGATATTATATTTTTATTGTTGTTGTGCCATTTCCCTAGGACGACGACAAATATAATTCCATTTCTCTTGTTTGTGGAAAGGGGCACATAGCACCACGTGGTTTGAAATTAATTCATGTTCATGGGAAAATGTGTCATCAAAATCTAATCTTCGTTTAAATTATACAGGTGGTAAGGTCTGTCGCATGAAACAAATAGAAATAACTAGCAAAAGTGCACTTTGCGTGATTTACACAACAAAATAAACTTAAAAGCACAAGAGGGGCGCGACAAAGCAACATACAAAATGGGAAATTGAACAGTAACTAGAAATTACTTTCATGGGGTCTCGACCATTACCATCTTGTAACATATAGGACATTAAAGCTGGTTACACGGTACACCTAGTGCGATTTTTTCCTCCTGGACCGACGTTAACTTGAAAACGGGTCGGCCAGGAGGAGGAGGACGTGTCGGGTCTCGGCAAAAGCAGAGCGCGTCCGTGAGGTCACCTGCGACCGCTCCTGCAGTCCTAGAGAAGGGCCGGCACGAGTCGGACCGAGGATTTTCCGAAACTTGTCCGATTGTACCCTTCGCCGGTTCAGCACGAACGGTTGTCGATCGGACATGGGCACTTTCGGATGCGGATAATTCGGTCCGATCGACCGATGAACTGAACGAGTATCAGGTCGATCGGAGCCGAAATTAACTGTCATGTGTGTGTTACCCAGCTTTAAAGGACTGGACAAATCCCGAAGCCAGGAAGCAAATGTTCCTTAAGAGCAAGAAGTAGTATCCACACTATTTAAAGGAACTGTAAAACTAAAAGAAATTGTTGCCAATCGTATATTATACAGGGAGGTGAGAACGCGTATTTCTCACCTCCGCGTGTGAATAAGTAGTATGTTGCTCAGGGGACACAGCCGGAATTACCTTACCTGCGCTCCACTCGCAGGTCTATGATCTGCCAGCCGCTGTCCTGCTCTCCGATCGTGCGATATCTTTTGTATTATGTATGCAGGATATGTAGTGGGCGCGTGGGTCGGGAATGAGACGGGCAACGGGGCTGTCAGATCAGAAGAGGGAGGGTGAACAGGCCAGGTAGGTAAGTTTGGGGCGTGTCCCGAGCAAACTATTCTAAAGGGAGGTGAGAATAAGCGTTCTCACTCCTGGAATTAAATAGAAAACGCTTTTTGTTTACAGTCACTTGAATAGAAAACCTACTGCTTATTAGGCACAGATTATGTAAGAGTGGTAGGTGCGTTAAAGGGAATCGTCCAGCCTATACTAAAATGGTTTTTTGGCGTAGTGCAGTGGATCCTATCCCACCCCAGCCTGTTCATTGGCAGACAATAATCAGAAAAGGTGACCTACTTACGAGCTTTCACAGATCCCCGGGCATTCTGGATTAGCCCTCGAGTTTGCATGACCGGCAGACGTTCTGATCAAGATGTGGCTGCCTTCAGTGCCGAATGGCAGGGGGAACGGAGCTATGTAATTACATTCGGGATTATTTTTTTTCAATGAACATGGCGGTTTGGGGTGGGTGTTGGGATAGGGGGTGTCGCACTACAGCAAATTTTAGAGGAAGGGCACCAGGCTGAAGAGGGATCCAGGAGGGAGGGAGGGGAGGGGAGGGGGTGGGGAAGCAGATTCACTGTGCATACCAGAAACCTCTTCAGAGGAAAGGTAAGAGGCATAGAAACCTTTTCACTACAAGCTCGACGATTCACTTTCGGGACGTATAGACAGACAGTGCAGGGAGAGGACAATTTGGAGGCAGAGTGAGGTAGAGGTAAGGATTTTCTACCACTTTACAGTGAGGAGGGGCCCAGTAGTGGTTATTACAATTTTGTTTGGGGGACATGGCCCCTTTAAAGATGCGAGTCAACCCCAAACGATAATCCCCCCACACGGCCCCTGTGTAGTGGTAGTTAACCACCTAACATCCCAGGTCCATATTTTAGTCTACTAGTCCCCCCGCCCCAAAATCCAAAAATTCCCACTAGGAGGATAGCAGAGTCCATATAGGGTTCTCCGCATCTGGCGGGACTCAGGGAGAAGAAGTTTGGCAGCGTGTACTGCAGCCCTTCCCACACGTCCTTCCCCTTCCCTTCCCCTCAAGCTTAGGATTCCACCCCCTACCAGTAAAAACCTTTGGTTAAATTCATTTCTCCCTGTCCCCCAGCACCAACCGCACATGCTAATTGTTTTTAAAAGTTCCCATAAATCTTACTTACCTGCCCCTTTCTCCACCGCACTGAACTCCGGCAGCCGCGTCCGTGTGATGTTGCTGCTCAGCCAGGTCACAGACTGCGGACTTGGCCGGGTCCCGCCCCTCTGCTTGCTTATTAGCAAGCGAGGAGGGCCTGGGCAGGCGGCGGGAGGAGGAAAGAGGGCAGGTTTAAGGCAAAGTTTGGGGGCAACTTATAATGAAAATATAATAGCAGGCGGTTTGGGGGCTGGGGGGACAGGGGGAATGACTATATCAAACAAAAATTTGTACGGGTGGGAGCATACCATTTAAGATGGTTACAAATGGAGTATTTTATTTAATCCAATTAGGCATGTTTGTGTTTTCATAAACAAAAAAGAAGGGGCTAACTTATATTGCCCATACACATGCGACATTCCCAATAAAATCTGCCATGAATTTGGTGACAATTTCATTTTTTTGTCAGAGGCTGACGTGCTCCCACGGCCCTTATCGCAGATTGCAGGTGTCTGCCTTGGGCTGTGTAGACATTTTAAGTGCATACAACATGCCTGGTCTCATCAAATCTTGTAAGCCTCATGTATAGTTGTTGTTATGAGTAGGGCACAGGATGTTACACAGGTGCTCTGTTGTTTTGTTCTTAAAAATATTACAGTCTGGTTCATCCGGCACCGTATGGTTTGGGTGGGGTCGTTATAACGAGTAAGTTTTCAGAGTCTAGAGTTAGAAACTGAAGTTGTTAAAAAATTTTTAAACATAGTATTTTTTTTTTGTTTTTACTGGTAAACAATAGAAAAGTCCAGGTTGAAGTTCTTTAAGGTACTGTGTAGTAAGGGGGTAGCAGTAGTCAATGAAGACACTACATTTAGTCAAATGGAGTGGGGTAAGCAAGCCTTATAGCATGTGGACCAGAAAAGGAGTTAAGGAGTGCTATTGTGACACTGCGGTATGAGTGCCAATAATAGGAATAATGAAGGACTGTGGATACATGACGAACACTAGTATTGTTACGAGTACCATTTTGTTGGCAGTTTCAGTTGTGCCTGCAGCCTGCGAGGATGTGCTGAACCGCGCCGTGCAAGAGGGTTTCGCCAATTCTCTATGCAGCATAGCCATTCCGAGAAACTGATTCTGCAAAGTTCTCGAACCAGTGAGCGGTTTTTATGGAAAGAAACTCTCTGCCACCACACGCAAGACAAGAGGGTAGCGCAAAATATCCCTTTATAACAGAGGTATTCTTCCTAACATACTAGAGAGTTCGTATCACAGAGAAAAGTAAGCTTTCGCAGTCGAGTGAAATATGGCTGCGTTGGTCATCTTGCTGAGACCAGTCTGCTAGTGAGTGATTGTTTGTTATATTGTAGAAGGTCGACGTCTGAAATTTAGGACGTGCACTGCTCTGGCCATTCGTTACCAAAATTACCTTAAATAGAAATAACACAGCAACAGTTAGTACTAAATAGGTAATAGAAAAATGGGTGTGAATGGTTCTCATTCATCCAGGGTGCATGAGGGATATCTGTTGTATGCAATCGATCAACTGGATAGGAAATGTAGTTCTGAAGAACGTTTCGCTAGTCATCCTACGGGCGTCTCAATCGGTAGAGTGACGATGGTACAGGAATCGTGTGTCAATTATGAAAATGCTCCAATTAGCAATCACAGACATGTTTAAGGTGTGATTGGAAGTGTGTCTAAGAGTGTTGTATAGGAGACGGCCAGAGTAAGGTGTTAAAACGCATGTACACCAGCCCTTAGATCACAAGCTGGGTGTCATCATAACCCTGCAAAAAGGAAGCCGAGTACATCCCCACTTAGCACAGAGGCAAATTGTAAAGAAATGAAAGCATCTCGGAGAGGAGCGTCGTTTTTAAAACTTTTGGATATCAGACTGGGCCTTGTCAAAAGAGAGAGTAGAAGTAACGAAAAGAGACCGACAAAGACCAACAGTGAGGGGGCAAAAGCAGAAGACAGGAGGGAAGACAACATTTTCATCCCATAAGTGTAGAAGGGGTGCTCCGGAGAAGTAAGAAGAATTGTTCGAAAACGAATCATATCCCTGTCTGCTTAAAAAAGTGTCCGAAAACACATCTGAGGCCAGCAATTGGTACATCCAAAAGAAGCATACCAAAACACAAAGAGAAAAGCGACATCATATATGCAGTTGCTGTGCAGGACAGAATGCTCTGATTTGATGTTGGGGGAAGACCAAACAGCAAACGCGATAAACGTATATGGCCAGCACAGACGAGCGCAATTCCTCGGGTCAGGAGCTGCAGCGTGTACCTGCAGTCTTAAGGATCAGGACCATACCTTTGAATATTGTAGAATGTTGAAGTATTGCCGAAGAGGAACGGACGGTTCAAGAGAGGATTGGGTGTCTAAGGAGGCCATTTCTGTTAAAATAAAGAAGAAAGAAGGAGAAACCAACCTAAATAGAAGTGGTGGGGGTTCGACCCAACTGTTGCCGAGTACCAATGCGTCGTTTAAGTTACTGGGGCGGTTCTCCTATAACACCTGTCTTAGCCCACTATCCCAATCAGCTAACCTGTAATCACCTGGCGTTGTGATATGTAAATTGGCTGTTTCCCAGGGTACATAATTGCCACAGATGCCTTGACAAGTTGCATCTGAATTGTGAGAAGAGCCAGTAGACGGGGGGATGGCTAGACCGAAGTTTCAAGAACTACATTCTAGCAGTTTGATCAATTGAATAAACAGATTATGGCATAGAAGAATATTGTTTGTGTTAAAGAAATTACAAATGCATTGAGCAGAAATACTTTACTAAAGGTAATGTGTCAATGGCAAAAAAGGTTTCTATAATTGCTTGAGGAAAGTAGGAAGAACTTTCCTACCTCTATTCAATAGTGGTGACGCCATCGATGCTCCTTTCCTTAGCCACCGCACTTAACCATGGTTGACCGCAATAGTTCATCCTCATAAGTGTATAATACTATTGTGGCTACACACCTCAAATGCCAAACAGTAAAGACCCTCTATAGGGCTCCACCATTGGAGCGGATTTTACAGCAAATCGGAAAGATCCATATGTCGAGACCCCATCGACCCTCGACAATGTCAAGCAATTTATCGGAAAAAACAGAGAGGGGGCCCAGGTGAAAATTTATGTCTATATACACTATTTCTCTCCCAATCTCTCTACCAGTAAAGTTAGCTGAAATCTGCAGAGAAGATCGAGGGCTCAAGGTCTTCTGATAAGATTTCGGATCGTTTTGTCACGCTGATTGTAAAGCTGATCGGAAAAGAAACGTGTTTTTGTAACAATTATCTCTTTGCCTTCCCAACCTAGAGATTATAACAATAGGTTTGTACTTAGATAAACCCTGAGAGGCAGGGACAATGTGAATGGAAATCTGTAAGTGTATCTCGAAGTAGAGATGTTTATTTCTTTCTTGTGATTAAAGTGCAACCAGGGACAATTGCCTTTAAGGAAGGCGTAGCCCAAAAAACAGTTCACAAAATATATTAAAACACTCGGTCGTTGCACTCTCCAACGCTATGTATATGTATGTATCAATTCCTATCATCTAAAGAGCCCTTGGGTACGCAGAGCTGCTGATAATTATAATATACAGAGATGCCAAAACAAGAGGCAGCAATTACCGTTACAGATAAAGAGAAATTAAAATACATTTCATACATAGGTTAAGACTCATACTATATATAATATAATATATATATAACTATGGAAAATTAGTTTCAAATTGAATTTACAAATTAGCTGACTAAAGAAACACAGGCCATGAGGCATACGAACAATAGATAAGAATCTCATAGTATAATTAGAAATGATCCGCAACGGTTGGAAATAATATGGGAAAATAAACAAAAATAAAGGAGAGGTTTTGAAAAAATTTATACAATTTACCGGGTATGGTTCAAACTTGCTTTAAGCACTGTTGAGTAAAAATGAAGCAAACGACAGTGAAGGCTTCTGGGTTCCTTATAGAAATATTTTTTTATTTTTATGAAGCGTTTTTAAAAAACAAAATAATCTAATGAGAACGTACGTGGCAGATCATCATTGTTTGTTTTCCCACAGTCTAAAGTCAGGCCTTATAGATATTCTACACAAGGCTAAGAATTACCCTGTAAATTATTAATAGAGATTCCTTTATTACATCAGGAGGAGACAGCAAAATGGAATGAAACAATTTCGGCGAATGACGACCCGTCGACGCGGAGCGCATACCGATCATCAGATGATAGGGATTTATCGGCCGAAACTTGCCGCATCCTTCGCGGGGGTGTTCTCGGGTGAGGTCGGTGTTCGTTTGTGGCCGATGAGAGGGTTAAGGAAACTCTATGGTGGTATGAACCTGTACGTCATTGAGAGGCCGACGACAGCGACGATATATTGGGGTTTAAAAATTGTGGCTAACCATTCCCCCTAAGCGGTAAATGCGATTAACCCCTTACTTTCATTCCGGTGGATATCGCATCGCAAGGACAACTATGCAGCCAGCACAAGCTATGTAATGACCAGGTTTGCTGGGGGTCGGTCGATCGTGGCTGAGCCCCCCACACAAAAAAGAGTATTTCGGTTGTCCGGAAAATATCTGCTGGGTGGCGGGGGCCAGCCAGCGGCGAGTCGGCCCTCCGAATCGTAGTTTGGACGTATGAAATGTCGGCCGGGGCACTATTGCCGTGCGCTCGCGCGGACAAATAGGCCCTTCATGTGTACCAGCGCCAATGATATTGTACCAGCTTCTGGCTGCTGTCTTTCTGCGTCTTGCATTGTAGTCGCTAATAATGATAATGCCATTTAGCATATTTCTAGACGTTAAGTTTCCCATTGGATAGTCAAGGCGTATCTATGCTAAAGTCTGCAGTGAACTATGTAGGAAGCTTGATTAATTACATCAAAGGCACCCTGCCATCGATTAAAAATGGTAGAACCAGATGGTATAGGAATCCAAACAAGAAGAAAAACAGTTGGAGCTGAGGTTTGGCAATAGAAGGTTCAAAAAAGATTTGTGAACCTATATTAAACCTCTATTAAGTGCGAGTAAAGTCTGCAGTCAACTAAAGTTTTCCATACATATTAAGCGAATAGAATTTATTAATATTCGGCGAGTGGAGTGGGCCGGAAAGTCGACCAACCGTATGTCCCTGGAAAGCTACTTATCGTGGCTTTATTGGGTCGGTTCTCGTAGAGACTGAAAATTCCGTAGTTGATTTTGCTCGTTAGTGTAATCAAAGAGAGGGTGAAGATACCTAATTGGACTGCTTTATGCCTCATGCAGAGCAGCATCCATATCGGTGGGCAATTGTGTGTGTTTCACCCAGTACATTGTTGCCGACTGATTTTACCAATGCTCAGTGTTTTCGACAGATGGGTATCGGATTTTTACTGTGCCACCTTAGAGCAAAGAAGTGAGACAGCATGGGAGAAAACTTTTGCACCCCTAGTGCATGTAGGCCCACGGACACTATGCTTGCACTAAGGCCGTAACACACATGCGCGATTTCATAGGCTTAAATTTGATTGAGAGTGAGTTTTTAGCCTGAAACAAATACCATTACCATGAGGGTTATAACGTGCTTCCAGTAGCCATTTAGTTTCCTCTGTTATTTAAGACTAGCTATTGTTTACACGGTTGGTTTTTTTCATAGTCAGTGTTTTTTCAATTGAATGCGGTAACAAAACGATTTGTTTCAAGGAGGCCTGTTTGATTCAACCGATACAACAGATGGATTAAGAGAACCTTAATTGATAGTATCTGGAAGGTTTATGAATTGGCATATTTTTTTGTGTATTTCAAAAGCCTGCATTTTAAGGTAATCAGATTAAGAAATAGGTCATACATTGTGGTGGGACAACTCCACCCTCTTAAGAACAATTTTAGTGAAAGCAGTGCCTCTGAAATTGTTTATATATCATAGGGTTCCTAAGAATTCATTTAACTGTATGGCTGCTATGACTTCTTGGAAACTGAGCATTTAGGAAACCATTACTGAGCCTTACGAGCCTGGGCATGCTAGAGACAGGGGAATTAAATCATTCATTGGTGCTGTGAGGTGTTCAACATGTCCAAATTCAATACCTGACGAGTGCTAAAAGCTGGAAGAAGACCGGAAAGGCATGAAATGGGCAACAGGACATGTGAAGGATTTCAGGTTAGACTTATCTACTCGATTCAACATACGTTTTAGGGGGGTGGGTTGATTACGGTGGTATGTGAAGTTTTCCTTTGGGATGGGACTTGCCTTTGACGGAATGACGATTGATCTGATGTGATTATTGTTTTTTTAAGGGTTAACACATTGCGCTCACTGGCGCGCATGATGAGTTTTTCCCTGCGATCACCATTTTTGTGGTTGCGTGGACTGGCTGCAAAACACGCATGTGCAAATCAAGCACAAATGACAGAAAAGGGCGGTTTAAGAATGTGCCATGACGTGGCGAGGGTTCCTTACGCGTAAGATACCGTCTGTCAAGGGAGCCAAAGTCTCACATTAGGTGATTTGTTTTCAATCACGATTACAAAATAGTAATGTCAGGTGGGTGGGAGCAGCAGCAGTTTTTCAGTGTACCACCAAACCCCCCTTTTGTTGCTTGGCTTCACGTGTAGCACAAAATTTGGAATATGGCCGCCACGTCTGGAGGAGTATTTCCAATTTAGTCACCGATACTGCCACAAAGCATGATTCAATTTTTGGGAATTCCACGGTGTAGAAGAGAGCAATACTGACCAGGGAACATGAGGCAAGTGTGACATGCATAGGGCACTATTATTTTTCAAAGAATATTGATCAGATGCATAGGATATAGAGAAGAGGCAATTGGCACACGCAACAGTGAAAACACAAATCGCCAGCGGCACACATTGTGGCAAAATTCAAATGTGATACATGTGATTCTCGTTGCTAACGGATTGCAATGTGGGGGAAGGGTAGGGGCGTTCGTTTATTGAAATGAGATACAGAAAAAGTACAATAGAACTCTAGTGGAAAGGGGGGCTTGATGGGTGTATATGATTCATAGGCCGATGCCAATAGAGACTATCTGGTGCATTGCTCAACCAATTAGAACATATAGAGTGGATACAAGGACATCCCTAGACAATAGAAGAAAAGAAGTGTTAGTCTCATTTTCGGAACGGTTTTTTCACATTGAGAACAGTGAGGATGTTTGAGGAAGAAACTAGGACTGTTCTTAATTAGACGTGGTGGTGAATGGTGATGGCGGAGGCTCATTGGGACAGTTTCAAAAAAGGCGGATGAGTTCTGCAAACAAAGGAATGGTTAGTGCATGGTACTGGTATTGATTTCTAAAGGTGGAATCTAGACTTAAGAGATTTTGTCCCCCTTCATAATAAGATTTTTTTGCCGTTCTTGGATCAGCAGAAGCGGGGAAATGTGGGGGGAAAGGGAGATGTGGGTATTGCTGGAGTAGTGAACTAGAGGAGTATGTTCTTAATTCAACCTCAATATACAAAGCTAAAACCCAAAACGAAGTCGTAAAGTGTAGTAGCAAGTAACAACCACGTAGTGTGTGAACAAGTTTAGTTTAAACAAAGTCGAAGACATGTGGGTACATGTTTCGGACAGGAGTCCTTGTTCAAGATGAGAGAATATGTGCCAGACCTGTAGGTGCCGAGGGCACACACTGGATCGGGAGCCGTTGTGCAGCGCCACCACACAGTGTCGTTGCACTGACGTTCGATACAGAGTTGGGCCAAGAACATTGATGAGGTGGACGAAATGTTGCGTAGCAGGCGAGGCACACATGCACGTTTGCACATCATATGATTGCGTTTGCATATGAAAATTGCAGGGCAGATGCAAACAGAGCATCCAAGGAGTGGTGGCCAACATAGCATCCAAATGATTTTCAGTGGGGATTTCACATTAATACCAATTTTTTGTAGTATACACCATTGACCTACAGTTTTTTTGTCAGAAAGTAGTTAGGGCGCCCCTTGAAGTTTTCCAGATTGTCACATTCCGTGCCAGCAAAAAGCATTGGAATGCGAAGTTTAGTGAGAATTCGGCTTATGAGAAGACAGAGACAAAGTGGTGTACACATGATGAAGTGGAACGAAAATTCTCACGATTCCAAACATTTTATTTTAACAAATCCATAACTGCAAAGGGGGGGGTGGTGGGTGTATGCCAATTTATTTCAGGCCTCGCGTTTGGGTTTGAGTGCGAGTCAGTTGCCCATAGAATTGCGCTGAAATGAGTGGCTAATGACTAGAATGTCGATGTGGATGCATGGGTTTAATCTAATGTCGAGTACAAATACAGCGTTGCTCTGGTGACGGCGTCAGAGGAGTCAGATTGGAATCTTGGGAGTAAACAACACCATTACTTCCAAAGAAAACCATACAGGTCAGGGATTTAAAATTGTTGAGAAATTTTTAAAGCGGCTACTAGGCTGACCAAGACAGTTTGCGTTTGTCCGAAGACCTCCCACAGAGCACTTTCAGTAGCGGGATCTTCCGAAATGGAAAGGAGTAGGGCCACAACTGTAATACCTACCAAGGAACAAGGACGTCCACCTAAACTCGCCAGGGCAAAAGGCGGGAGAGCGCTGGAGCAGGAAATTGCAGAGTCAAGAGGCAGGTGACTTGGACGAGCGCAGAGATCTACAGATAAGGTGGGTGGAATCCTGCCATAGGACAATCTATTAGCGCGCATGCGAAAGTTGCCTATGGCAGAGGCTCAGAGAATAAAGAGCCATTGGTTAACAGAAAAGCATAAGAAAGTCCATTGCAGTTTGCCGACAAGGCCAGTGGTGGGGGACACACCAAAACCAGGTGGAAGAAGGTGCTCTTGTCAGATGAGACTTAAGTTGAACCTTTGGCAACAATGCAAACGTATGTTGTGGCGACAAACTAAACACTGCCAATCGAACTAAGAGACACACCTCCCACGTGCCAAATATTGGTGGGTGCAGCATCATGCTCTGGGGGTGCTTCTTCACGCAGGGACAGGGAACCGGGTCAGAGTGATGAGGAAGATGGATGGAGCCAAAATACAGGGGCCCAATATTGAAAAGAAACACCTCTGGAGTCAGTACAAGAGAATTGAGACTGGGGCAGAGGTCACCCTTCCAGCAGGACAACGACCCTAACATTAATGCCAGCGGGCGGTGGTAAGCAGTGGGAATGGTTTTTCAAACAAAAGCATAGTCCATGGCCCCCGCGCAAAGCCAGATCTAAATCCAATCGAGCATGGTGGCACGATCTGAAAAACGGATTTTCAGCAAAACAGCGTGTGCCATCTATATGACTGCGCGGAGGCGGTTTGGCCAAAGAAGAATGGGAAAGGATTTCAGGTGCTAAATGAGTGGCAAAGCTGGAGATACGTACACTAAAAGACTGTAGGTAGCGTGATTGCGCGCAAAAGGTGGTTCTAAAAGTATTGACTCGGGGGGCGAAAAATTACGCACACTCCATTTGCCAGTTGCAGTTACTGATTGTTTTTTAAAATTGTTTGGCGCCAGTATGATTTTTCGTTGCGGTACTTCTTCGGTTGACCCCATTTGTAATGGCTTCACGTGGGAATTCCAGTAAACATTGATTGTATGTTGTGGGCTCGTACAGTAAGTAGTAAGTGTGAACAAAATGTGGAAAACTTCAAAGGGGGATGAATTTTCCAACCACAGTCGTGGTAGTCTAATAATTCTCTTCTGATTAAAAAAATCATTTGAATTATTACCCATTGGCGATCCCTGCTTTTAACATTAGTGAGTATGTACACTTCTAGGTTTCTTGACAGTCCTTCTTCTTACAGAATGACACCACATCCTTGGATGTACCTAAACAGTCCTTTCGATGATGTGTGGGATGGGTGAAACACTGCTCTAGCTCTCTCAGCTGAGCAGACGAATCAACCCAGGGCACTGGGGTCAAGTGCCTAGACCATAATGGTCTATATTAATACACAGACGACATGCTGTGATGGATGGGCCGGTTTAGGTGAGTTAGGAGGGTATAAATACTGCTATTTTTCTTAAAAGACAACGGTATTGCCACTGAACTTCCCTTTAGAAAGGGTTATGTCCACCCTTAAAATCATGATTGAGAGATGCCAGTAATTCAAACATATACATGAAAGGGCATAATCCAACCCCAAAACTAGCATCCCCCCCACTAATGGCCCATTGTGAGGGTAGTTTAATCCTTACCTCAAATCCCAGCTCCATAAGGTTCCTGTAGTCCCCCCCTAAGGTCACAAAAGATCTGGCCCACCAGGGAGTATAGGCAGAGGTCCATATAGGATCTCTACGGCCCCCGGAGACAAAGTGTGGCATGGCGTACTGGCTAGCGCCTTCACTCCCTCCTCTCAGGATTTGCTTCCCCCTAGTGTAAAGATAACCCCGTTAATATAATGATTCCCGTCCCCCAAACCCCCCCGCTATTTATACTGTCTAGAAAGTCGCCCAAACTTTTCACTTACTCCGACTTTTCATCCGCCGCGACTGCGCCCTCGCTGCGAGAAGAAATACAATGCCAGCAGAGTGGCTGGACCTGCAGCGTGTCCTGGGCTTGGTTCGCGGCAGCCCAATCACGGGCCTCTGGTTTTCCTGGTCTCTTTCCTTCTTTTTTCTCCCTCCTTTCCGTTACTTCCCTTTGGTCGCTTTCGTCCTGCCAAAACATGAGGCTTTTTTTGGGTTGTTTTCCCCTTGTTTAGTATTCAGTCAGTTGACTATTTGTAAGAGATGGGATTAACCAATGCTGCACATGCAGACCTTTTATTGGCTAATTTTGCTGACAAGACAATAAAATCTCACTTGCAGACATTTTATGGTGTTCATCCTGCATCTATTTCTTATTGACTTGGATAAATGGCACTTGGAGTATAGTACTCTGGTACAGCAGGCAATAGCTACCATATGGGTGTTATTACAGATATCTATATTGTGCTACCTTCCTTTATAGTAGCATTGTATCAAGCCTGACCAAAAAAAAGGTCATAGTATACCAAAAGCTTGCATTGTAAATGATTTCAAATGAGACGTGACAATTCTTCATTGATACTAAAAATGTTTAAAGGGCAGGTCCAGCCCTAAAATGAAAACTTACCTACAGGTAAATCACCCTCCTAAACGGCAATAGTTTGAAATGTGAAAGTCTAACCTGAAGTCCTGCACAATGTCCTGTTGCCCGTTTCTGGTTCTTCCAGTTAGTAACTGTCGTTATATGATTTGACAGTTGACACCACACCAATGACTGAATGTTAATTCCCTGTCGCCTCTTCTGAGCATGCCCAGGCTCAGTACAGGCTTCTAAATTTCTCAGTTTCCATGAGGCATCCAAGAAGCATAGCAGCATACAGTAATGAATTCATAGGACAAATTATGTATATTAACATTTTTAAGAGGCCATTTCTTTATAAAAGATGTTCTTATGAGGGTGGATGTGTGTCCTTTAATTTACATACCAGTGTTGGCTAATCCTGGTTTGTTCTAAGGTAAGGCTGCTGAAAACCGAGGGGAAGTTTACCACAATATATATACTTTCACAAGAAAGGAGTATAAATTTAAAATGCTCCCCACTGAATTTGCCTTTTAAGGAGAACAAAATGTTTTGCATGTAATATAAACTTGTATGTAACTCCTTGTTTAAAGAGAACCGTGCTCAAAAACACCTTTTATCTCGACATCTAGTCCATTACCCATAGATACAATGAATACATGATCACATGTATTTGCTACGCTTGTGAAGGTTCTCATTCATCATCCAGGTCATGGTATATCTGTTGTATTCAATTAGATCAACTGGACTTGAAATGTAGTTCTTGAAGACGTTTCGCTAGTCATCCGCTGGCTTTCTCAATTCAGAATGACTTGTACAGAATCTGTGGCAATTATGTACCCTGGAAAATCCCAATTAGCATATCACAGCCAGGTGTTAAGGGTGTGATTAGATAGTGGCTAAGAGGTGTTATAGGAACGCCCAGAGTAAGGTGTCAAAACAGCATTGTATGGACGTGTCGAACCCCCCCACCTCTATTTAGGCTTGTTTTTTATTTTCACATAAATGCCTCCTTAACACCTCTCTTGAACCAGTCACGTTCCTTCGCCAATATGTTAACATACAATCTTCAAAGGTATGTCCTTTATCCTTAAGATGCAGCATCACATCCAGAACTCTCAGGAGTTCACCAACAAGATTGAAGATATAGTACTCGGTGTAGAAGAAACTATGGTGTCCTATGATGTGACATCTCTTTTCACTTGTATACCCACCAAGGAGGCTGTTGACATGGTGAGAAAACGGCTGGGCCAAGACAGCACTCTTACCAGCAGAACTGATCTCAACCCAGAACAGGTGTGTTCCTTGTTGGACTTGTGCCTGAATACCACCTATTTCAAATACAGGGATAAGTTCTATAAGCAAAAACATGGATGTGCTATGGGATCTCCAGTTTTTCACCTATTGTGGCAACCTTTACATGGAGGAGGTAGAAACACAGGCGCTTAATACCTTTAAGGGCATAGCACCCAGCCACTGGTTCAGATATGTTGATGACACCTGGGTTAAAATCCACCAGAAGGAAGTACAAGCTTTCACAGAAAACATTAATGCGGTAGACCAAAACATAAATTCACAAGGGAAGAGGTACAAAACAACAAACTTGCTTTCTTGGACTGCTTGGTAGAAGTTAAGGAAAATGGTAAACTGGAAGGAGAGGTTTACAGAAAACCAACACACACAGATCAGTATTTGATGTTTGACTCCCACCACCCTTTAGATCACAAGCTGGGTGTCATCAGAACCCTGCAACACAGAGCCGAGAACATCCCCACTAGCACAGAGGCGAAGGCTAAAGAAATGAAATATCTCAGAGGAGCCCTTAAAACTTGTGGATATCCAGACTGGGCCTTTGTCAAAAGAAGTAGAAGGAAAGAAAAGAACACGAATACCAACAGTGAAGGGGAAAAGCAAGACAGGAGGAAGAACATGGTCATCCCATAATGTATGCATGGGTCTCCGAGAAATTAAGAAGAATTTTCAAAAAAAAATCGTATCCCTGTCTGCTTTAAACCGAACAACACACTGAGGCAGCAATTGGTACATCCGAAAGACCCAATACCAAAACACAAGAAAAGCGACATCATATATGCAGTGCAGTGAAGAATGCTCTGATTTGTATGTGGGGGAGACCAAACAGCAACTGCATCAACGTATGGCCCAGCACAGAAGAGCCAATTCCTCGGATCAGGACTCAGCCGTGTACCTGCATCTTAAGGATAAAGGACATACCTTTGAAGATTGTAATGTTAACATATTGGTGAAGGAACGTGACTGGTTCAAGAGAGGTGTTAAGGAGGCCATTTATGTGAAAATAAAGAAACCAAGCCTAAATAGTTGGTGTCGAACCCCCCCACCTCTGTCTGCCATGTACAATGCTGTTTTAACACCTTACTCTGGGCGTTCTCGTTTTCAAACCTAACGAGCCAGTAATCTTCTATCATGTACAATACAATGATTATACCTACAAATCAGAATCGGTGAAATCAAAAGAATCAAGACCATATAAATCCCATGCCTACATTTCTTAAAATACCTTCTAGGTGCTCTATTCCATTTGGTGTCTTAATCTGTGGGCATGGAATAGGTTTCCTTATGGTTAGCTGACTTGTACCAATATGGAAATGTTTTAGTGCATCTTTGCTTTTTATTTATCTTCATTTATCATTAAGGCTGAGTCCCACTACAACGCACCTAATCGCAATGGCATGTGCGATTCTGGTGTGTTGTCGTGCGTTGTTCCGCATGCGATTTTGTAATTTAACATAAAACGTTTGCGTAAAAAATGGTCCACGCAAATGGATGCACAATCGCATGCTCATCGGCTAGTAAAATTCAATATGAGGGGTCCAATCTCCTTTCTGCTCTTTAACAGTTTCATTTTTGTTTGCTGGGCTGCATTGGGTGGTCATCCATTCATTGATGTACATTCTATAAATGAACTACGTGCACCGCTAGTAATGATCCAGTGATGTAACAATAGTGATCATGGTTAAACAATTGGTGCATTAAGCTAAAAGGTGGCTTCTATATTCTACACTCCTATTTGCTAAAATGCATCTAGGCCCCGCCCTTTGTTTAATCAATGGAAGGGTGGATTTTTTTTTTTATTACTTTAAGGGCAGTTAATCTAATTGAGTATTATGGAGATGCCCTAGTGACTGCTCCTACTTATTTCCAGCTTTGTTTCTTTTCTGTTGATTTAGTGGGTGACCCTCTGTTTCACTGATATTTTGAGGTTTGCCTTTTATAGTGGAAAGATTGTCTTTAAGAAGGGGTGTTCTTGGGCACTTATGTATTCTATTTACCAGCTTAATTTTTCTTTGGTGTTCATTTTATTATTTCGCGTTACTGTGATGTAGGATTTGGTGTTTTTAAATGCTTTTTGAGCACAACGTTAATTCTCCATTTAATTCGGCTGTGTAATGGAAATTATAATGCAGTTTCCCCTTGTTGAAAGTAATTGTGGGACATATGCTTAGAATGGAAATGTCCCTTAAGGCCATAATGGTCTTAAATCAACACTACTCATTAATAGATCTCTCCCTTTCATTTCATAAGCATGTCAGAAGGAGTAATTTCCTTCACCTGCAATTACATTTTGCTGAAAGCATATTGTGAGTTTGGGTAAAATAAATCCGCAGCTGCCCACATATCCTGGAAACGGATGTTGTTGCAACACATCCAAGTTTTGTTGATTTGCAGAAAGCTGCTTGCTGTCTTAAATGTATTGTTTATGGGGTTTGTTTATTGTAGGTTACTTGCTGCCTTGTTTGAATCTTACTCTAGACATCTTTTTTTTTTTTTTTTTTTTTTTAAATTTCATTTTTTAAATCCGGACTGTGTGTATATCTGTAAACCTTTATGTGTAGCACAGCCCCAAAGCATTATGGGACTTCAATAAAAAGTGCAAAAATCCTGTGCTATTAATCTGTTGTGACCAATCAGATGTTATCATATTTGTTCTAACTGCAGTAGAAAACAAAAGGCACCCGATTGGTTTCTGAAAATTAAAAGCACAGGTATCGTTTTTGCACCTGTTAGTAATTTAAGATCAGAAGTACCGTATTTAGCCTGCCTTACTTGATTTGTAACGTGTACAGCTTCCTCTGTTACCTTGGTTGTAAATCTATGTATAAAGTGTTCATTTCTATGTAACATCTGTATATGGCTGTCTTTCTGCTCAGGTGCTACACTGCAAACTCAGTGTGAATTTTTTTTCTCTCTAGCTTTATTAAGGATCTCTGGCAACAAAATCCTATTTATTAAATACCTCACACTGTTCCATAAGTGTTCTTAAGATTCTATTTTATATTCCCATTGGTAACAATGCTATTCACTCAAATTGGAATACTGGCAGAATCAATTTAAAATTCCTTAAACACTTACACTTGGTGACCACCCCCCACCCCTATGAAGATTTCTCTATATTTGTATGGGCCTTTAAAATAAACGCTTCATACGTGTATGAAACTGACTGCTTTGGGTTTAACTGCACATTTTGTGGGAAATCCCATTTGACACATGAAGTATCACTAATCTACAATCACTATTTACCTTCTTTCTTTCCCCTGGCTGTAACACGGTTTCTTTACAATCACAGGTTAAGGGAAGCTCCTTTTACAAGTAGTTGTTGGATGTAAATATGAGTGCTGTGCAATTCAGGAAATAAATGGTCCAGAAGTTTTGCTTTTATCTCCTTTTGGTTTTAAGAATATGGTTTTTATACATTTGATCCTACATTGGTCCCTGTGAAAGACACTTGAAGGGAGGAGAATGTGGGTGTGAGGAGGAGTTGGCCTTACCCTTGGTGCAGAGTGCAACCAGGAAATGCTGAGTTATAAGGCTGCATATTTGGGTATCCTGTCTAAGGCTACTTTTACACTAGTATTATAAGAATTTCTCAGCAAATCTGATCCAAACATTTTACCCTGGCTAACGGTCTCTAAACAATTGTCTTTATTTAAATCTCTCTCATACTTTCAAACTATCCTAGGATGTCATTGTTTCTCTGGATTTTAAGTTACAGGCTTGTAGGTTTACACTTGTGAGTCCTGACTGAGTCTGTGACTAACTTTTTAAAAAGAATTTATGAGCAGCTTTGTCCCAGCCGTGGGCATGCTCAAGCAAGACTTGGGGGGCAGAGCACTGGAGCTGGTGATGTCCTAGATTACAGTTCTAGCAAGCAAAAACACCCTTTATACTGCTGTAACTGGATAGACTGCAGCAAGAATAATTATCCTTAAAGGGCAAGTCCATCCCCAAAATGAAAACTTTCATACAGGTAAATGACCCCCCAAAACGGTAATAGTTTGAAATGGTGAAATATATAAGTCTAACCTGAAATCCTGCACAATGTCCTATTCCCTGTTCCTTGTTCCTGGTTCTTCCAGTTAGTAACTGTCAGTTATGGATTTGGCAGTTGACATCACAGCCAATTGCTGAATGTTAATCCCCTGTCTGCCTCTCCTGAGCATGCCCAGGCTCAGTTTCCATGAGGATCCAGAAGCATAGCAGGCATACAGTAATGAATTCATAGGACAAACTATGATATATAACATATTTTAAAGGCCATTCTTTCTAAAAGATGTTCTTATGAGGGGGAGTTGTCCTTTAAGTAATTTAAAAGATAGCTATTGCCTCCATGATTTTTTAAATTGCTTAAAAAATATAAGGCTACGTTCACACTAGAAACTGACAAACGTACAGCATGTGTTTGTCAGTTTGTACCATTTTTCATAGTGTGTATTCCATAGATTATATAGAAAATGCAAAACGGAGAGAAATGCTGCATGGAGTGTGGTTTTTAAACTGACTGAAATGTAATATAACGCAGCAGGTGTGAATGATATGAAATCTTATGGGGTTTTACTACCTGTCCATTCTTTTAAATGCACCTGTGTTTGAAAAACGGATACAAACTGATGTAGTGTTAACAAGCCCTAAAAGTATGCAGCCCTCCTGTTTTCGAGCCTCTAACTGTCATTCAAAGCTAGCAGTGAGAAAACACTCCTCCACCCAAGCTTGATTATGTAGGCTGTATCTTAGCAATAGGACCTTTACAGTTTGTTTGACTGGAAAAGGAGGAGGAGAGAGTTGTTAACAGACATTCCCACCAACCAATGACAAGTGATATGAAGATAGGAGTGTGCCCTTTAATAAAGGCCATTAAATGGAGACATATAGTTTAAAAATTCTTGGTTTGTATTATGCACACCTAGCTATTCTACTATTCTCTCCTGTTTTGAAAAACAGATTTCATACCCTTGCTCACCTGCTGTTAACATAGTGAGCTGCTATTCAGGTTCTTCCCAGGATACCACCACATCCTTGGAATGTTCCTAACAGTAATTTCTACTGATTGGCTGTTGGATGGGTCAAACATGCTCAGATCTCTAATGAGCAACTGAATCAACCCAGGCGCGGAGTCAAGGGCAAGACCATAACGGTCTCTACTAGGGGTCCTGCAAACAGGAAGTCAGTATTTTGGTTTCTTTTATTTTTAAACAAACAAAATGTTAAATGGGCAGGTTAAGCACATTGGGATTGAAAATTACTCTTTTTTTTCTTAAAAGCATATGTATTTACACTGATCTTCCCCTGTAAGCTGCCATATGCTACTATCTTTCCTGCACTGGTCCCTGAATGGGATTTCTGATCCACTTTCCAGCCAAGGAATATCGCTGGTAGAAGCTGAGCAGTTGGTTATGTTGTTGATTTATATAGAGCCAAAATGTTACATTAACATCAGACCCTGTGCCAAAGAGCTTACAATGTAACATACATACAATTTATTATGATCGAGGGGGAAACTGAGTGCCTGGAGGAACCCGTGAACCATGGAGAAACATTCAAACTCCTTGCAGATGTATCCAAGGGTGGATTTAAAAGGCCATGTCCACCCCAAAACTATAATCCCCCCCAACTACTGGCCCCACCATGTAGTGTAGTTTAATCCTTACCTCAACCCAGCTCCATAGGGTTCGCCTGTAGTCCCCCCCAAAGTCCCCAAAAACTGCCCACCAGGAGGCTATCAGAGTCCATATAGGGCTCTGCCTGCTACCTGGCTCCGGTAGATATTCGCCATGCGTGCTGCAGCCCTTCTCCCCCCTCCCTCCCCACTCCTGTTCTACTATCCCTCCCTAGCATAATACCCCTTTAATATGTTGTTCCCCATGTCTCCCAGACCCATATTTTTTATTTTCAGAAAGCTCCCAAACTCTTACTTACCTCTCCTCTTAACTCCGCTGCACTGAATGACCGCAGCCGCGTCCGTGATTGGCTGCCGCTAGCCAATCACAGACGCGACTGCCGGTCCCGCCCCTCTGCTTGCATTCTCGCAAGCAGAGGGCCGGAAGCGCGGCGAAGGAAAGAGGAGAGGTAAGTAAGAGTTTGGGGGCTTTCTGAAAATAAAAATTACGTGGTTGGGGCTGGGAGACATGGGGGGGGAACAGCATATTAAAAATTACATTTAAGGGTGGACATACCCTTTAAACTCTGGACTTCAGTGCTAACCACTGAGCTACCATGCTGCCCATAATGTTAAAGAACTAGTGTATGGCCAGCTTTAGTTTAGGTATACCAAAAACAGTGCTGTGTTCAATCATTGCATCAGAAGGTCCTAACACCTGGCTGTGAATGCTAATTGGATTTCCAGGGTCCATAATTGTCAACAGATTCTTGTATAAGGGCTAGGCCACACTAGCGCGTTTTCCGCGCGTTTGCGCTCGCGTGTGCGCCCGCGATTTTCGCTAAAATGTAAAATCGCGGGAACGTGAAAATTCCCGCGATTTCCGATGCGCATGCGATTGCGCGTCCGTTCGCGTTTTGGTAACGCATGCGTTCACCATTTTTGGTGCGTTAACGCATGCATGTCCAAAACACGAAAAGGCGGAAACGCATGCGCGAAACGCGCACACAATCGCGTGCGATAACACTCGCGATTTTGTGCGCGATTCCTGTGCGTTGCAGTGTGGCCTCACCCTAAGTCATTCTGAATGGAGAGATCCAGTCGGATGACTAGTAAACGTCTTCAAGAACTAAACTTTAAGTCCAGTTGATCTAACTAAATACAACAGAATTATCCAATCACAAAGCTTTTCAGTTGACTTATTGGACCACTTGGAAATTAGGTTGTTACTTGAGTTAAAACAAGAAACTGGTCTCTTGTCATTTTCCTGCCCTCTATTCATCCGATACGCGCACATTATTAGATGTATTACTAATCGACCTTTTATGGCTAATTTTGCTGACAAGCCAATAAAATCTCACTTGCAGACCTTTTTGGTGTTCATCCTGCATCTATGGATAATGGCACTTGAGATAAGTACTCGGTACGACAGGCAATAGCTACCATATGGTGTTTATATCAGATTCTATATATTGGTACACTTATTCATATATGTACTAAAGTCTTTATCCATGACCAAAAAAAAGGTCATAGAACCAAAAGCTTGCATTGTAAATGATTTCAAATGAGACGTGACAATTCTTCATTGATAATAAAAATGTTTAAAGGGCAGGTCCAGCCCTAAAATGAAACTTCCTACAGGTAAATCACCCTCCTAAACGGCAATAGTTTAAATGTGAAAGTCTAACACGAAGTCCTGCACAATGTCCTGTTGCCCGTTTCTGGTTCTTCCGTTAGTAACATGCTTAGCAGTGATGTTGACAGTTGCACCCTGAGCAATGACTCGAAGTTGGTACCTTAAACCACGCTACCTAAGGATCTGTGACTGTACCTGCCTCCCGCTACAAGGGATTCCCCCCCTCATGAATGTTATTCTCTGTTTTTCCTTTCATTCCTATAGCAAGTGACGCATCATAGTGTCATCGGTCTGGTGTGTACGTATGAGTTTGACATTATGAGCTTCACACGCAGCAGAATACGCAAGTCTGAAATTCCTAGAGATCAAAATATGTATTAAACTTTTTGATTTCGATGTAGGCACCATGCTGAGTTTATAAGCTTGTTCATTATGATGGTGGATTTGGTCATGAATTTCTTACATACGCAGTTTGTAATGTGGTAACGTATGTCTTTTGAGTGTCAATTTAGACATTACTATTCATGTCAATTGCTAGAGGAGTTTATAACAATGAATTCCAGACACTGATTTCTTTGACAAGGAGTAACCAATGTGTAATGCTGTGCATGAATACGATAATTTTGAACTTCCATTTGTTTAAAGAACCGTGCTCAAATGAACACCTTTATTTACGATACTGTTACGTCCTTAACCATAGATACAATGAATACATGATCACATGTATTTGCTACGCTTGTGAAGGTTCTCATTCATCCAGGTCATGGTATATCTGTGTATTCAATTAGATACAACTGGACTTGAAATGTAGTTCTTGAAGACGTTTCGCTAGTCATCCGACTGGCTTTTCATTCAGAATGACTTGTCAAGAATCTGTGGCAATTATGTACCCTGGAAAATCCCAATTAGCATATCACAGCCAGGTGTTAAGGGGTGTGATTAGATAGTGGCTAAGAGGGTAGTTAGGAACGCCCAGAGTAAGGTGTTAAAACAGCATTGTACATGTCGAACCCCCCACCTCTATTTAGGCTTGGTTTTTTAATTTCAATAAATGGCCTCTTAACACCTCTCTTGAACCAGTCACGTTCCTCGCCAATTGTTAACATTACAATCTTCAAAGGTATGTCCTTTATCCTTAAGATGCAGCATCACATCCAGAATTCAGGAGTTCACCAACAAGATTGAAGATATAGTACTCGGTGTAGAAGAAACTATGGTGTCCTATGATGTGACATCTCTTTTCACTTGTATACCCACCAAGGAGGCTGTTGACATGGTGAGAAAACGGCTGGGCCAAGACAGCACTTTACCAGCAGAACTGATCTCAACCCAGAACAGGTGTGTTCCTTGTTGGACTTGTGCCTGAATACCACCTATTTCAAATACAGGGATAAGTTCTATAAGCAAAAACATGGATGTGCTATGGGATCTCCAGTTTCACCATTGTGGCCAACCTTTACATGGAGGAGGTAGAAACACAGGCGCTTAATACCTTTAAGGGCATAGCACCCAGCCACTGGTTCAGATATGTTGATGACACCTGGGTTAAAATCCACCAGAAGGAAGTACAAGCTTTCACAGAAAACATTAATGCGGTAGACCAAAACATTAATTCACAAGGGAAGAGGTACAAAACAACAAACTTGCTTTCTTGGACTGCTTGGTAGAAGTTAAGGAAAATAAAGGTAAATGGAAGAGAGGTTTACAGAAAACCAACACCCACAGATCAGTATTTGATGTTTGACTCCCACCACCCTTTAGATCACAAGCTGGGTGTCATCAGAACCCTGCAACACAGAGCGAGAACATCCCCACTAGCACAGAGGCGAAGGCTAAAGAAATGAAATATCTCAGAGGAGCCCTTAAAACTTGTGGATATCCAGACTGGGCCTTTGTCAAAGAATAGAAGGAAAGAAAAGAACACGAATACCAACAGTGAGGAAGGAAAAGCAAGACAGGAGGAAGAACATGGTCATCCCATATGGAGCAGGGGTCTCCGAGAAATTAAGAAGAATTTTCAAAAAAAATCGTATCCCGTCTGCTTTAAACCGAACAACACACTGAGGCAGCAATTGGTACATCCGAAAGACCCAATACCAAAACACAAGAAAAGCGACATATAATGCAGTGCAGTGAAGAATGCTCTGATTTGTATGTGGGGGAGACCAAACAGCAACTGCATCAACGTATGGCCCAGCACAGAAGAGGCCAATTCCTCGGATCAGGACTCAGCCGTGTACTGCATCTTAAGGATAAAGGACATACCTTTGAAGATTGTAATGTTAACATATTGGTGAAGGAACGTGACTGGTTCAAGAGAGGTGTTAAGGAGGCCATTTATGTGAAAATAAAGAAACCAAGCCTAAATAGTTGGTGTCGAACCCCCCCACCTCTGTCTGCCATGTACAATGCTGTTTTAACACCTTACTCTGGGCGTTCCTATAACACCTCTTAGCCACTATCCAATCACACCCTTAACACCTGGCTGTGGTATGCTAATTGGGATTTTCCAGGGTACATAATTGCCACAGATTCTTGTACAAGTCATTCTGAATTGAGAAAGCCAGTCGGATTACTAGCGAAACGTCTTCAAGAACTACATTTCAAGTCCAGTTGATCTAATTGAATACAACAGATATGTCTTTGCTACCAATTACTAATCAAAGCCCAGTGGGCCAGACATGCTCAGTTTTTCCTTTATCCTTGGTGTGAAATTCAGTCCAATTACATACCTTTTATTAGTATGCATTTTAACCTCTGTCATAAAATGCAGCAAGTGTAAGCATAAATAACGTGAAGCCCCTGACGAAGAGGCATCCCTGTCACGAAACACATAGGAGGAGCTTGTTTGTACAGAGTGTTCCGATGTTTTTTTAAGAATGTTCTAAAAAAAAAATTTTTAATTTTTTTCCTACTCACCAATGTTCCTGGGTGGTCTACATGGATTATTGATTCTTTGAATTAACGTTTAGCAACACCTTCTGGGTTAGCAGACCATCTGATCTGAGAGGGACATGCTTTAAAGGGGAACAAAGTCTCCAGGATTTATGAAACTGGGGTCAGCTCCCATAATTACCTTAACTGGGTACACCTTGCTAAGTGTACGCAGTACACTTCACAGGAATGTGCAGCCTTGCTTTCTAGAAGCTAGCATGGATTTAAGTAAAAATAAATGAAATGAATAAAAATAAGAATGGGGGGGGAGGCAACCTGCAACCTCAAGTGTCTTAATAAAAGAAAGGCTTTCTACCACTACCCTAACAGAGCAGCTATATATAAAGCGTGTACATGTATAAACTTTATATGTTCCTAGAAAAAGAATTGAAACAAAAAAAGCAGGGTATTCAGTCAGTTGACTATTTTGTAAGAGATGGGATTTAAACCTGTGACATGAGTTGTACTAGCAACAACATGGAAGCCTTATTGGTTATAGAATCGATTACTTACAAGTACTAAATGCAACTTGCTAGAGCAGAATCTTAGAATGTATAGGTGTTCTGGGGAGAAAAGCTTTCGCATAAAAAATGAAGCTTTAGTTTTCCTTTAATAGTTATATTTTGCAGAGCTGCACTGCTTGAAGAGTTGAAGATTGCAATTAAGCAGCATTTGTTCTAGATTATCCATGCTTCATGTGTTTTTAATGTGTCCCTTGATTTTTACTGATCTGGCAGCCATGTAGTGCAGGGATGTCAAACTTGCTTCCCCCTAGAGCTTTCCCTGCCAGGGAATGCTGGACGTTGTAGTTTTCAAAGATCTGGAGTGACTCAAGTTTGACGTGCCTGCTGTAGTACATTTACATCAAGTTCTATGCATTTGTAAACAGTTCATACATCGCAGCTTAAACATTTCACTATTAAAATTCCAAGTATTAATGGACCTACCTTACTTATTCTATACAATTCCAAGAAAACCTTCCTAAACCCAGTCATTGTATTTAATTAGTTTGTGTGTTTCCGGTTATCCAATGTATATGGTAGGTATGGCTACAATAACAGATTTATAGGAGGTTCAAAAGGAACATCATGGAACCTTATCAGGGAGATTCAATAAAAGTTCTTATTGTTAAAAATGGTGCTAATTTTGCCCCAACCAATCAGATGTTATCTTTCAAATGTTAAATAAAATCCGATTGGTTGGGGCAAAATTAGCACCATTTTTAACAATAAGAACTTTTATTGAATCTCTCTAATTATGTACTAAACCCAATACTGGTCGGCAGATAGAATACAATCAATGTGAGGTTTAGACTCCTGAACATAATTCAGCCAAGTTTTCTTTTTATCGTCGCTGTAACACCCCCTGGAAAGAAATTAAAATACTATTTATTTGCATCTCTGGCAGTTATGTGAATTTGCTTACAAGAGACTAGTCCAGGGATCTTAAACCTGGGGCCCTCCAGGTGTTTGAAAACTACAACTCCCAGCATTCCCTGGTTGCATACTATGCCAGGAGTTGCTGGAGGGCCACAGGATTAATATCCCTGGACTAGTAGACAGCAGTATTAACTAAGGGGTGTTCGCACTTACCTACACCCTGGCTGAAGGTTTCCTGCTCAATAGAAATGTTAGTGAATGGCACATATACATTAGAATGAATGGTATGATCTAATGAATTCATCAAATATCCAATGATTATTACTTCAAACATACTACAAGGCAGAGATGCACTTTCCTCCCTTTAAATTAGATATCTCCCTCCAAAGAGCCAGCTCCCCCCAGGTGTGACACCTATATAGACTAGGTGATGTTTGGAATGGGGTAGGAGGGAGGTGTATCAGTTGCCAACACCTGAGTTTGATACATGTCCCAACTACTGACTCCTCCTGCTCCATTAACCCTTTAGTCCCTGGGGTACCTTGCAATACCCAGAATCTGTTTATGGACTAATCAAAGGTGTTTCCAGCAGGTGATGGGTTAACCCAAGTCACTGCATTGGGCTGTAATTTGGATTTGTGATCATCAAGCCAAGGATTCTTTTTGCAGAGGGAAACAGGTGGGATGAGATGTTTGTCTGTACCATAGAGGGTGATCATGTCTCTACCCCCCAGACATTAGAAGGCCCAGGACACCACAGCTCTGAGTTCTATGCAGATACCCTATCTGATTGCACCCAGGCACTTGGATCTTTCTGATTGGGGCATTGGGAGCTCATCAGAAGTGATCCCCTGAATATGGACAGGGTGCTGTTCGTAGAGGGAACCTATCCGGACTTTTCCCTGCTAAAAGAAATCCTTTCACCCCCTTGTTTGGAAGAGGGACCTGGTTCAACTGGATCTGATATAATCAGTCAATGGTCAGGGTTTCAATCCAGCACTGAGCTACAGTACCCTGGAAAGCCGCAAGGTGTCACCGTCTGGAAAGAAACCTCCAAGCATACAGCGCGCCAGTGCAGAGGAAGGACACAAGGGGGCGCTCGATCTCGCCTGGCTGAGCGGCACCGCGGGGGATTGGACAGAGGGAGTCCCAAGACCAGTAAGAGCAGGTGTGGTAATGGGTGGGACTGGTTAATGGTGGGATTTGGCTAATGGTCGCCCACACATAATGGAAGGGATTATGTGTGTCTATAGGAGAGAAATGAACGGAAGGTGCCCAGTGTACTGATAATGACTTAGCCAGTCACAGGGCTGTGGATATATGATAATAGTAATGATAATATAATAATAATGTAATAGTTATAATAGTAATAATGATATAATAGTAATGATAATATAATAATAATGTAATAGTTATAATAGTAATAATGATATAATAATATAATAGCGATACTGAGGATTGTGTGTGGAACTTGGCGACCTCCGTGTGACCCCAGGTTGTTACATTGTATCCAGTTTCATACTGAGTGTTCGAACGTCCCGCGTTTTTCTTACCGTTCTAACCCCGCCCCTTTTCTCTCTCTTAACCAATCACTTTCCTTCTTTGTGCCTAATCATTCTTTCCCTCTATATATAGATCTCTCCGTACAGGACATGTAGCTCCATCCTCTGTCCTGTCTATTGGCTGTCCATATAATATACCTTCATGGCTTCACTTTGTGTTAATGTACACTTGCATAGTAATGACCTATGGAACAAAGCAGCCATTGTGGCTATTATTAATATGTAGCATGTGCTACCTTTATAATATGTCTGTGTTTTAATGTATGTGGGAGCTGCCATGGTGCCTTGCCAGGGTGAAATAAATCGTTTATTACATGAACACATAAGAAGCTGCACATCTATTGGCCAAAGGGTTTGTTATTTCTTCTGCCCATTGGTTGCTTTTTGGCCTGGAGACAATGACTTAACCCCAAGAGACGGTAATAGTTATTGAACCATGTAATGGATGGTGATAGTCCCACATGGCCTCTAGCATAGGGATGTCAAACTTGTGGCCCACTTGATATTTGAAAACTACAACTCCCAACATTCCCTGTTGTGAGTTGTAGTTTTCCAACATCTATCTGATGGGCTGGTTTGACATCCCTAAACAGGTGTAACTGGGGAAAGGACCTGTAACAATCAGATCCAGTCAGATGCTACAAGAAAGATCGTTTAGGGCTAGGCCACACTATTGCGCTTTTTTGCGATTGCACGTGCAATTTTTCTAACATTGCATTCGCAGCAACGCATGTAATTGCGTTTCCATTTGCCATACGCAATCGCATGCGATCACCATTTTTATGCGCAATCGCATGTGATTTCATATCTCAAAAGGAGGAATCGCATGCACAAACGCAACGGAATCGAACACACAATCGCGTGCAGTTGCATTTGCGGCGCAATGTGGCCGTGCCCTTACAGTACTAATCTTATTAATGTTTCTGCTGAACTAGCACAACTTATACATCTGCCATCATGTAATTCATGGGACGTACACCGTGCGCTATGTATCACGATGAAAGACAAACAGGCCAAACATCTTGTTTTATCACCAATAAAGAATATTGGGATCCAGTGTGACCTATTTTTGCTGTTTGATAAAGAGATTGAGGATTCTATGGACCTCTATCACACGATCAAGCCCTGTTAACTTTGTACCTAATACCTGCTGCCTTGGGTTCCAGTTAGTACAGCAACTCCTGAAATCCAGTGGGTGAGCAGCCAGGAGCTCCTTTGTTTCTAGCAGGAAATGTGCAATGTCCTGTTACTTCCCCACCTTGCAGAAACAGGGACTAGGAGCATTATAAAGGATTCAACAAACTACAATCTGGGTGCCCAGCCTGGCTGAATTTATTACCTGTTAATACAGTTTAATACACTGACCTGCTACTTTCCTGAAAGAAGAAATCTCATTGCAACTTTATGTAGCAACACGCCAGTTACCAGCAGAAGCTACATTGTTTCCACAGTTTGCTTTTGACTTCATTAAACTTTCTAGGATCTGTCCTAAGGGCATGACCTCGCTGATCACGTATCCTACTGCATCAAATATCTTAACAAGCTAACAGTAGGATGCACAATCTCACGCTAGCGCATGCGTTCCTGATTTTAGTTAAATTATGCCAAATGACAGTGTGCGATGCACAGCCAAAGTGGTGATCGTATGCACTGTCAATTTGCATGGACACCACGATTACCATGTAGGGCTAGGCCACACTAGGGCAGTTTAACGTGCGATCCTGTTGCAAGTTAAAAAGCGTGTACTAGTGTTGGCTAATTAGTCTGGCCACGCTAGTTGCGCTGTGATCACCTTTTGCGGAATCGCACGTGCTCTGATTGCGTGGGTCGCAATGCAAGCGGACAGTAATGCATGGGAAAACACATGCGTTACCATGAGTTACCGTGCGTTACCATGTGTTCTAGTGTGGCCTCAGCCATATTCACGGTCCATGCAATGTGCAAAGAGAATGTCACTCAAAAAACAGATTTTGGGTATAGTGGGACCTAGTCCTAAGTAAGGTTGCAGCCACACAGACAGTAACACACATAAAATGCAGGATTGTAATGTAATGCGTTTCATGCGCATTGTTGTCTATTTGCCCAATATTCCATAAGAGAGCATGCCATCCGCACATAAAGGATTATCGCAGAGCATCCAATGTCGCCACCCACATTGTAATGCACTGAGATGCGATTCTTACATTTTAACGGATTGGAAAACCCTTTACCCTGCCCTGGAACCCAATATTGAGAAATCATGAACTAATAGATAAAAAAAATATTAGAAAAATATGCCCACTCACTTCTACGGTCTTCCCTATGAGGGATGGGCATTCTAAGCCCAGTATGTCTGGGAGTGGGGCTGAGTGAAGCATCAATAGGCCATGCCCTTGTCCGGGCTGCCACTTCCAGTTGTTGGGAGCAATGACTTGGGTACTGAGCTCACTGACTAGTATAACAATATATACCACTGTAGCTCTGTGTGCTGTTTTTACAATACATGGATTTCATCATTACATGTTAAGGTCTCTACTGGGTGAGAATGTCACTTTAAATCTCCTTTAGTATGTCACATTCCTAAAATAGAATTTCTGAAATAGCCCAGCACTCACTGTATAAACACATGGAACAATCTGACCCATCAAAATACAGGGACAAATGATCTCTGGCCTGCCTCATTGTGATGAAAGTCCCATGATTAGTATGTGCCTGTCATGTTCTGGGTGATGCTCCTTTGTTAGTGTGTGACTGACAAATGCGACATTATTTAAAATATCATTTATTGCATTAACTATTAACAGAAGGGCCAGGGACAAAAGATGGTAAAGGTAAAACATCTATAGACTTCCATATAGTGCAGGTGCTAATGTAGTGTTGCATTTGATTAATACTGTGCAATTTATATTGGTTTTTTTTTCAAGGGAACTAATCTAACCTCTCTCCCTTTGGTTAAACAAAGGGCAAGTAACTAAATAGCTAGGTCCACCCTGGAAGTTAATCAGGTAGGGTGCTGCTAAAGTTCTGGCCACATCCCCCTGCAATAGGCTGGCAAGCCAACTAAAGAGAGGACATGTTCTCTGGTGTCTCTTGCACAACCCCACCCATGGAGACTGAAAAGAAGCAGTGCCAGCAATGTAGGTGTCTGCCATGGGTACAGTCAAAGTTTGGGGGTAGAATAAGGCTTTCATTCCCAATTCCCTTTACATTGCTATATGAAAACTGACACCATATGCAGGGAGAAGCAATACATTGTCCTTTAAAAATCTAGTTTGTTATAGTTCTCTCTATATTTTCTTTTTATCATTATTCCTTTGACTGCTGTTACATGGACTGGTTACAACCCAACAAAGTATTATTCAACAGGGCAGCCAATAATAGAAAAAAGGACCAACTGCAAACGTGCTTTATTTACTGATGCTTTTGTCTGATGGTTGAATGACTATTTGTTAAGACTATGTTTATTCTAGGGTGAGCGTTTGTAATTTAGTGCAATGTTCCCCTGTGATGTTGCATAGTGTTGTCCGTTATCTTTAGACTGCTGCATGCATTGCATTTTTACTACGCTGCAGAAGCCAAGTGTGAACGGTGCCTTTCACTTCTATTGTCTGTGTGTGAATTCACCACATTGATCACTATAAAACACACCCTGGTGTGAATGAAACCTTAAGGGGTGTGTTTGAAGACCCTGCAATATCCCCTACGTTCCTTTAAACTGGTGATGTGGGAACAGTATTTCTTAGAAAATTATCTAAGAAACCTTTTGGATATTTCTCAATTCTATCTTTTTTTTTTTTTTTTAAGGTGCTGTGGAGCAAACGTCCAGATCGGGTGCAAATATAATTCACACAAGCTCAGAGATAAAACAGAATATTTGATGCAACCCCCAGAAACAGATATTTTGTACCTCATGCAAGAAAGTTCAAATTTGCTGCCAGAACTGAAAAATGGGGCATATGATCCTTCTTCCAGCTGCCCAGAAGATACTCGCAATGCCTGTGCAGAGTATTGCTGTGCTCCTTTCTCCTGGAGTCATTCTAGACTAGGTCAAGAGTCCTCAATGTTCAGCAAAAGGTCCCCAACACAGAACTATAATGCCTTGGAACTTTTAAATCTTATCAGTAGCAAGTGCTCCAGTTTGCACGACATTGGTGGAGAAGAATGTAGCTTGGTCGAGAAAAATCTTGTTTTAAGTACAAATGAGGTAGGGGAAAGTCTTAATTTGGCTGTGGAGGTAGGGTCTTCTGCTTTCGCCAATGAGGGTCAGATGGGAGAAGATGTTACAGAAACTAAACCGCAATACTTCTCAAGAATTAGTATGGAAGGACAACCTGTAAATAAAGTAGATTGTAATTCTAAAGATACCTTAATAAATGCGGAGACCAGTGAGAATGATGACAAGTCTCTAGAAGGGATAAGATCCCCTATAAAGGCATGTTCTTCAGATCAGGAGCTTTGCAGCAGAAAGACACCCAGAAAACAAAGGACTCCAACTAAAAGTATGCAAAAGATGGATCCTTCCTTCCAAGGAATTGAGTTTCAGATGCACTTGAGCTTGGAGAAAGAGAATTGTGGGGATTATCGGCTGATAGTATCATCAATGTACAGGTAAATGAGCCACACCGAGACACACAGGTAGAAGTCCAGTGGACACATTCAAAGGAGACTTAGATGCCTCCTGGGACAGGCAAGATGTACAGGGTTATAGCTGGTGGTCATATCCATGTGTGTGCATTTGTGATTGGCTATTGGTGTACTGGGAGCATGGACCACATGCGGGTGGAAGTTTATTTTTCTGTTCGGTTTGGGGTGATGGGTTTTACATGAAGTGGTTGAACTTAATGGACAAAATGACAATGTAATTGTGGAATAAGTGTTGTGTATTAGTGGGGCTTGAATAGTCAGTAGGGTATATCTGCAGTACCGTATGGCCTTTACTGGTGGGTGTTTTGATTAATTTGTGCTCTTGTTTAATAATTCAGTCAACTTCTGTCATTGGTAAAAAGAAACTACACAGGCAAGGTCGTAACTAACAGGGCAGCAATGGCAGGGGGCTTGGGAGCCAGGAGGGCCCCATTTTCCTGTTTTTCCAATTAGAGATATAGACTCCACTGTGGATGAAGCACGGATAGGGGCCCTATCATAGTTTTGCTGAGGGGCCCAGTGATATCTCCGGAGTACAGTGGCGTAACTAGAAAAGGTTGCTTATCCAATGCACTGCATCACTCGCTTGATCTCCTCTGTAGAAGTTTATGGCTGGGTACACACATTTGTACCCACGAGCATTCGCTACTAGTGAGCACTCGGTCAGGAAAGATGACTTTCGGTTGCGGCTGAAAGTTCAGCCACCTCACAAACACGGTAAGAAATTTTTAGACGACTGACCAATACAAGGCATCGGTCGGGACGAAAATGTCTTACCGTGTACCCAGCCTAATACGTAATCTTGTCTTAACAAGCCACTGGGGAAGAGTAAGAGACTTCTGGGAATGTCCCTCAGTTACATGCTTCCTTGCTTAATCTGGACAGAATTAGCTAGATGTTTGATTCTCCTTTCATGACATTAGATTAATTTGCTCCCTAATGGAATTTACCCTCAAACCCATTAAAGGATAACAGACCTGAAATAAATTCTATCATTATTTGGTGACTGATGTATATCTTGACTCTGCCTCTTCCATTTTTTTCCCCCCGGGACAACAATTTAAGGTCTGTACTAGACTGGTCAGGGTTGTCTTGGCATTGGCAGGACATGGGTGGTCCAGATTGGATTGAGGAGAGAATCTGTTCAATTCTGGTGGTTTCTGGATTTGCAGATGTAAACCCATATTTTCACAAGGCTAGTGGATTTTCTAATCCCCTCTGTCTTCCTCCAGTCTGAACAGTCAAGTAAATACTGGCTGACCAGCCAGTGACCTCTCTGTAATCGAGACAAAGCATTGAGAAAATCAATCCTAACTCACTAGTAAGGGGCGTAGTTACAGAAACCAGGAAATGCCATTAACCTGCACAATTACAGACGGATCCTCCGCAATGGTGCTGATTTTAGGAACTGTAAAATCCTTTTGGGCTCCTTCACATTTTTAATGTAGTTCTCCTTTATGTAAGGGAATATACTCTTCTCTTTACCTGCCCTGTTACCATTTTCAGTACTAAGTTGGGTGTTTGTTGTTCTTTTTATACTCCGCAGGCGGAGAAGCCGTAATGGGAGTGTAAAATCCAAACGCAGGTTGAACTCCACCTCGCTGTCTAGCAGCTCTGAAGAGGATCAGGCGTCTGTATTCCCAAAACGTATGTTAACACGACGTCTCATAAGCAAATGGCAATATAGCCTTCCATTAAAACGTTCCATGACATTTTGCATTGGAGCAGGATTTACCTCTACCAGTCTTTCTATTAACATTGCACACCCTGTACACTATATTATATATTAATGCCTTAACACCGCTCTGGTTACAAGCCAGGTGTATACTGTTGGCTACAGGCAAATACAAAGACACTAGTTTTGTTAGGGTTGGTAATTTAACTACAACTGGTGGTGGTGGGAGATTTCCACCCTAGTGTCTTTTGTAGCTGTTAGATGTGTTAATAGACATCCTGAAAAGACAAAGAAACCCACCAAAAGTAACAAATAAGGATCCCCACTGGATATAGATATACTATAGTATTTGAGGTTAAATAAAGACATACGTCCATCCAGTCCAACCTACTCCGCAATATCCCCATACCACCAGAATTATGAAAGGGAAAAAATCCTTCCTGACTCCAAGTGGAATCGAAATTTTCCTGGATCAACTCTACTTTATGTATCAATACCATTAACTTGCAATTTATTTATTTTTAGAAACTCATCCAGCTTTCATTTGAAACTCTCCAATGAACCTGCCATAACAACGTCCACTGGAAGACAGTTCCATAGCTTTACCGTTCTCACAGTGAAAAACCCTTTTTCAAATCTTCAAGACTTCATTTCTTCTTTTTAAGGGATGTCTGTGTGTCCTCTGACATGTTCTATTGGTGAACAATGCCCCAGATAGTTTATTGTATGGCCCATTAATGTATTTATACACAGTAATCATATCCCCACGCAAGCGCCTTTTCTCCAGCGTACATAATTGTAACTTTTCCAGTCTCTGTTCATATTCAAGCTCCCCCAGTCCACTTATTAATTTAGTTGCCCTTCTCTGAACCCTTTCCATTTCCAAGATGTCCTTTTTGTACACAGGATTCCAAAATTGCACTGCATATTCCAAATGAGGCCTTACCAATGCTTTGTAAAGAGGGAGAATTACATTTTCCTCCCTTGAATCCATACCCCTCTTTATAAAAGACAGTACCATGCTGGCTCTAGTTGTTGCCGCCTGGCACTGCTTGCTACCTTTCAGTTTGTTATCCACCAAATCTCCAAGATCCTTTTCCAACAGGGATTCACTTTACACAGAGCCATTTATAGTATAAGCAGCACAAGGGTTTTAAAGTCCAAAATGCATCACCTTACATTTATCAACATTGAATATCATCTGCCAAATAGCAGCCCAATGTGACAATCTATCTAGACCCCCCTGCAACAACTGCACATCCTCTAAAGTTTTTAATGGTCAACAAATTTTTTTGTCATCGGCAAACACAGAAACCTTGCTGACAATACCCACTTCCAAATCATTAATAAACAGATTAAATAGAAGCGGCTCCAACACAGAACCCTGTGGCATCCCTCTTAGAACCATATTGATGAAGCCCCATTAACAACTACTCTCTGTATCCTATTCATTAACCAATTTTCTATCCATGTACAAATGTGCCACCCCACCCCCTTAAATGGACAGCAGAATTTCCCATACAGTAATAAAACCAAATCCAGTAATTGCTATTACTGTATGTGATTCTGCTGTCCATTTAAAGGGCAACTAAAGACTCAAACTATACAGAATACAGAAGCATAGTGGTCATATTTTCTACCCTTCTTCTTTTTACCCTATTATGTTTTATGTATATGTACCTCAGTTTCTACGGTATTCTTGTCCAGCTACACACTACATGTAGACTTAATCTCTTCTGGGGCTTTGGACCCATGACCTCTTGAAATGTGTGTTTTAGACTGGTAAGTGTTTGACTCGAGTATCACAGATTTCGGTTTGCAGGCTATTTTTTACCTAAAATCTCAATTTAACTCTAGTATATACGGTACCAATAACAATAGAAACCAAGAAACTGTTTTCCAACAAGAAGCATGCTTGTATATGGGTATGTGTTTGTTTGTGGGAAAAATCTATGTATGCTATAAATTAGTAAATTAGCCTAAAGGTATCCATATACCTACTAACTTACTGCGCTCCTCAAACCAATTTTCCAGAATATTGCGTACGTCTGCCAAAATACTCGGATGACCAACGCACTGATAGAAATGTTAAAAGCCCAATTTGTATGTTCATTAGAAACAATTTCTAACTGGCTAAAAACATCTAAACAGTATAATGGTCCAGCAATAAGTTCCTTAGTTTAACTAGTCATTGTATCCGTTAATAACCCTCCATTCACGTTACTCCAAATCAATTCTATATTTGTTTGGAGATTGAGTATGTAGATTACTGCTATCGCCTCTGTGCATACAAGGCGGTTTAAATTTGGCGTAGGACTAGAGAGTAGAATTATACTAAAAACAGTTTTTTAGAGAGAAAATTAACTTGGCTTGCTTTGCAGTTGTCACTTCTGGAGGCCCACCCAGGGATGTTGGATTCACGCCGTCCTTATTGGTAAAATTTTCCAAAGCAACCCTCGGAGCGCTGGCTCAATGGGGGAGGTGCACAACATGTGGGGCCAGCTAGTAGAAAAATCATTATATGGATCAATAAGCGCTGTTTATGTTACAGGCCCCCCTAGTAAACCACCTCGCCCCCTTTAAAAATCAAAACATGATACATCACAGACTCCAACTTCCCTCCATACGGATTCAATGCTCACTCCCATCTGATGGCTCACGTGTTTTGACTACCGTCGGTAAGCCGTAATTAGATACTTTGTAATGATGTGTGAACCAACCTTAAATTTGTTTTATGTTCCACTTAAACTGTTTCTAAAAAGAAAGAAGAGCAGGGGACTCATCATATGGGACTATAACACTGATAGGTGCATAAAAATATCTGTTCAATTTCAGAACAGGAGATGACTGTCGTCAGGTAATTTCATTCAAGGACATGGGGTTTTTAGCTAAATCACCCCAAAACTAAGATGCAATTTAACCTTATCTTAAAAGAGGGGAACGTGGTCCAAAAATGAATTGAGGTACTTGATAAGGAATTGCTATTTCCCCGGAGATGTTTGGCATTTATTTCCATGGTTAATTCTTTTGCATCGTTTTTGAAATATTTTTTAAATTTTTGTGTGTGATATGGCATGCAGCATCAATTAGGTCCCCTCACTTCCTGCTCTTAAACTCTCATACAATCTGTGCCTTGTCCATCCCTCCCTCCCCTTGCAGGCCCCCCCTAGCCCTTATCTTTCTCAGCCCCATTAGTAGCCACCCCGCCCACTCGCAGTGTGCCGTGGGTTACTACTCAGTTTTTTGGGGGGTTGTAATTATGCGAACAACACTTTTTTGTGGCTGGACATACCCCTTAAGGGCACGGAATTGTCTCCTTGGTGCTGTATGTTTTTAGAGACATTACATGGTCACATGTGCTTAAAGTCCACCATAATAAAATAAAACAAATCTAGGAACCTTCCCCCCTTAGCAACCCCAACATGCTAAAAGTCAGGGGATGGGGACTTTTATACCTAACATGGCTTGAAAATTTGGGGTGCTGTTTCTGTCTAACAAGCCTTCAGATGTAATATCTGGAGCAGTCGTCTTACCACCCGTGTAATAATGTTTGGTAATTTTTAATTTAGATATACTTGGTTTTAAATGGTATATTCACTGGAAACAAAAGAATGACATATCCTTTAATTTTAAGAACTCTTCATTAATCAATAGAAAGGGAAGAACTTTTGGTCCTAGGCATCTAGTATTAGAATTAAAGGGGTAATAAAGAATATGAAACTTTCAAACTAATTACAGGCAATGATCTCTGTCCTTTTCCGAAAACCATCTGTTATTGTTTCTTTGCTAGGATCGTTCCTTCTTCGTAGGTTTTTCCCAAGCCTGAGACCACACTTGGTGCGCAGTCCTGGGAGGGTTCGGATTCCAGAACAAGGTAAATTCTCTTCTTAAGAACCTTTGGGTTTTAAATCCAGGGAAGGTTTATTCCATACAGACACCCACCAATGTTATAAAGAGGCCGTCGTCCCCGCTGTGTCTTCCCCTGGCATTAATGGTTGGATAAAGTAAAAATTAAACCTAATGCTCAGAATTTTCTATTCTTTTTGTGATCTGTCACGGCTATCACAAGTTTAATTGCAGTTCATCTTTATATATTAATGTCGTAAATCTGCCAGTAAGTGAGATACAAATTTGACCATGCCACTGATTTGCAGCAACCAATCAGAATGTTTGCTATTGTTTCATGGGTTACGGCAGTCTGATGGGCATCTGATTGGTGGAGCCTGGCATTTGCAACCTCGAACCGCCCTGTATTGTTAATTAAATGGTGTGCTATCCTCTGATAATTTTTTATCAATCTACAGAAACCTAGATTGGGGGCACAAGATTTCTTGTTTCAGGTCAGCTGCGGATGTCTCCTGCCTGCATCCACCTCCTAGATGGTGAAAACAGCATCTCTTGGTTCAAATTCAAGGGCTGCAGTTGAACTCCATGTTCCTATGGAGAGATTGGTTTGGGTAGCCCATATCTGCTCCCATACCAACCCTTTTCATTCTAGCCAATCGCATCATCAGACCTGCCTATTGTTACTGGTGTATACCCAGCTGTATTTGAAATTTGGTTTGTTGTAGACATTTTGTCCCCAGTTGGTCTATTATAATACCAGTTTCGTCTTTGCGATTTCTCCTCCATCCAGATTCGGGAACAAAGTAATTGTGCCTTCTCCGCTCTGCTCTCTTTAGTGCCCGGTTCCTCCCTCTCGTAGCTTACTATGGTTACAAGCTGGGACTCCACAGTGGACACCTGAACAAAGTGAGTCTTACCCTCTCCTCCCATTTGAAATGCATAACTATGTTAACACCTGTTAATAAGCAAGCTTTTGAGAGTTGAGAACCTACTGAAGCATTTTCAGGAATTTGATGACTGAAGTGTGAGCAGGGATGTGCATTTGATTCTACATCTTCGTCTCTCCACCTGGCTCTTGTAACTTAATTGGCTGCATTTTTTTGGTTTTGCTCACTTAATTTCGGTCTGAATGTTTAAGGCAGCTATAGTTGAAAAAACACATTGCCCCTGCCTTTGCAAATTCTAAGTTCATGTACTTGTGCTGCCTTAACCTATCTCTGTCAGTGCTCTGTTGAACCAATGTGTCACATCCTCTGTGCAGCACTCTCCCTCCCTTCCCCCTCCCCACTCCGTCTCGAACCAACCCGTTCCATGTCCTCAACTCACTAACTGCAGCAAATCCAGCTTACATGTGCAGTCTAGGAGTTAAAGTTCAACACTCCTGAACACACACCCACGCCAGTGGCCATAGCAACGCAAGCTGTCCTGGAGACACACGAAGATCAGTACAGTTTTATGATCTCTCTCTTTGTGACCCTCATCATCAGTTGAAGCTATTAAGAAGGGGGGTCAAGTGCAGCCTATATCTACCATCAAAGCTACCTCTCTCCCCCCTGCTAATGCTCTTATCTCTGTTTATTACAGAGCAGGGAGGGGGGATCACGTCACAGGGATTGAGTTGACAGTCCAATAGGAGTAGAGGAATGCAATCACATATTCTTCTAACTGTGTATCTCAGGCATAGAGGGAATCACACGTGCAAGACACTCACTGGGGGTTTGTGGGGAATTATAGAACACATGGAAAGAAGGGAAAAGGTTTCATTTTCCCACTATAGAATGCCTTAAATTTGCTAAATTCGTTTTCTCAAAGTTTTGATTTATCACCTTTCCGTAATCATAAGGTCAATGTGCAGCAAATAGACCCTGGTGTTGGCCTAACAAATTTTGTATGTAGCAAGATTGGAGTTCTAGTCCACAAACTTTTCAAAATTTCCTTTTACGTGTGGGCCTGCCCCCAAAGCGCCCGGTGTGAGCTCTACTGTAATACTGATTTCTGTCCCTCATCAGAAAATATATTTTAGGTAATTGCTGTTTTCTTGGTGTCCTGCACAATAAAAACTGCCCACAATTTACGGGACAACTGGAATCTATTCCAATTGGAAAATGGCTTCTTGCGGTTCGGACTGTCAACGTTGTCCTTTAATCCCTGCCCTTTTGGACTATCTGTGGCCAACTGGGCCCAAATGTTGGGCACTACAGGTAGTACTAATTTAAAGGGTATTCCCACCCTTAAACTTTTTCTGTAGTGTAGGTTACCCTATCCCACCCCCAACCGCCAGGTCTGTTGTAAAAAAAAATCCAAATTGTACTTACATGCCTTTATTCCCCCCCGAAGCTCTCTCAGCCCTGATCATTGCCAGAACTGCAAGCAAGGGCTGACTGCAGCCGCATCTGTGATTGGGCTGAAGACAGCCAATCACTGATGCACTGCCTGCATTGCAGAACGCCAGGGGAACGAATCAATGTAAGTACAGTTTGATTTTTTTATTTTTTGACAATCAAACCTGGTGGTTGGGGGTGGCATAGGTTAACCTTAACTACAAAAGTTGTTGTCAAAGTGGAGATCCCTTTAAGTTTACTTCATGCGGTAGGAGATAGTGTATGGGTTAGGGGGCCCTACCCTTCAGGAAAAACATTTAAAGGTAGGCACCATTCACTCAGATTGGGACACCTCAATAAGGACAAGGAAGCCAGAGGGACCGGATGACACAGACATTTTTCTATGACTTTGAACAAGCACTACAAGAAACCATTTGGAGACAGAGATGTAGGTAAGGATTTTAAACATTACACATTGGGACAGTGGTGGTTTAATTTTAGTTTTGGGGGGTTGACATGCCCTTTAAAACTGTATTGCAATTTCGAACTTGCAGTCCTCCAGATTTTGGAACTACCAATGAGATGTATACGTTATTAAAAATGGTGCTAATTCTGCCCCAACCAATCATATGTTTGGCTTTCCAATGGTAGCTAACATCTGATTGTGGCAATAGCATCCATTTCTAACAAAGGAACTTATTACATCTCTCATCATGGCCTTTGATTGCAGAAATGCAATGTGTGCGTATATATAAATGGTTCGCTATAGCTCTGCACTATAGAATGGAGGCTTAATGCTTTTCCCTGGATTTATTTCTATAAAATTCCCCAAAAAACCCTTGCTTGGTGTAAGTGATTTCTATCCACGTAAAGTAGGATCCCCAGCGTTCTGCCCCTCCCTCTTGCTCTGGCGACTTAAGACATAAGATTTTGAGTTGATAACGGGTACCTATTCCACTTCTTTTTGCTTCTCTGCAGACCCCTATCGGAGCTCAAAAACGAGGCTTTTCGCACTGTAATCCCATCACCTAGCCTAGTCCGACAGGCGGGTATATAAGGACAAGCATTCGTCAAGGCCTGGGCGGTCTTACTCAGACTCTTACCTTAAGCGCAGAGGATATTTTAGCTGCAAATATCTTAAAATCTACCTTAATGTCTCTTTAAAACCTGAAAGTGCCACAGACCCTTGTTCTAAGTGATCAAAGGATTTGGATTTTCTTTTTTTTTTAAACTTATCATGGGTGTATTTAGTGGGAGGTGCAAAATTCTACCATTGATATTTACTCTGTAGCCTCCAATCATAACTGCGAGACCAGAACAAATGCCAAATCACCCGATTGGTGGGTACAATAGCACAAAAAATATTGCACTTTTAATAAACCCGACATTGTTTAAAGGCACCCCCAGGTGAAACATGCATTTCAGAGGTCTCGTGAACCATTGATGTTCTCCTAAATAGATTTTGATTGCTTTCTTTTGTTTTTAATTAAAAACCTTTTACGTGTTCTGTATAGCCTAAAACTCCCTGTTGTCAGACAGGTGTTACCACTTTGTGTTTTGTTTTTAAACTGTTATAATTTATATTTGTATAAAGCAACTGCTTGTACTTTTTTTCCCCCCTTTGGCTGCTGTTGGCTATTCTGTTTATCAACATAACAGCCAGTAATCTTCTATCATGTACAATCAATGATTATACCTCAAATCAGAATCGGTGAAATCAAAAGATCATAGACCATAATAAATCCCATGCCTACATTTCTTAAAATACCTTCTAGGTTGCTCTATTCCATTTGGTTTCTTAATCTGTGGGCATGGAATAGGTTTCCTTATGGTTAGCTGACTTGTACCAATATGGAATGTTTTAGTGGGCATCTGCTTTTATTTATCTTCATTTATCATTAAGGCTGAGTCCCCACTACAACGCACCTAACTCGCAATGGCATGTGCGATTCTGGTGTGTTGTCGTGCGTTGTTCCGCATGCATTTTGTAATTTAACATAGAAACGTTTGCGTAAAAAATGGTCCACGCAAATGGTGCACAATCGCATGCTCATCGGCTAGTAAAAATTCAATATGGAGGTGTCCAATCTCCTTTCTGCTCTTTAACAGTTTCATTTTGTTTGCTGGGCTGCATTGGGTGGTCATCCATCATTGATTTACATTCTATAAATGAACTACGTGCACCGCTAGTAATGATCCAGTGATAAACAATAGTGATCATGGTTACAACAATTGGTGCATTAAGCTAAGGTGGCTTCTATATTCTACACTCCTATTTGCTAAAATGCATCTAGGCCCCGCCCTTTGTTTTAATCAATGGAAGGGTGGATTTTTTTTTTTATTACTTTAAGGGCAGTTAATCTAATTGATATTATGGGAATGCCTAGTGACTGCTCCTACTTATTTCCAGCTTTGTTTCTTTTCTGTTGATTTAGTGGTGGACCCTCTGTTTCATCTGATATTTTGAGGTTTGCCTTTTATAGTGGAAAGATTTTCTTTAAGAGCAGGGGTGTTCTTGGGCCACTTTGTATTCTATTTACCAGCTTAATTTTTCTTTGGTGGTTCATTTTATTATTTTCGCGTTACTGTGATGTAGATTTGGTGTTTTATAAATGCTTTTTGAGCCAACGTTAATTCTCCATTTAATTCGGCTGTGTAATGGAAATTATAATGCAGTTTCCCCCTTGTTGAAAGTAATTGTGGACATATGCTTAGAATGGAAATGTCCCTTTAAGGCCATAATGGTCAAATCAACACTACTCATTTAATAGATCTCTCCCTTTCATTTTCATAAGCATGTCAGAGGAGTATTTCCTTCACCTGCAATTACATTTTGCTGAAAATCATATTGTGAGTTTGGGTAAAATAAATCCGCAGCTGCCCACATATCTCTGGAAACGATGTTGTTGCAACACATCCAAGTTTTGTGATTTGCAGAAAGCTGCTTGCTGTCTTAAATTATTGTTTTAGGGTTGTTTATTGTAAGGTTTACTTGCTGCCTTGTTTGAATCTTACTCTATAGCATCTTTTTTTTTTTTTTTTTTTTTTTAAATTTCATTTTTTAAATCCACTGTGTTATATCTGTAAACCTTTTGTGTAGCACAGCCCCAAGCATTATGGGACTTCAATAAAAATTGCAAAAATCCTGTGCTATTAATCTGTTGTGACCAATCAATGTTTATCATATTTGTTCTAACTGCAGTAGACAAACAAAAGCACCCCGATTGGTTTTGAAAATTAAAAGCACAGGTATCGTTTTTGCACCTGTAGTAATTTAAGATCAGAAATACCGTATTTGCCTGCCTTACTTGATTTGTAACGTGTACAGCTTCCTCCTTGTTACCTTGGTTGTAAATCTATGTATAAAGTGTTCATTTCTATGTAACACTGTATATGGCTGTCTTTCTGCTCAGGTCTACCTGCAAACTCAGTGTGAATTTTTTTCTCTCTAGCTTTATTAAGGATCTCTGGCAACAAAATCCTATTTATAAATACTCTACCTGTTCCATAAGTGTTCTTAAGATCTCTATTTTATATTCCCATTGGTAACAATGCTATTCACTCAAATTGGAATACTGGCAGAATCAATTTAAAATTCCTTAAACACTTACACTTGGTGACCACCCCCCACCCCTATGAAGATTTCTCTATATTTGTATGGGCCTTTAAAATAAACGCTTCATACGTTGTATGAAACTGACTGCTTTGGGTTTAATCTGCACATTTTGTGGGAAATCCCATTTGACACATGAAGTATCCCTAATCTACAATCACTATTTACCTTCTTTCTTTCCCCTGGCTGTAACACGGTTTCTTTACAATCACAGGTTAAGGGAACTCCCTTTTACAAGTAGTTGTTGGATGTAATATGAGTGCGTGCAATTCAGGAAATAAAATGGTCCAGAAGTTTTGCTTTTATCTCCTTTTGGTTTTAAGAATATGGTTTTTATACATTTGTATCCTACATTGGTCCCTGTGAAGACACTGAAGGGGAAATGTGGTGTGAGGAGGAGTTGGCCTTACCCTTGGTGGCAGAGTGCAACCAGGAAATGCTGAGTTATAAGGCTGCATATTTGGGTATCCCTGTCTAAGCTACTTTACACTAGTATTATAAGAATTTCTCAGCAAATCTGATCCAAACATTTTACCCTGGCTAACGGTCTCTAAAACAATTGTCTTCATTTAAATCTCTCTCATACTTTCAAACTATCCTAGGATGCATTGTTTCTCTGGATTTAAGTTACAGGCTTGTAGGTTTACACTTTGTGAGTCCTGACTGAGTCTGTGACTAACTTTTAAAAAAGAATTTATGATGCAGCTTTGTCCCAGCCGTGGGCATGCTCAAGCTAAGACTTGGGGGGCAAGCACTGGAGCTGGTGATGTCCATATTACAGTTCTAGCAGCAAAAACACCCTTTATACTGCTGTAACTGGATAGACTGCAGCAGAAATTATCCTTAAAGGGCAAGTCCATCCCCAAAATGAAAACTTTCATACAGGTAAATACCCCCCAAAACGGTAATAGTTTGAAATGGAAATATATAAGTCTAACCTAAAATCCTGCACAATGTCCTATTCCCCTGTTTCCTTTTCCTGGTTCTTCCAGTTAGTAACTTCAGTTATGGATTGGCAGTTGACATCACAGCCAATTGCTGAATGTTAATCCCCTGTCTGCCTCTCCTGAGCATGCCCAGGCTCAGTTTCCATAGGCATCCAGAAGCATAGCAGGCATACAGTAAGAATTCATAGGACAAACTATGATATATAAACATATTTTAAAGGGCCATTCTTTCTTAAAAGATGTTCTTATGAGGGTGGAGTTGTCCTTTAAGTAATTTTAAAAGATAGCTATTGCCTCCATGCATTTTTTAAAATTGCTTAAAATAGTAAGGCTACGTTCACCTAAAACTGACAAACGTACAGCATGTGTTTGTCAGTTTGTATCCATTTTTCATAGTGTGTATTCCATAGATTTATATAGAAAATGCAAAACGGAGAGAAATGCTGCATGGAGTGTGGTTTTTAAAACTGACTGAAATGTAATATACGCAGCAGGTGTGAATGATATGAAATCTTATGGGGTTTTACTACCTGTCCATTCTTTTAAATGCACCTGTGTTTGAAAAACGGATACAACTGATGTAGTGTTAACAAGCCCTAAAAGTATGGCAGCCCTCCCTGTTTTCGAGCCTCTAACTGTCATTCAAAGCTAGCATGTGAAAACACTCCTCCACCCAAGCTTGATTATGTAGGCTGTATCTTAGCAATAGGACCTTTCAAGTTTGTTTGACTGGAAAAGGAGGAGGAGAGAGTTGTAACAGACATTCCCACCAACCAATGACAAGTGATATGAAGATAGGAGTGTGCCCTTTTTAATAAAGGCCACTTAAATGGAGACATATAGTTTAAAAATTCTTGGTTTGTATTATGCACACCTAGCTATTCTACATTTCTCTCCTGTTTTGAAAAATCAGATTTCATACCCTTGCTATTCCCTGCTGTTAAACTTAGTGGACTGCTATTCAGGTTCTTCCAGGATACACCCACATCCTTGGAATGTTCTAACAGTAATTTCTACTGATTGGCTGTTGGATGGGTCAAACATGCTCAGATCTCTAATGAGCAACTGAATCAACCCAGGCGCGGAGTCAAGGGCAAGACCATAATGGTCTCTACTAGGGGTCCTGCAAACAGGAGTCAGTATTTTGGTTTCTTTTATTTTTAAAAAACAAACAAAATGTTAAATGGGCAGTTAAGCACATTCGATTGAAAATTACTCTTTTTTTTCTAAAAGCATATGTATTTACACTGATCTTCCCCTGTAAGCTGCCATATGCTACTATCTTTCCTGCACTGGTCCCTGAATGGGATTTCTGATCCACTTTCCAGCCAAGGAATATCGCTGGTAAGAACTGCTGAGCAGTTGGTTATGCTTGTTGATTTATATAGAGCCAACATGTTTACATTAACATCAGACCCTGTGCCAAAGAGCTTACAATGTAACATACATAAATTTATTTATGATCGAGGGGGAAACATGAGTGCCTGGAGGAAACCCGTGCAACCATGGAGAGAACATTCAAACTCCTTGCAGATGTATCCAAGGGTGATTTAAAAGGCTGTCCACCCCCAAAACTATAACCCCCCCAACTACTGGCCCCACCTGTAGTGTAGTTTAATCCTTACCTCCATCCCAGCTCCATTAGGGTTCGCCTGTAGTCCCCCCCCAAAGTCCACAAAACTGCCCACCAGGAGGCTATCAGAGTCCATATAGGGCTCTGCCTGCTACCTGGCCTCCGTTAGATATTCGCCATGCGTGCTGCAGCCCTTTCCCCCCCTCCCCCCACTCCTGTTCTACTATCCCTCCCCTAGCATAATACCCCTTTATATGTTGTTCCCCCATGTCTCCCAGACCCATATTTTTTATTTTCAGAAAGCTCCCAAACTCTTACTTACCTCTCCTCTTAACCCGCTGCACTGAATGACCGGCAGCCCGCGTCCGTGATTGGCTGCCGCTCAGCCAATCACAGACAGCGACTGCCGGTCCCGCCCCTCTCTGCTTGCATTCTCGCAAGCAGAGGGCCGGAAGCGCGGCGAAGGAAAGAGGAGAGGTAAGTAAGAGTTTGGGGGGCTTCTGAAAATAAAAATACGTGGTTGTGGGCTGGGAGACATGGGGGACAGCATATTAAAAATTACATTTAAGGGTGGACATACCCTTTAAACTCTGGACTTCAGTGCTAACCACTGAGCTAACCATGCTGCCCATAATGTTAAAGAACTAGTGTATGGCCAGCTTTAGTTTAGGTATACCAAAAACAGTGCTGTGTTCAAATCATTGCATCAGAAGGTCCCTAACACTGGCTGTGATATGCTAATTGGACTTTCCAGGTCCATAATGTCAACAGATTCTTGTATAAGGGCTAGGCCACTAGCGCGTTTTCCCGCGCGTTTGCGCTCGCGTGTGCGCCCCGATTTTCGCTAAAATGGAAAATCGCGGGAACGTGAAAATTCCCGCGATTTCCATGCGCATGCGATTGCGCGTCCGTTCGCGTTTTGGTAACGCATGCGTTCACCATTTTGGTGCGTTACGCATCATGTCCAAAACACGAAAAGGCGGAAACGCATGCGCGAAACGCGCACACAATCGCGTGCGATAACACTCGCGATTTTGTGGCGTATTCCTGTGCGTTGCAGTGTGGCCTCACCCTAATCATTCGAATGGAGAGATCCAGTCGGATGACTAGTAAAACGTCTTCAAGAACTAAACTTTAAGTCCAGTTGATCTAACTAAATACAACGATATATCCAATCACAAGCTTTTCAGTTGACTTCATTGGACCACTTGGAAATTAGGTTGTTACTTGAGTTAAAACAAGAAACTGGTCTCTTGTCATTTTTCCTGCCCCTTTCATCCGATACGCAGCACATTATTAGATGTATTACTAATCAGACCTTTAATTGGCTAATTTTGCTGACAAGCCAATAAAATCTACTTGCAGACCTTTTTTGGTGTTTCATCCTGCATCTATATGGATAATCACTTGGAGTATAAGTACTCTGGTACAGCAGAGGCAATAGCTACCATATGGTGTATTAACAGATATCTATATTGTGCTACCTCTTCCTTTATAGTAGCATTGTATCAAGCCTGACCAAAAAAAAGGTCATAGTATCCAAAAGCTTGCATTGTAAATGATTTCAAATGAGACGTGACAATTCTTCATTGATACAAAAATGTTTAAAAGGGCAGGTCCAGCCCTAAAATGAAAACTTACCTACAGGTAAATCACCCTCCTAAACGGCAATAGTTTGAAATGTGAAAGTCCTACACCTAAGTCCTGCACAATGTCCTGTTTGCCCTTTCTGTTCTTCCAGTTAGTAACTGTTAGTTATGGATTTGCGTTTGACACCAAGCAATGATGAATGTTCGTGTGATTGCAGTTGACACCACAGCCAATGACTGAATGTTAATTCCCTGTCTGCCTCTTCTGAGCATGCCCAGGCTCAGTACAGGCTTCTAAATTTCTCAGTTTCCATGAGCATCCAGAAGCATAGCAGGCATACAGTAATGAATTCATAGGACAATTATGATATATAACTTTTAAGAGGCCATTTCTTTATAAAAGATGTTCTTATGAGGGTGGAGTTGTCCTTTAATTTACATAGCAGTGTTGGCTAATCCTGGTTTGTTCTAAGGTAAAGGCTGCTGAAAACCGAAGGGTAAGTTTACAAATTATATACTTTCAAGAAAAGGAGTATAAATTAAATGCTCCCAACTGAATTGCCTTTTAAGGAGAACAAATGTTTGCATGTAATATAAACTTGTATGTAACTCCTTGTTTAAGAGAACCGTGCTCAAAAACACTTTTATCTCGACATCTAGTCAATTAACCATAGATACAATGAATACATGATCACATGTATTTGCTCGCTGTGAAGGTTTATCATTCATCCAGGTCATGGTATATCTGTTGTATTCAATTAGATCAACTGGACTTGAAATGTAGTTCTGAAGACGTTTCGCTAGTCATCCGACTGGCTTTCCAATTCAGAATGACTTGTACAAGATCTGTGGCAATTATGTACCCTGGAAAATCCCAATTAGCATATCACAGCCAGGTGTTAGGGTGTGATTAGATAGTGGCTAAGAGGTGTTTATAGGAACGCCCAGAGTAGGTGTTACACAGCATTGTACATGTCGAACCCCCCCACCTCTATTTAGGCTTGGTTTCTTATTTCACATAAATGGCCTCCTTAACACCTCTCTTGAACCAGTCACGTTTCCTTCGCCAATATGTTAACATTACATCTTCAAAGGTATGTCCTTTATCCTTAAGATGCAGCATCACATCCAGAACTCTCAGGAGTTCACCACAAGATTGAAGATATAGTACTCGGTGTAGAAGAAACTATGTGTCCTATGATGTGACATCTCTTTTCACTTGTATACCCCCCAAGGAGGCTGTTGCATGGTGAGAAAACGGCTGGGCCAAGACAGCACTCACTTACCACAGAACTGATCTCAACCCAGAACAGGTGTGTTCCTTGTTGGACTTGTGCCTGAATACCACCTATTTCAAATACAGGATAAGTTCTATAAGCAAAAACATGGATTGTGCTATGGGATCTCCAGTTTCACCATTGTGGCCAACCTTTACATGGAGGAGGTAGAAACACGGCGCTTAATACCTTTAAGGGCATAGCACCCAGCCACTGGTTCAGATATGTTGATGACACCTGGTTAAAATCCACCGAAGGAAGTACAAGCTTTCACAGAAAACATTAATGCGGTAGACCAAAACAAAATTCACAAGGGAAGAGGTACAAAACAACAAACTTGCTTTCTGGACTGCTTGGTAGAAGTTAGGAAATGGTAAACTGGAAGGAGAGTTTACAGAAAACAACACACACAGATCAGTATTTGATGTTTGACTCCCACCACCCTTTAGATCACAAGCTGGGTGTCATCAGAACCCTGCAACACAGAGCCGAGAACATCCCCACTAGCACAGAGGCGAAGGCTAAGAAAAGAAAATATCTCAGAGGAGCCCTAAAACTTGTGGATATCCGACTGCCTTGTCAAAAGAATAGAAGGAAGAAAAGAACACGAATACCAACAGTGAAGGGAAAAGCAAGACGAGGAAGAACATGGTCATCCATATGTAGCAGGGTCTCTCCGAGAAATTAAAAGATTTTCAAAAAAAATCGTATCCCTGTCTGCTTTAAAACCGAACAACACACTGAGGCAGAATTGGTACATCCGAAAGACCCAATACCAAAACACAGAAAAGCGACATCATATATGCAGTGCAGTGAAGAATGCTCTGATTTGTATGTGGGGGAGACCAAACAGCAACTGCATCAACGTATGGCCCAGCACAGAAGAGCCAATTCCTCATCAGGACTCAGCCGTGTACCTGCATCTTAAGGATAAAGGACATACCTTTGAAGATTGTAATGTTAACATATTGGTGAAGGAACGTGACTGGTTCAAGAGAGGTGTTAAGGAGGCCATTTATGTGAAAATAAAGAAACCAAGCTAAATAGTTGGTGTCGAACCCCCCCACCTCTGTCTGCCATGTACAATGCTGTTTTAACACCTTATCTCTGGCGTTCCTATAACACCTCTTAGCCACTATCCAATCACACCCTTAACACCTGGCTGTGGTATGCTAATTGGGATTTTCCAGGTACATAATTGCCACAGATTCTTGTACAGTCATTCGGAATAGAAAGCCAGTCGGATTACTAGCGAAACGTCTTCAAGAACTACATTTCAAGTCCAGTTGATCTAATTGAATACAACAGATATGTCTTTGCTACAATTACTAATCAAAGCCCGTGGGCCAGACATGCTCATTTTTTTTCCTTTATCCTTGGTGTGAAATTCAGTCCAATTACATACCTTTATTAGTATGCATTTTAACCTCGTCATAAAATGCAGCAAGTGTAAGCATAAAATACGTGAAGCCCCTGACGAAGACATCCCTGTCACGAAACACTGGAGGAGCTTGTTTGTACAAGTGTTCCGATGTTTTTTTAGAATGTTCTAAAAAAAAATTTTTTAATTTTTTTCCTACTCACCAATGTTCCTGGGGTGGTCTACATGGATTATTGATTCTTTGAATTAACGTTTAGCAACACCTTCTGGGTTAGCAGACCATCTGATCTGAGAGGAACATGCTTTAAAGGAACAAGAGTCTCCAGGATTTATGAAACTGGGGTCAGCTCCCATAATTACCTTAACTGGGTACACCTTTGCTAAGTGTACGCAGTACACTTCACAGGAATGTGCAGCCTTGGCTTTCTAGAAGCTAGCATGGATTTAAGTAAAATAAATGAAATGAATAAAAATAAGAATGGGGGGGGAGGCAACCTGCAACCTCAAGTGTCTTATAAAAGAAAAGTGCTTTCTACCACTACCTAACAGAGCAGCTATATATAAGGTGTACATGTAATACAACTTTATATGTTCCTAAAAAGAATTGAAACAAAAAAAAGCAGGGTATTCAGTCAGTTGACTATTTTGTAGAGATGGGATTTAAACCTGTGACATGAGTTGTACTAGCAACAACATGGAAGCCTTATTGTTATAGAATCGATTACTACAAGTATAAATGCAACTTGCTAGAGCAGAATCTTAGAATGTATAGGTGTTCTGGGGAGAAAAGCTTTCGCATAAAAAATGAAGCTTAGTTTTCCTTTAATAGTTATATTTTGCAGAGCTGCACTGCTTGAAGAGTGAAGATTGCAATTAAGCACATTTGTTCTAGATTATCCATGCTTCATGTGTTTTTAATGTGTCCCTTGATTTTTACTGATCTGGCAGCCATGTAGTGCAGGATGTCAAACTTGCTTCCCCCTAGACTTTCCCTGCCAGGGAATGCTGGACTTTGTAGTTTTCAAAGATCTGGAGTGACTCAAGTTGACGTGCCTGCTGTAGTACATTTACATCAAGTTCTATGCATTTGTAAACGTCATACATCGCAGCTTACATTTCACCTATTAAAATTCCAAGTATTAATGGACCTACCTTACTTATTCTATACAATTCCAAGAAAACCTTCCTAAACCCAGTCATTGTATTTAATTAGTTTGTGTGTTTCCGGTTATCCAATGTATGGTAGGTAGGGCTACAATAACAGATTTATAGGAGGTTCAAAAGGAACATCATGGAACCTTATCAGGGAGATTCAATAAAAGTTCTTATTGTTAAAAATGTGTCTAATTTGCCCCAACCAATCAGATGTTATCTTCAAGTGTTAGATAAAATCCGATTGGTTGGGGCAAAATTAGCACCATTTTAAACATAAGAACTTTATTGAATCTCTCATTATGTACTAAACCCAATACTGGTCGGCAGATAAATACACATGTGAGGTTTAGACTCCTGAACATAATTCAGCCAAGTTTTCTTTTATCGTCGCTGTAACACCCCCTGGAAAGAAATTAAAATACTATTTATTTGCATCTCTGGCAGTTATGTGATTGCTTACAAGAGACTAGTCCAGGGATCTTAAACCTGGGGCCCTCCAGGTGTTTGAAACTACAACTCCCAGCTTCCCTGGTTGCATACTATGCCAGGAGTTGCTGGAGGGCCACAGGATTAATATCCCTGGACTAGTAGACAGCAGTATTAACTAAGGGGTGTTCGCACTTACCTACACCCTGGCTGAAGGTTTCCTGCTCAATAGAAATGTTAGTGAATGGCACATATACATTAGAATGAATGGTTGATCTAATGAATTCATCAAATATCCAATGATTATTACTTCAAACATACTACAAGGCAGAGATGCACTTTCTCCTCCCTTTAATTAGATATCTCCCTCCAAGAGCCAGCTCCCCCCAGGTGTGACACTATATAGACTAGGATGTTTGGAATGGGGTAGGAGGAGGTTATCAGTTGCCAACACCTGAGTTTGATACATGTCCCAACTACTGACTCCTCCTGCTCCATTAACCCTTTAGTCCCTGGGTACCTTGCAATACCCAGAATCTGTTTATGAACTAATCAAAGGTTTTTTCCAGCAGGTGATGGGTTAACCCAAGTCACTGCATTGGGCTGTAATTGGATTTTGTGATCATCAAGCCAAGGATTCTTTTGCGAGGGAACAGGTGGGATGAGATGTTGTGTCTGTACCATAGAGGGTGATCATGTCTCTACCCCCCCAGACATTAGAAGGCCCAGGACACCACAGCTCTGAGTTCTATGCAGATACCCTATCGATTGCACCCAGGCACTTGGATCTTTCTGATTGGGGCATTGGGAGCTCATCAGAAGTATCCCTGAATATGGACAGGGTGCTGTTCGTAGAGGGAACCTATCCGGACTTTCCCCTGCTAAAAGAATCCTTTACCCCCCTTGTTTGGAAGAGGGACCTGGTCTCAACTGGATCTGATATATCAGTCAATGGTCAGGGTTTCAATCCAGCACTGAGCTACAGTACCCTGGAAGCCGCAAGGTGTCACCGTCTGGAAAGAAACCTCCAGCATACCGCGCAGTGCAAGGAAGGACACAAGGGGCGCTCGATCTCGCCTGGCTGAGCGGCACCCGCGGGGATTGGACAGAGGGAGTCCCAAGACCAGTAAGAGCAGGTGTGGTAATGGGTGGACTGTGATGGTGGGATTTGCTAATGGTCGCCCACACTAATGGAAGGGATTATGTGGTGTCTATAGAGAGAATGAACGAAGGTGCCCAGTGTACTGATAATGACTTAGCCAGTCACAGGGCTGTGGATATATGTATAATAGTAATGATATATAATAATAAATGTAATAGTTTATATAATAATGATATAGTAATGATAATATAATAAATGTATAGTTATAGAATGATTAATAATATAATAGCGATACTGAGGATTGTGTGTGGAACTTGGCGACCTCCGTGTGACCCCAGGTTGTTACATTGTATCCAGTTTCATACTGAGTGTTCGAACGTCCCGCGTTTTTCTTACCGTTCTAAACCCCGCCCCTTTTCTCTCTCTTAACCAATCACTTTCCTTCTTTGTGCCTAATCATTCTTTCCTCTTTATAAAGATCTCTCCGTACAGGACATGTAGCTCCATCCTCTGTCCTGTCTATTGGCTTTCCATATAATATACCTTCATGGCTTCACTTTGTGTTAATGTACACTTGCATAGTAATGACCATGGAACAAAGCAGCCATTGTGGCTATTGTTTAATATGTAGCATGTGTACCTTTATATGTCTGTGTTTTAATGTAGGGGGAGCGGCCATGTGCCGTGCCAGGGTGAAAAAAATCGTTTATTACATGAACACATAAGAAGCTGCACATTATTGGCCAAAGGGTTTGTTTATTTCTTCTGCCCATTGGTTGCTTTTGGCCTGAGACAATGACTTAACCCCAAGAGACGGTAATAGTTATTGAACCACATGTAATGGATGGTGATAGTCCCACATGGCCTCTAGCAGGGATGTCAAACTTGTGGCCCACTTGATTTGAAAACTACAACTCCCCATTCCCTGTTGTGAGTTGTAGTTTTCCAACATCTATCTGATGGGCTGGTTGACATCCCTAAACAGTGTAACTGGGAAAGGACCTGTAACAATCAGATCCAGTCAGATGCTACAAGAAAGATTGTTTAAGGCTAGGCCACACTATTGCGCTTTTTTGCGATTGCACGGCATTTTTTTTCTAACATTGCATTCGCAGCAACGCATTAATTGCGTTTCCATTTGCCATACGCAATCGCATGCGATCACCATTTTTATGCGCAATCGCATGTGATTTCTATCTCAAAAGGAGGAATCACACAACGCACGACACACACATCGCGTGCAGTTGCATTTGCGGCGCAATGTGGCCTCCTACAGTACTAATCTTATTAATGTTTCTGCTTCAACTAGCACACTATACATCTGCCATCATGTAATTCATGGGACGTACACCGTGCGCTAGTATCACGATGAAGACAAACAGGCCAAACATCTTGTTTTATCACCAATAAGAATATTGGATCCTGTGACCTATTTTTGCTGTTTGAAAAGAGATTGAGGATTCTATGGACCTCTATCACACGATCAAGCCCTGTTAACTTTGTACCTAATACCTGCTGCCTTGGGTTCCAGTTAGTACAGCAACTCCTGAAATCCAGTGGTGAGCAGCCAGGAGCTTCCTTTGTTTCTAGCAGGAAATGTGCAATGTCCTGTTACTTCCCCACCTGGCAGAAACAGGGACTAGGAGCATTATAAAGGATTCAACAACTACACAATCTGGGTGCCCAGCCTGGCTGAATTTATTACCTGTTAATACAGTTTAATACACTGACCGCTACTTTCCTGAAAGAAGAATCTCATTGCAACTTTATGTAGCAACACGCCAGTTACCAGCAGAAGCTACATTGTTTCCACAGTTTGCTTTTGACTTCATTAAACTTTCTAGGATCTGTCCTAAGGGCATGACCCGCTGATCACGTATCCTACTCGCATCAAATATCTTAACAAGCTAACAGTAGGATGCACAATCTCACGCTAGCGCATGCGTTCCTGATTTTAGTTAATTATGCCAAATGACAGTGTGCGATGCACAGCCAAAGTGGTGATCGTATGCACTGTCAATTTGCATGGACAACCACGATTACCATGTAGGGCTAGGCCACACTAGGGCAGTTTACGTGCGATCCTGTTGCAAGTTAAAAAGCGTGTACTAGTTTGGCTAATTGGTCTGGCCACGCTAGTTGCGCTGTATCACCTTTTGCGGAATCGCCCGTGCTCTGATTGCGTGGGTCGCAATGCAAGCGACAGTAATGCATGGGAAAACACATGCGTTCCATGATTACGTGCTTCCATGTGTTCTAGTGGGGCCTCAGCCATATTCACGGTCATGCAATGGCAAAGAGAATGTCACTCAAAAACAGATTTTGGGTATAGTGGGCCTGCCTAATAAGGTTGCAGCCACACAGACAGTAACACACATAAAATGCAGGATTGTATGTAATGCGTTTCATGCGCATTGTTGTCATTTGCCCAATATCCATAAGAGAGCATGCCATCCGCACATAAAGGATTATCGCAGAGCATCCAATGTCGCCACCCACATTGTAATGCACTGAGATGCGATTCTTACATTTTAAACGGATTGGAAAACCCTTTACCCTGCCCTGGAACCCAATATTGAGAAATCATGAACTAATAGATTAGAAAAATATCCCACTCACTTCTACGGTCTTCCCTATGGGGATGGCATTCTAAGCCCAGTATGTCTGGGGTGGGGCTGAGTGAAGCATCAATAGGCCATGCCCTGTCCGGTCTGCCACTTCCCAGTTGTTGGGAGCAATGACTTGGGTACTGAGCTCCTGACTAGTATAACAATATATACCACTGTAGCTCTGGTGCTGTTTTTACAATACATGGATTTCATCATTACATGTTAAGGTCTCTACTGGGTGAGAATGTCACTTTAAATCTCCTTTAGTATGTCACATTCCTAAAATAGAATTTCTGAAATAGCCCAGCACTCACTGTAAAACACATGGAACAATCTGACCCATCAAAATACAGGGACAAATGATCTCTGGCCTGCCTCATTGTGATGAAAGTCCCATGATTAGTATGTGCCTGTCATGTTCTGGGTGATGCTCCTTTGTTAGTGTGTGACTGAACAATGCGACATTTTTAAAATATCATTATTGCATTACTTTAACAGAAGGGCCAGGACAAAAGATGGTAAAGGTAAAACATCTATAGACTTCCATATAGTGCGGTGCTAATGTAGTGTGCATTTGATTAATACTGTGCAATTTATATTGGTTTTTTTTTCAAGGGAACTAATCTAACCTCTCTCCCTTTGGTTAAACAAAGGGCAAGTAACTAAATAGCTAGGTCCACTCGGAAGTTAATCAGGTATGGTGCTGCTGCTGCTAAAGTTCTGGCCACATCCCCCTGCAATAGGCTGGCAAGCCAACTAAGAGAGGCATGTTCTCTGGTGTCTCTTGCACAACCCCACCCATGGAGACTGAAAAGAAGCATGCCAGCAATGTAGGTGTCTGCCATGGGTACAGTCAAAGTTTGGGGGTAGAATAAGGCTTCATTTCCCAATTCCCTTTACATTGCTATATGAAAAACTGACACCATATGCAGGGAGAAGCAATACATTGTCCTTAAAAATCTATTTTTGTTATAGTTCTCTCTATATTTTCTTTTTATCATTATTCCTTTGACTGCTGTTACATGGACTGGTTACAACCCAACAAAGTATTATTCAACAGGGCACCAATAATAGAAAAAAGGACAACTGCAAACGTGCTTTATTTACATGTGTTTGGTCTGATGGTTAATGACTATTTGTTAAGACTATGTTTATTCTAGGGTGAGCGTTTGTAATTTAGTGCAATGTTCCCCTGTGATGTTGCATAGTGTTGTCCTTATCTTTAGACTGCCATGCATTGCATTTTTACTACGCTGCAGAAGCCAAGTGTGAACGTGCCTTTCACTTCTATTGCTGTGTGTGAATTCACCACATTGATCACTATAAACACACCCCTGGTGTGAATGAAACCTTAAGGGGTGTGTTTGAGACCCTGCAATATCCCCTACGTTCCTTTAAACTGGTGATGTGGGAACAGTATTTCTTAGAAATTACTAGAAACCTTTGGATATTTCTCATTTCTATCTTTTTTTTTTTTTTTAAGGTGCTGTGGAGCAAACGTCCAGATCGGGTGCAAATATAATTCACACAAGCTCAGAGATAAAACAGAATATTTGATGCAACCCCCAGAAACAGATATTTTTACCTCATGCAAGAAAGTTCAAATTTGCTGCCAGAACTGAAAAATGGGGCATAGGATCCTTCTTCCAGCTGCCCAGAAGATACTCGCAAGGCTGTGCAGAGTATTGCTGTGCTCCTTTCTCCTGGAGTCATTCTAGACTAGGTCAAGAGTCCTCAATGTTCAGCAAAAGGTCCCCAACACAGAACTATAATGCCTTGGAACTTTAAAATCTTATCAGTAGCAAGTGCTCCAGTTTGCACGACATTGTGTGGAGAGAATGTAGCTTGGCTGCGAGAAAAATCTTGTTTTAAGTACAAATGAGGTGGGAAAGTCTTATTTGGCTGTGGAGGTAGGGTCTTCTGCTTTCGCCAATGAGGGTCAGATGGGAGAAGATGTTACAGAAACTAAACCGCAATACTCTCAAGAATTAGTATGGAAGGACAACCTGTAAATAAAGTAGATTGTAATTCTAAAGATACCTTTAATAATGCGGAGACCAGTGAGAATGAGACAGTCTCTAGAAGGGATAAGATCCCCTATAAAGCATGTTCTTCAGATCAGGAGCTTTGCAGCAGAAAGACACCCAGAAAACAAAGGACTCCAACTAAAGTATGCAAAAGATGGATCCTTCCTTCCAAGGAATTGAGTTTCAGATGCACTTGAGCTTGGAGAAAGAGAATGTGGGGGTATCGGCTGATAGTATCATCAATGTACAGGTTAAATGAGCCACACCGAGACACACAGGTAGAAGTCCAGTGGACACATTCAAAGGAGACTAGATGCCTCCTGGGACAGGCAAGATGTACAGGGTTATAGCTGGTGGTCATATCCATGTGTGTGCATTTGTGATTGCTATTGGTGTACTGGGAGCATGGACCACATGCGGGTGGAAGTTATTTTTCTGTTCGGTTTTGGGGTGATGGGGTTTTACATGAAGTGGTTGAACTTAATGGACAAAATGACAATGTAATTGTGGAATAAGTGTTGTGTATTAGTGGGGCTTGAATAGTCAGTAGGGTATATCTGCAGTACCGTATGGCCTTTACTGGTGGGTGTTTTGATTTATTTGTGCTCTTGTTTAATAATTCAGTCAACTCTGTCATTGTAAAAAGAAACTACACAGGCAAGGTCGTAACTAACAGGGCGCAATGGCAGGGGGCTTGGGAGCCAGGAGGGCCCCATTTTCCTGTTTTTCCAATTAGAGATATAGACTCCACTGTGGATGAAGCACGGATAGGGGCCCTATCATAGTTTTGCTGAGGGCCCATTGATATCTCCGGATTACAGTGGCGTAACTAGAAAAGGTTGCTTATCCAATGCACGGCATCACCGCTTGATCTCCTCTGTAGAAGTTTATGGCTGGGTACACACATTTGTACCCACGAGCATTCGTACTAGTGAGCACTCGTCAGGAAAGATGACTTTCGGTTGCGGCTGAAAGTTCAGCCACCTAACAAACACGGTAAGAAATTTTTAGACGACTGACCAATACAAGCATCGGTCGGGACGAAAATGTCTTACCGTGTACCCAGCCTAATACGTAATCTTGTCTTAACAAGCCACTGGGGAAGAGTAAGAGACTTCTGGGAATGTCCCTCAGTTACATGCTTCTTGCTTAATCTGGACAGAATTAGCAGATGTTTGATTCTCCTTTCATGACATTAGATTAATTTGCTCCCTAATGAATTTACCCTCAACCCATTAAAGGATAACAGACCTGAAATAAATTCTATCATTATTTGGTGACTGATGATATCTTGACTCTGCCTCTTCCATTTTTTTCCCCCCGGGACAACATTTAGGTCTGTACTAGACTGGTCAGGGTTCTTGGCATGGCAGGACATGGGTGGTCCAGATTGGATTGAGGAGAGAATCTGTTCAATTCTGGTGGTTTCTGATTTGCAGATGTACATTTTCGGCTAGTGATTTTCTAATCCCCTGTCTTCCTCCAGTCTGAACAGTCAAGTAAATACTGGCTGACCAGCCAGTGACCTCTCTTGTAATCGAGACAAAGCATTGAGAAAATCAATCCTAACTCACTAGTAAGGGGCGTAGTTACAGAAAACCAGGAAATGCCATTAACCTGCACAATTACAGACGGATCCTCCGCAATGGTGCTGATTTTAGGAACTGTAAAATCCTTTTGGGCTCCTTCACATTTTAATGTAGTTCTCCTTTATGTAGGAATATATCTTCTCTTTACCTGCCCTGTTACCATTTTCAGTACTAAGTTGGGTGTTTGTTGTTCTTTTTATACTCCCAGGCGGAGAAGCCGTAATGGGAGTGTAAAATCCAAACGCAGGTTGAACTCCACCTCGCTGTCTAGCAGCTCTGAAGAGGATCAGGCGTCTGTATTCCCAAAACGTATGTTAACACGACGTCTCATAGCAAATGGCAATATGCCTTCCATTAAAACGTTCCATGACATTTTGCATTGGAGCAGGATTTACCTCTACCAGTCTTTCTATTAACATTGCACACCCTGTACACTATATTATATATTAATGCCTTAACACCGCTCTGGTTACAAGCCAGGTGTATACTGTTGGCTACAGGCAAATACAAGACACAGTTTTGTTAGGGTTGGTAATTTAACTACAACTGGTGGTGGGAGATTTCCACCCTAGTGTCTTTTGTAGCTGTTAGATGTGTTAATAGACATCCTGAAAGACAAAGAAACACACCAAAAGTAACAAATAAGGATCCCCACTGGATATAGATACTATAGTATTGTATAGTATTTGAGGTTAAATAAGACATACTTCCATCCAGTCCAACCTACTCCGCAATATCCCCATACACCAGAATTATGAAAGGGAAAAAATCCTTCCTGACTCCAAGTGGTAATCGAAATTTTCCTGGATCAACTCTACTTTATGTATCAATACCATAACTTGCAACTTTATTATTTTTAGAAACTCATCCAGCTTTCATTTGAAACTCTCCAATGAACCTGCCATAACAACTTCCACTGGAAGACGTTCCATAGCTTTACCGTTCTCACGTGAAAAACCCTTTTTCAAATCTTCAAGACTTCATTTCTTCTTTTAAGGGATGTCTGTGTGTCCTCTGACATGTTTTCTTGGTACAATGCCCCAGATGTTTATTGTATGGCCCATAATGTATTTAACACGTAATCATATCCCCACGCAACGGCGCTTTTCCTCAGGTACATAATTGTAACTTTTCCAGTCTCTGTTCATATTCAAGCTCCCCCAGTCCACTTATTATTTAGTTGCCCTTCTCTGAACCCTTCCATTTCCAAGATGTCCTTTTTGTACACGGATTCCAAAATTGCACTGCATATTCCAAATGAGGCCTTACCAATGCTTTGTAAAGAGGGAGAATTACATTTTCCTCCCTTGAATCCATACCCCTCTTTATAAAAGACAGTACCATGCTGGCTCTAGTTGTTGCCGCCTGGCACTGCTTGCTCCTTTCAGTTTGTTATCCCACCAAATCTCCAAGATCCTTTTCCAACAGGGATTCACTTTACACAGAGCCATTTATAGTATAAGCAGCACAAGGGTTTTAAAGTCCAAAATGCATCACCTTACATTTATCAACATTGAATATCATCTGCCAAATAGCAGCCCAATGTGACAATCTATCTAGACCCCCCTGCAACAACTGCACATCCTCTAAAGTTTTTAATGGTCAACAAATTTTTTTGTCATCGGCAAACACAGAAACCTTGCTGACAATACCCACTTCCAAATCATTAATAAACAGATTAAATAGAAGCGGCTCCAACACAGAACCCTGTGGCATCCCTCTTAGAACCATATTGATGAAGCCCCATTAACAACTACTCTCTGTATCCTATTCATTAACCAATTTTCTATCCATGTACAAATGTGCCACCCCAATCCCACAGACCTTGGCTTATACATTAGTCGCCAATGGGGGACTGTACGAAAAGCCTTAGCTAACTCCAAATATACTACATCTACTGCTATGCCAGAGTCTTAATTCATTGACAAGATCTGTTCCTCCTAAATCCATGTTGATTATTTCCTCTAAGGTCAGTCCTTTAAAAAATACTCTACAATATCTTACCATATCAAACTTTAAGACATAAGGCAATCTGCAAAAATAAGAAACAATGGCCTGGATAAAACTGAACTTCGCTCCCTAAGGACCCGAGGATGTATTTTATCCGGTCCAGGAGATTTATTAATATTAACCTTATTTAGTTGTTTCTGTACCATATTCTCAGTTAACCAACATGCATTTGCACCTTTTACACCATTAATGCTACTATATTCTATTCTATCTGTACTTGGATCTTCTATAGTGTATACACTACATATACGCATTGGTTTAAATAACCCCACATACAACCCCCTTACCTTTACATTTCCACTTGTCTGGGGCTGGGACAACTATTGCTTTAGAGGCCATGAGGAACTGGTTGCCACCATCTTCTCCATACTGTCAAGAAGCACTGTTCTGCCACAATTATATTTTATATAAAATAAAAATGTCTTGTAAGGAGTACAATAAAAAACAACACTATTGCCAAGTCCACAAACACTCACTAATCCATGTGTGTTATAATCCACATTATCCATTGATTTTTAGAGAATAAAAGATGTGCATCGTGTAAAACCCAAAAAACTCCCCTGTGGAGAGACGCTGAGGATGGGACGCCACTTTGCAATGCGTGTGGGATCAGGTAGACATTGTGTTGATTTTTTTCAACGTTGTGCATAGTATTTTTTTTGGTTGATTTGTATAATTCAGTCCTATAAAACCAGTTAAAATGTGCTTGACATTCTACCCCCTACACTATATATTGTTAAATAAGACTTTTGGGTAGAGGGGACTTCCAGTGGCAGCCCTTTAGTAATTGCCCTAGCGTCTTTTTGTCTTTTAAACCATTACACAAGCTTTGTGCAGAACTGTAGCGCCATCTGTAGACCAGTCTTGGTTCAGGGATCTCTGGTCTATACAGGGTAAGAATAACTTATAAATTTATGTTGTGTTGAAGGTATAAAAAATATGGAGTGAGGTGCTACGATTGCTGGAACATCCCAAAAAAAGATGGCAAGTCCTACTCCAGATACTGCGATTGTGGGGGAACATTCAGGGTGCAGATATAAGGAGCAAAGTTACCAGTTGGTTCTCCACAGATATGTTTACACTAAGTGAGTATTTCTTTCCCCACATAGTTTAAATGCTTTTATTTTCCCCTGTATGGACTGCAGACATTTTATATTTCTAGCCAATGAAAGCTTATTGTAAACTATTTTATTTACCCTTTGATACAGGTTGTGGAAATCCAAAGTAACCTCTAATATCCTCAAGCAGAGGATATTCAAATTTCTTTGACACTGATGACAGCAGCATTTATAAATGTCGCAAATGGGATGTTTCAAACCTCCTTCTGTATTTGAGTATCCCAGTATTGGCTGCACTGCTCCCTGCCAAAGAATAATACATCAAACAAAAATAATAACCGAGATACTCACTAGTAATTGCTAAAGAATTGTTCAAGTTTATTTACCCATAGTGCAAAACAAAAAAAGGCAATGTTTTGGGCAGTACTACACCCTTTATTATGCTTGATAAAGGGTGGGTTACTGCACAAAACTTTCCGAAGGAGCTTGAGACCAGGTAAATTCGTTCCCGGCTCCTGCAGGTTTTATTGAAGAGTAGGAGGTAAGAGATAGCTTCTTTACCTCCAGTTCTAAAATTAAACTGAAATGCCCAAACATAGTTTGGGCAATGGAGAGACCCTTTAATGACGGTGTTTCAACATACATATGAAAATGATAATGAGCACCTGTATAATAATACACTGGACTATAATGCCAAATAATCCTCTACTTTGGCTAAATGAATCTATTGATTGATGGTTGTTTGAAGGCAAAAAAGTCGTGTACCAAATATTGATTTGATTTACATTTTATGTCTATTAGATCCCTTTACATTTTGTAACTTGATAGGAATGTTTGGACAGTACTGTGATCCCCTAGTGTCAACCAGCCCTTATTAAAAGGTATGTCCACCCCCTAAATGAAAATTAAGTATCAGCTATGAAAAGGCTGTAAACATCGACCTTGCGAAGTTTACAGCTTCCAAACATGCCCCCAAATCTACTTACCAGACTTCGTTCCCCTGACGCCTTCTTCTTAACCCCTGTGCCTTTAAGGAGCGATGTCTTAGCCAATCACAGGAGCAGACGCCGGTTGAGCCCCCCCTGCTTGACTTCCGTGCTCAGAAAAGGCAAGGGAGTTAAGCAGAAGGTGTCGGGGGGAACTAAGTCTGGTAAGTAGATTCGGGGGCATCTGTGGAAGCTTTTTTCATTAGCTGATACTAAATTTTCATTTAGGGGTGGACATACCCTTAAAATGTGAACTTTAATTTCCAATTGAAACTTTTCCCATGAAGCAAACTCCTTATTCCACCTTTATTTTTCAGAATATTCCACGCCGTGCCTTGTCTATGATATTACAATGAAATATCTCGTACGCGGATAATTAATTTGTGAAGCCATAACAAAGTTTTGATCTAAAGATAATAAAATATTTATATTGTTGTGTTTCTATGTGTATACATGTGTGGTTTACATTTTTAATTAAAAGTCTAGTTTATGTTGACTCCCTACCCTCCAAAATTTCCTTTTAAATATGTACATAATTGGGAAACGTTTTACACAGCATGGTGCTACGATTAGCATCTCTATCAGTTCCCCCAACAATCACCCCACCTCTAAAGCGGGGTACACACAGTAACGATAAAGCCCCGATACCGTCGGATCCGACGGTATCGGGGCTTTATCGTTACTGTGTGTACGTTCGTTTCCCGAACGAGCGCCGGCCGCCGAACGATCGGGTCGGCCGTACGCTCGTTCGGGAAAGGCCGAAACACACGATGGAAACACACAGTCCCGAGCGTTCTCCCTATAGGGAGAACGCTCGGGACTGTGTGTATGCAGATCTTTGAAAGATGGCAGACAGACTTGCAGATCATCTGTCATCTTTCAGAAATCTGTACTGTGTGTACCTACTTAACTGTGCAAATTAAGGATAGTCACCAGCTTTATCCACTTTACATAATCCCTCCAGATGCATCCAGGAGAACTGGGCACTCCTGCTTATACCAAAAGCCAAACAAAATCTTAAGCACACTTCAAATTCTTTATTTTAACATGTGTACAACACTGTACAAAGTGTACATCTTCATATTCCTGAGTGTGGAAACAAAAGTATTGAAATAACAAATGTTAGATGAACAGTGCCTGGGACCACCTCTAACATGGAAATTCACGTTAAAGAAGAGATTTCAAACACACCCTTCTTTATCTTCTAATAATACATAAGTGTGACATTTTATAATGGGAGCTGCAGTGGTATATATCCTTATAAAAATCACTCAGCTATGTCACTAAGTGACTCATTTCTTATATCCCACTACTCCGCCCATTCCAGGCCACACTAACAAGTTTTTAGCACACAATTGCGCATGAGATTTTGGTTAAAATTGAAATTGCGGGAATGCAAAAATTGCCGTAATTTCAGATGCGCACACGTTTGCGTTTTGCGTGCATCATTTTGTTATGCAAACGCGTTTTTATATTAAAATTATAAAAACGCATGCGAAAACACTGAACAACAGGTGACAATGTGCAGAAATCGCAATCGCATGCAATAACGCTCATGATTGCGTGCGCGATTTAGTGCGTTGTAGTGGGGCCTCAGCCTAACTTCACTAACCGAACCTGCTGGAGCTGCTTCCTTTCACCTCATAACCAATGTCCCCTCCTCCACAAAGATTTGTTTAACCGCATAGATGCTGGGCTGGGATGTTGCTTGCAACAGGGTAGAAGAAGGTAGCTTGAGGGGTTAAAATTAAGGTGGGAATAGGGACAAGGCTAGAATTTAAAATGTGAATGGGGTGAAGGAACCCGATACTTATGTATTATAAGAAATAATGCGCCCCGTCACATTATAATATAAGGATATTACACTGTAGGGGGCGCATTATCCCTTATATCTTTAAAGGAGAACTAAACCCAAATTTTTACACTCCAGAATCTGAACATATCCCCTCTAAAAACACCAATAAACTGTAAAATAGCTACAGTAAATAGCATTAAAGTCAATGTTACCACATGAAGAACTGGATAAAATAACTGTGTATGTACAGTTACTGGCCACACCCCTGATCTCAGTCACATGCTCCCTTGCCTATTCCTGTAAAAGGATTGGCTAGAGGCTACTAGTGGGTGTCACCAACTGTAACAAGTTCCTGCAGTATCTTAGGACTGAGCATGTGTAAAGAACATAATGGTCAGTGACCACACTGTGCGATATTGGAACACTGGAAAATAAGACACAAACCTCATGTTAGAAAGTTACATTTCTCAACAACCATATTAAAATGAGAAGTGAGACACTGATCAGTGTTTTTATATCAGGAAGATCTGCCTTCTAATTCAATGTTATTCTGAGGCTTTAGTTATCCTTTAACTACAGCAGACCGCCATCTTTATCTACAGCAATCTCTAACTGCAGCAGACCTCCATCTTTATCTACAGCAATCTCTAACTACAGCAGGCCTCCAACTTTACATACATTTTTCCATCTTCTCAGTAAATTATCGTTTTTTTACTTTTTAAACTTGCTTTTTTGGGTACATTGGCCCTTAAAGTGAGTAGGGTTTTGTTTTTTACATTATCATATTCAAATGGAAAACAGAAATAAGAGATGTTTGGATTGAGTAGTAGTTTTTGTTTTATTTATTTACAATATCCTTTAAAAAAAAAAAACCTTAGTGCACATTATATACAAAACATGAGAATATCAGCATTAACAGGATTGTGCCTTGACGTGGTCCTTCAAGTTTGCTGGATCCTAAAAAAAAGACAAAAAGATCATCAGATGAAACATACGGTATTTCATCATGGCAGGATTTCTCACTAGGGCACCTAGGCCATGGTCTAGGGCCACGCAGCTTCTAGGGGGTGGCATAAAAATCTTAGGCAGCAGGTGCACTGTAATAGCAATTGCAGAGCCACCTCAGCTCTAATTGTTGCAGGTCTCCAGGCAGTGTTTGGTTATGACCTCACATGATGTGTGTGACAATGGCCTATCAAGTTTGACGTGCCACCTTCTCTTCTCTAAATCTTACACTCAGTATTAGTGTAAACACAGCTGAGGGCTGACATATCATTAGTGCAGGAGGGAGGATAGAGTGATCCACATAACATCAGTACCTTGTAAATGACATTATTATTGATGCCTTGAGCCCTTTTGTTCCTCTTTTACCATTTCCATTGGTGTCTAGTTCATGTATAACATATTCTGACCCTGCAGCTAACAAACACATCTGGACTCGGCTGCGGGTTCATTAACGGCAGGGATTTTAACCAGGAAATAGCCGCATCTACAATAGGGGAGCAGACAATGCAATGTTATTACTGAAAGCTATAGCTTTACCTGATACAGAGAAGTATTTTCTCTGGGAGTCTGTCCCATACTGATTGTGAGCTGTACAGGTGTAGTTTCCCTCGTGTATCTTTTTTACCCCCTGTATCCTGATGGAACGACTGTCATGGGCGATGGTTATGTTTCCTGTCGGGGTTTCCCAGGTGTACGTGGGAAGGGGGAGACCGTCCGCCTCACAAGTCAAAGTGACGTTCTCACCCTCGGGCGCTGGTGATTCCGGCTCCACTTCCAACTTTATTATTTTAGGCTTGACTGGAAACAAAATAGAACAGCCGTATGATAATAGAACATAACTTCCACCATGACTTGCAGAGCTACACAAAGGCTCCTACTGCTTCAATGGAAGGCATTGACCGATGTTCACAGAAAACCTTGATTCACAATGGCCACACACTCCTGGACCATCCCCTATGGGAGGGCCAAGAGCAAAATATTTAGCCTCCCAGAAGACCAATGGTGAAGAAGCATGGATATGGGCCCCATCATAGTTTTACAGGGGGGACCCCAGTGATTACTAGTTATACCACTGGTCATGCATGAGACGCTAAAGGACAGTGAGCTATCAGCAATGGCACAACAAGATCTTTGATAACGCACCACTCCCAACCCAGGAAAATGTAGTTTGCTATAGAAAATGAATATAGTTACCCTTTAACTAATTCTGCCATTAGATTGCACAGATGGAATTATCGTACCTGGTTGGGCGATAATCTGCCTCTGTTTATCTTCCCCGTGTTTATTTTGCACCGTGCAGATATACGTTCCGTAATGGCCCTGGTTCATGGCCTGGATGGTGATGCTGCGATTGTCTGGAGAACGTTGGATATCAGGGGACGGAGTCTCCCAGCTGTAGACGGGAGGGGGGATTCCATTAGATTCACAAGTCAGATTCACTCTCTCGCCTTCAGGCACAGGGGAGGGCGGCAGAGTTTCCATTTTTAGTATTTTCGGTTTGTCTGAAAATGGAAAAGAACAAAAATAATATTGGGAATGTTTCCACAAATCCCATCACACGTCCTGTGATGCCAAACCACATGATTGTATTTACTTTTTATCTTGTTTTTTTCCTAAGCTGCTCATACTAGAACACATCCAGCTGCAAGACCCAATAACCAAACATCTAGACATGTGGCCTGTCCTAGCGGGGGGCTCTGATAGGCTGATTTTACATGCACAATGACTATGTACCAGATCATAACGTTGAGCCACAATGATAGCTACCAGTCGATCCTGTGAGCACAATGATATGTACCAGTCATACTGTTGAGCACAAGATGACCTATTTACCAGTCCTATTGAGCGCACAATGATCATGTACAGCATACTGTTGAGCACAAGATATGTTACGATATTTGACAATGTATGACCCCCAGTATACTAGCCACTATGGTTGACCAGCAACTTAGCAACTGATAGTGCCACATACTGTGGCCACAATTTAAGCTGTGGAGACCACACATGATATTACCCGTCATACTGTGAGCACAATGACTATGTACCACATATGTCAACAAATGTGTACGTCTACTGTTGAGGACAATGATATGTACCAGTCATTGACTGGAGCAACCAATGCTATGTACCAGTATACTGTGAGCACATGATATGTACCAGTCATTACTGTGACGCACCAAATGAATGTACCCCAGGTCATACTGTGAGCACTGATGGATACCAGTTCATTACTGTGAGCCACAATGATATGTACCCAGGCATACTGTGAGCCACAATGATATGTTACCAGTCATTACTGTGAGCACCAATCTAAATGTACCAGTCATTACTGTGAGCACAATGATATGTAACAGTCATACTGTGAGCACAATGATATGTACCAGGTTCATACTGTGAGCACAATGAATGTACCAGTCCATACTGTGAGCACACTAGTACCAATATACGTGCCATGTATGTCCAACTGAGCAAATGAGATTCCGCCATTGAGACCTGTATTGTGACATATTTACTGTGGAGCACAATATGTTACCAGTTCATACTGATGAGCACAAATGATATGTACCAGTCAATCACGTGAGCACAATGATATTGTAACAGTCGTACGTGAGGCACAATGATATGTTACCGTCATACTTGTGAGACCCACACAATTAAGATAACAAATGAAAAATGGATATGTACCAGTCACATTAACAATGTATGTCAGCGGACGAGCAATGATATGTACCAGTCATACTGGAGCACAATGATATGCCTACACGATCATGACTTGTGAGGCCACAATGATATTGTAACCAGTCATACGTGAGACACAATGATATGTACCAGTCATATGGTGAGCCCACAATGATATGTACCAGTCATAGCCTGTGACGCACAATGATGATGTACCAGTCATTACTGTGAGCACTATATGACAGTCATAGTACCTGAATGTCCATTACTGTGAGAGCACAATGATATCGTACCAGTCATAGCTGATGCAACACAATTGATATGTAACCGTTCAACTGTGAGCAACAGAATGACATATATGTGGCATTAGGTACCAGTCATACTGTGATGGCACAAATGATATTGGTACCAGTTATTACGTGTGACACCAATTGTATGTACCCAGTCTACTGTGAGCACAATGATATGTACCAGTCATTGACTGTGAGCACAATGATGGTACCAGTCATACTGCTGGCCAAATATTATGTGTACCCGTCATCACGGTGAGCACAATGAATTACCAGCTCAACTGTGCAGCACAATTGATATGTACCCAGTCATACTGTGAGCACAATGATATGTAAGTCATACTGCTGAGCACAATGAATGGTACCAGATCATTACTGTGGAAGCACAGATTGGATATGTACCAGTCCATTCGTGAGCCCACAATGATATGTTACCAGTAATACTGTGAGAACAACTTGATATGTACCAGTCATACTGTGAGCCACAATGATATGTGACCAGTCATTACTGGTGGCACAATGATATGTACCGTCCATAATGTGGAGACAATGATATGTACCAGTTCATTACTGTGAGCCCACAATGATACGATGTAGTACCAGTATAATGTGCAGCCAACAATGTATGATACCAGTCATTTTACTGTTGAGCACATGACTCAACTGTAGCACTATGTTTTTCTACCAGTCAATACTGTGAGCACATGATATGGTACCAGCATTACTGTGAGCACCAATGAATGTACCGTCATAGCGTCGAGCAACAATGAATATGTACAGTCATACTGTGAGCACATATATGATACCAGTATATACTGTGAGCACCAATGATATGATACCAGTCTACTTGTGAGCACAATGATATGTACAGTCATACTGTGAAGACAATGATATGTACCAGTAATCCGTTACTGTGGAGCACACTGATTATGTACCAGTACTGACTGTGAGACACAATAATGTACCAGTCATACTTGAGCACAAAGATACTTGTACACGTCATACTGTGAGCCAACCCAAATGATATGTACTCAGTATACTGTGAGCCACAATGATATGTACCAGTCATATACTGTGCAGAACCAATGATATGTACCAGTCTACTGTGAGCACAGGCCCCCCCCTAGTACAGCATATGTAGCAAATGCTACCAGTCATCGTGAGCACCATGATATGTACCAGTCCATCCTGTGAGCACCAATGATATGTACCAGTCTAATTGTGAGCCACAATGATAGTACCAGTCATACTGGGAGCACAATGATATGTACCCAGTCACATGGACGTGAAGTCACAGACGGATATGACAGCGTACTGAGCATGGAGTACAGTCATTACTGTGAGCACATGATAGACGTCAATGTGAGACATGGATATGTACCAGTCATACTGTGGCACATCATGCCATCATAGGTGACACATGATATTTTAAGATCATATGTGAGCACAATGATATGTTACCAGTTACTGTGAGCACATGAATGTCACCAGGTCATACAGGGGGCACAATGATATGTACCAGTCATTACTGTTGAGACACAATTGATAGTACCATCATACGGAACACAATGGATAGGTACCAGTATACTGTGAAGCACAATGATATGTACCAGTATAGTTGGCACAATGATATGTACCAGTCATATGTGTGCACAATGAATTGTACAGTCCACTGTTGAGCACAATGAATGTCCCAGTCATACTTGAGCACCAAATGAATGTACAGTCATCTTTGGCACAATGTGATGTACAGGTCACACTGTGAGCACAATGATTATGTATTTGTACCCAGTCACACTGTGAGCACAATGATATGTACCAGTCACACTGTGAGCACAATGAGATGTACCAGTCACCACTGTGTAGACAAGATTGATGGTATAGTCATTTACTGTGAGCACAATGATATTGTACCAGTCATACTGTGAGCACATTGAATATGTAACAGTCAACACTGTGAGCACAAATGATATGTACCCAGTCATACTGTGGCCACATGATATGTACCAGTCATAACTGTGAGCCCCCCCACAATGATAGGTTGTACCGTTCACACTGCGGGCACGGCGAGAGAGTAAGGTGAGATGAGATGGGGCAATAGGAGGAGAGATAAGATAGAGAGAGGTAGAGAGGAGGAGAGAGGAGGGGAAGAGAGAGAGCGGAAGAGACTGCAGGAGGAGAGAAGAGTGTGGGTGAGGAGATAGAGAAGCAGGCGAGTTGAAAAGAGAATGTGAGAGAGGACTACGGAGAAAGAGAGAAAAAGAGATGGAGGGATACACTGCAGGAGAAAGAAGAAAAGCAGAGGAGAATAGAGGGACTGCAGGAGAGGAGGGAGAATGTGGAGAGGATAGAATAAGTATGGGACATATTAATGTTTTTCTTCCAACTGGACCTTTATTGTTCTCACTGTATGGAAATAATTTTTCTCAGGTTGACCTTACTTCTTCTCACTGTATGGGACCTTTTACTGTTGTTACGTTCCTTTACCTGTTAGGTGGGGACTCTTTACTGTCTGGCTCTCACTGTTATGGGAACCTTAACTGTCTGTATCATGCTGAGGGACCTTACATGTCGTTATCTCACTGTATGGGACCTTGCTGTACTGCTCTACATGTATGGGGACTTTACTGTTTGTTCTCACTGTATGGAAACCGTTACTGTCTGTTCTCACTGTATGGACCTTTTTACGTTTGTTCTTTCACGGTATGGGAAACTTTACTGTCTGTTCTTTTTCTTGTACTGTATGGGAACCTGTCTGATGATCACTTGATGGGGCCGTTACTGTTTGTTTCACGGTATGGGACCTTTACTGACTGGATTAACTCTATGAGGGCCTGTCTGTTTGTTCTCACTGTATGGAACCATTACTGTCGTTCTCATGTATGGAACCTTACTGTATGTTCTCATGTATGGGACCTTTTTACTGTTTGTTCTCAACTGTATGGGAACTTACGTCTGTTCACTGTATGGGACCATTTTAACTGACTGTGATCCACTCCTAGGGGGGCTTTACTGCTTGTTCTCACTGTATGGGGACCTTTACTGACTGTGATAACTTTGATGAGGAGTGGCCTTAGGCTTTACTGGTTTGTTCTCACTGTATGGGCGCCTTACTTGTCTTTCTCACTGTATGGGACCTTGTACTGTCTTTTCTCACTGTTGGGAGCCTTACATTCTGTCTCACTGTATGGGCCTTTACTGTCTGTTCTCACTGTATGGGGCCCTTTAAGGTCTGTGCTCCACTTATGGGGCTTACTTCGTCGCTTGTAGAACCTTACTGTCTGTTCTCACTTGTATGGGGACCATTACGTCTGTTCTACACTGTATGGGACCTTTTACTGTTGTTCTCACTGTATGGGAACCTTTACTGTATGTTCTCTAACTGATGGGAACCTTTAATGACTGTGATCACTCTATGGGGCCTTGAACTGTTTGTTCGTCAACTGTATGGGACTTTATGTCTGTTGCTATAACTGTATGGGCGCCTTTAGTGTCTGTTCTCACGTGTATGGGGCATCTGTGTCTGTCCTCATGTATGGAACCTTTACTGTCTGTACTCATCGTATGGGGACCATTACTGTCTGTTCCACTGTATGGACCTTTACGTCGTTCTCACGTATGGGACCTTACTGACTGTGATCACTCTATGGGGCCTTTTACTGTTTTCTCACTGTATGGGAACCTTTACTGACTGTGATCACTCTATGGGGCCTTCTTTACTGGTTCCACTGTTGGATCTACTGTATGCGCTACGTCTTCAGACTGTTATGGGACCTTAATGACTGTGATCACTCTATGGGGCTTTACTGTTGGTTTCTCACTGTAGGGACCTTTACGACTTGTGATCACTGTTATGGGACTTATCTGTTGTGTTCACTGGATGGATTCCTTTACGTCTGTTCTCACTGAAGACCTTTACTGACTGTGATACTCTATGGGGCCTTACTGTTTGTTTCACTGTATGGAACCTTACTGTCGATTCCTCATGTATGGGCCTTTATGTCTGTTCTCACTTTATGGGACCTTTACGGGTCTGTTCTCCCAATGTTAGGAACCTTTTACTTGGTTCTGTTCTCCGATGGGGCCTGTTATGTATGTTCTCACTTATATGGGACAATTTACTGACTGTAATCACTCTATGGAGCGCTTTACATGTTTTGTCTCACTGTAGGGGACCTTTAATGACTGTGAACTCTAATGGGGCCTTTATAGTTTGTTCTCACCAGTATGGAACTTTATGGTTATGTCTCACTGTTATGGGGCCATTAAACTGTCTGTTCCACTGTTATGGGAACTTTTACGTCTGTTCACGTTTAGGACCTGTTACGTCTGTTCTCACTGTGTGGGATAGACCTTTACTGGTCTGTTGCTCACTGGTATGGGGCCTTTACTGTATGTTCTCACGTGGATGGACATTTACTGACTGTAATAACTCTATGGAGAGCCTTTATGGTTGTTTCTCACTGTATGGGACCTTGTACTGTTGTTTCTCACTGTATGGGGCCTTTACTGTCATGTTTCACTGTATGGAACTTTTAGGTCTGTTTCATGTATGGGAACATTACGGTCTGTTCTCCACGGTTTAGGACCTTTACTGCTGTTCTCACTGTATTGGGACTTAATGTCTTCTCACTGTATGGGACCTAAGTTGTCTGTTCACTGTATGGGACCATTTTACTGTGGTTCTCACTGTAGGGGACCTTTACGTGTTCTGTCCACGTTCTACAATATTTTCTTCTAAAGTGTTAGATATGTTTAAAAGGCAATTTCATACAGTTAGATTAGCTTTAGATAGGTGCTAGGTTAGAATTAGTACGGTATTTCAGGGGTCCCTGTTAAACTGGGCTACCCTTGACGTGTGTGGCAGGCTCTTTGGGGCAGAAAAATTCTTTATTCTTCTGTTATTAGGCCGAGGTGGATAATGTCTCTATTTAAGAAAACTGTTGCAATAAAATTATGGCAAAAAGTTTCAAAATTACAAAAGGCTAAGAGGCTGCATCGCACCCACAAAGCAGGCCTCACCCTATTAAAGCCGTACAAGGCCACACGCCCACACATTTCACCAAGTGGACGTGGAATGGGGTATGATATAGTATCCTGTACAAAACCAGAAAAAAACAAATAAATTATATATTACCAGTTAAATCTTCAAATATTATATTAGTATCCTGTTACCAAACCAGAAACTACCAGATGTATAATACCAGTAATTAATTCCACATATTATATATATCCCTGTTACAACCGAACTAGCCAGATATGTATAATAGCAGTAATTCTCAATAGTTATATAAGTTCCACTGTATACCAAACAGAACTACCAGTATATGTATTAATACCAGTGAATTCTCAATATTATTAAGATCCCTGTCCCAACCAGAAACTACAGTCGATGTATTAATACCAGTAATTCTCGACTATTAGATAGTATCCCTGTACCACCAGAAACTACAGTAATATGTATTAAGAGCAGTAATTTCAAATATATAGTATACACCGTACCAACCAAGAAACTACAGTATATGGATTAATACCAGTAATTCTCAATATATAGTATTCACGTACCCAACCAGCAAACTACAGTATAATGCATAATTACCAGTATTTCTCAATATTATAGGTATACCGTTACCGAGCCAGAAGATACAGTATAGTATGTAATCCAGTAACGCTTCAATACATATAGTATCCTGTTACCAAACGAAAACTACAGTATGTAGTAATACCAGTTAATTCCCAATATATATATAGTATGCCGTAGCAACAAGAACTACAGTATATGTATTAATACAAGTAATTCTCAATATTATAAGTACCCTATACGCAGACCAGAAACTACAGTATATGTATTAATACCAGTAATTTCTTAATCATTATATAGATCCCTGTACCAAACCAGAACTACCAGTATGATGGATTAATACCATAATTCTCAATATTATATGGATTCCCCGTACCGAACCAGAACTACGTCGGAATGTAGTAATACCAGCATTCTCATCTATATATAGATTCCCCGTATTACGACCAGAAACTACAGTATATGTATTAATACCAGTAACCTCAATGACGATATTAGTATCCCTGTACACAACAGAACTACAGTATATGTATTAATCACAGAATTCCCAATGATTATATGAGGGTATGCCGTTAGCAAACCAGGAACTACAGTATAGTCATTATACAGTTATTCTCATATATATAGTACCCCTATTACGGACCAGAAAACTAACAGTAATGTATTATCATACCAGTTTAATTTCTTTAAATATCTATGTATCCTGTTACCAACGGAACTACAGTATATGTATTAATACCAGTAATTCTCAAATTTATGGTATCCCTAAGTACCGACGAACTACAGTATGATTGATATTAATACCAGCAAGTCTCCAATATTATTATTAGTAATCCCCGTAAGCAACAAGACTAATACAGTATTGTATAATTACCAGTGTAAATTCTCAATGTTATATAGTTGCCCGTCCAAACCAGAACTAATTTCTGTATTATACCAGTAATTCTCAATATAATAGTAATCCCTGTACCAACCAGAACTTACAGATATGTATTTATACCAGGCATCTCAATATTCTAATGGGTATCCCCGTACCGGACCAGAAAATACAGTCATATGTATTAATCCAACCAAGCAATTCTCCAATTATATAGAGTATCCCACGTAGCAACCAGAAACTACAGATCTGTATTAATTCCAGTAATTCTCAATGTTATTATAGTTTTCCCGTTACGAAACCAGAAACTGACAAGTATATGTAATTAAATTACCAGTAATTATCAATATTATATAGGTATTCCCCGTTACCGACCAGAAAACACAGTCATATGATTAATACCAGTAATTCTCAAATTATATAGTAATCCCCGTTAACCAACAGAACTACAGGATATTGTGATTAATGACAGTAATTCTCAAGTATTAATGAGTTATCCTCGAACCAACCAGAACTACAGATATGTATTAATACCGAGTAATTCTCAATTATTATATTAAGGGGTATCCCTGTACCGGACCAGAAAACTACAGTATATGTATTAATAACCAGTAATATCTCAATATTATATAGTATTCCCGTATTCCGACCAAGAACTTACAGTTAGTATGAATACCAGTAATTACTCATATTATATAGTATCCCCGTACCTGGGACCAGAACTACAGATGCTGATTAATACCAGTTAATTCTCAATATTCTATAGTATCCCGTACCAACAGAACTACAGTAATGTGTTAATACCAGTCAATTTCTCAATATTATACTAGTATCCCCGTTACTGACCAGAAACTACAAGTATATGTATTAATACACGTAATTCTCAATATTATATAGTTGCCCCGTACCAACCAGACAATACGTATATGCTATTATAACAGTTTAATTCTCAATATTTTTAGTTTTAAAAACTTAGCCAGGCCTATCCAAGCATTCAATGAACTTGCCTTACCACATGCGGGAAAAACAGTTCCATACACCGGAATCAGCTGTTTAAAAATAGCTGAAATCGCGGTAGGAAGGGGTGTTGTGTCAGGGGGCCGCGGACCCTCCAATTCCACGGGGAGCAGGGCCCCTGATGTTCTATGGCTTGCCAGGGGGTCCTGGAGTCCTATAGAAGGCATTTGCTATAAAAGGACTATTTAGGTGTGATAGGGTTTATTTAGATGGGGTGTTGCGGCTCTTTCATTTGTACTAACGGTGGTTTTAAAACCAGAATTTGGAAAACCAGAATACGTTATTAACATTTAATCAAACTCTATGATTTTTGTTTCCTTTTTATGCAGGATGGGGGTTTGTTGGCGTTAGGTTGTTGCACGCAGATGGTTTCGCCCACACAAGCCTGACCAAAATGTAAGTGTTTTATTGAAAACCCTTCAGCCAAATTATCCCATGTGGGCTGTTAGTGCAGGTTGGTGGTCCCAAACCAGGCAGATCTACGTAAGTTACCCAACTTACACATGCGGATATACCCAACGAATAACAGCCATTTAAGCATGTTCCTTAACCAAGCTAGTTAGCTAGGCATTGTAGGTAGGGTGTGAAAGGGTGAAATGAAAAGGTCTTTTTTCAACCTCAATGCTATGGCTATGTTAGTGATAATTGTGACTGTTTTTGATTATTTTTGATTATTGTTTATTACCCTTTTTCTCAATCTAAAATAAAAACAGAGGGCTGAGAAGAACAAAAAAAGCCTTTGTGGATATTTCTTGCTTAGATTGTTGTATAACGCCCCATACTCATTATTACCAATTGAACATAATTTATGGAAATCTTTAGGAACAATGAAAACATATGTTAGATTATATTGTGAAAATACTCATGCGACATGTGAAGCTTCATGTGTTATTTTTTAATTATTATGAAAGGACGTATCCAACTTATAACAAATTTAGGTTTAGGTTCCCTTTTAAAGTGGGATCCAAAACCGCTAGATTGCGAGTGTAAGCTCTCCTCTTTTTCCAAGGTTCTCGGCTTCAGCTAAACACATCCCTGTTAGGCCAAAACGCTATTTAGCCCACAATACTTCAAATAGGATTTACATTCAAAGCAGCAAAGAGGACCATGGGAAAAAAACAAAGAGGGTCAGTTAAAGGTTACTTGTCAGCTTTCAAAAATTAAATATAGCAGAACGGTTCTCATTATATAGGGAAACTAGACTTTCACCTCATACTCACCTTCATTTGCTCACTCAGTGTCCCAGCCGGTTCCCATCTTAAAAATGGACAAGAAGATTATAACGGTGATGAGATACGAACGTCTGCACTTTACCCACCAATCAATCGGTGAGGTGGAGCTAAATTTTGGCCAAGGAGAATTTCACCGAATGTTCGATGAAATGGACAAGGGACCCCCTCCTCATCACACCTGTTCCTTGGAGGCGGCCAAGAAATTCCATGAAATGGAGGTTAACATGTGAAGCTCGATGTCGTCATGAGCAAGACAGAAAAAATGTATGTTCCACTGGAGTATCCATAAGAGTCTCATCAATATCCATAGAGTCCTATGTCTAGTTATATCTTAAATGTCAATAATAAAAACTTTCTTATGGATTCCCCAATCCAGGTCACATTAATCCAAACACATATTTTATTACCACCTTGTACTCTCCCTTATTTCTTCACAATGTGCATATGACTTATTTGCATAAACCCCTACCATTTCTCCATATACCTCCCTTTCCCAATAAATTCCTCCCATTGCCAATGAGTAACTCTGTAAAAAAACCCCACCCATACTCTGATAACCTCTGTATAAACTCCCCTATAATTTCCATATAACATTGTTCATAACTGCTCCCTATGCCCCATAAACTCTCTGTAAAACATTGCCATTTCTCATATAACCTTGTTATAGCAAGGTTTAGCACCCCCAACACGCCCCTTATATGTGAAGGTCCTATGCCTTTAATAATAAGCCTGGACCCTATTACTCATTTAAAGTGAGAAAGCCTGTTTATATGAATCCGTGTGTGTAGATGGAAAATGCAAAAGTTTGCTAATGGTAATTGAATAAAAGTGAGATAATGTGGTTACCTTGACGTGATCCAGTAGTATACTACAAACCCCTTGGTTATAATGTACGGCCAGTGTGCAGATAATATGAGATTGTATGGGGCTAGAATGTGCATGATTATCTGTTTCAGCTGTTGGTAATCCTCCTTCCTATTTCTCCATAAGAAACCCTCGAGATAAAACGCCGACCCTTCCGAACCCAAGGGTCCCAGAAACCTCGCTAGAGAAACTCCGCCCACCCCATTAAACGTTCTCGCTAGAAACTCTTCCCATGTCCCATAAAAACCTCTAGTAATAAACTGCCTCCATGTTTCCCATATTAAAACAAGCCTCTAGAATTATAGACAGTTTCAACCTCATTATATAGTTCATTTCTCCATATAACCTCTTTGTTTAACTCTCCCCATGGTCCCATTACAAAACCTCTGAAAACCCCCGATTTCACCAGATAACTCTCTGTTAAACTCCTTCAATTCTCATAAAACCTCTCTGAAATGCCGTCCCAGGGTTTGCCCAGGGTTAAGAGGTAAACCGCAATAAACGTAACCCCATTCACTAAATAGAACGGTCGTAGAGAACCCGCCCAGCCTCCAGATAACCTTGTCAAAACGTCTGATTCCCTTCCCACTGAAAGTAGCAACCGCTCTTAGACCTCCTGCTCTTCAGCTCCCAATAAACCCGCGCTATAATCACCTCACCATATTTACTCCATATAGCCCTCTCTGTATAACGACCTTCCCATTGGTCCATAAATCCTCTCTGTATAATCTTCCCATTTCCCATAGACCCTTTCGTATAACACAGCTGCCCATGTCCTAAAAAACCTCTCTGTATACCTCTACCATTGCCACACACATAACCCTTTCTAAAACTCCCCATATGCATCCAAAAACCCAAACCCCCCCCCAAAACCCCAATACCCCCACCCAGAACACCCCCAAAACCCCGACACAAGTAACCCCATAACCCCGCCCACCAAAAAACCTCCTATATAAACCCACACCCAAAAACAGCGGAGAGCGCCTCCATTTCTCCAAAACCTCGTCTAAATAACTACTCCTATTTCTTCATAAACTCTTGCCCATTTCTTCCATAAACCTCTCTAAAACCCCTCCCATTTCTCCAATAACCTCTCTGGATAACTCCTCACTTGTCATAAATCCTCTCTGTATAAACCCCTCCCATTTTCCATGACCCTCTCTGTAAACTCCCATTGTGCCACATAACCTCTTGTATATAACTCCTCCCCATTGCCCATAAACTCTCTGTAAAACTCCTCCTATTTCCAATATAATCTCTCTTTATAAACCCCTCCATTTTCCATATAACATCTCTATAAACTCCTCCCATTTCTCCAGATAAGCTCTCTCTATAAACTCCTCCATTTCTCCATAACCTCTCTGTATAAACTCTCCATTTCTCCATATAACCCTCTCTATACACTCCTCCCATTTCTCCATATAACCTCTGTATACTACCATCCCATTTCTCCATATAACCTTTCTATATAAACCCTCCCATTTCTCATCTATACCTCTTGTTATAAACTCCTTTCAATTGCCATAAAACCTCTGTATAACCCCTCCATTTCACCATATAACCTTCTGATAACTCGTCACATTTTTTAATTTTAATAACCTCTATATAACTCCTTCAGTTTTCACAAAATAAACGTCTTATATAACTCTCCCCTTCTCATATAACCTCTCTTATAACTCCTCCCATTTTACAATATAACCCTCTTATATAAAACCCCTCCCATTTCTCCATCATACCCTCTATAATATCTCCTCCCATTTCTCCATATAGCCCTCTGTGATAACTCCTCCCATTGTCTCAGATCCTCTCTGTAAAACTCCTACCATTGTCCCATAATCCTCTCTGTATAACTCCTTACCATTTCCCCTAGACCTTCCCTGTATAACTCCTCCCATTGTCCCACAAATCCTCTCTGATAAACTCTCCCATTGCACCACTTAACCTTTCTTTATAACTCCTCCCATTTCTCCAATAAACCTCCTATATAACTCCTCCATTCCACAATAAAACCTCTATAGAACCCCTCCATTTCTCCATTAACCTCTCTATATAATATAACTACTCCCATCTCCATATAACCTCTCTGTATAAACTCTTCCATTGTCCCATAATCCTTCTGTATAACCCCTCCCATTTCTCCCATAGACCTCTTTGTATATAACCTCATCATTGTGTCCACTATCCCTCTATATAACTCCTCCCATTTTCCATATAACCTCTCTATAAATATTGCATATCCTGTAAGTTCTTCCTCTGAAAAATGTCCCTGTATATAGCCCTCCCATAATATCATTCTTACTGACATATAATACTCTCCCTGTGACTCCCTTCTATTACTCCATATAACCCCACGAAAACCCCTCCTATTTTCCTAATAGTTATCCCTATTGTCCTATATAACCCCTACTCTATAATACTCCTTCTATTAAGCATACAACCGTATACCCATTCTCCATATAAAGTCTTCCTATCACTTACTGGTCTATACTAGAATCTTTTCTTCCTTCAGCTGATCCCAGTTTCACAGACTGTCCGAACAATGTGACTGGTTGAAGAAAAAGAGCAAAGTTTCCACTGCAAAGCGGAAGGCTACACCCTGCTGTCGTTCATTGTCTCATCAAAAGAACGGTCTACGGGGACGGAGAGAAGTTTAATGTATCCAGAAACATGGCGGGCAAACACACGTGCAGCTGCTGAAAAACAGCATCGAAAATGTGGTGAACCAAGTATCGCGTGAAGTCGAATGTAAAGTCTATATATCCTAAATGGATAGAGCAATTAATTCCATATATCGGCACACATGCGATCTGCCACACATTGGGATTTGCCTGTGCTCTGTAAACAGAATGTATAGAGAACGCATGAAACGTGCTCTACATTGCACCCGTGCCTTTCACCGCGATTTCGATTCATTGGTAGTGTGCTACACCTTTAGGGCTAGGCCACTACTTAGGTCTAGACCACAAACTTTAGGTCTAGAACCACACCTTGAGGCTAGGCCACACCTTTAGAGCTATGGTCACACCTTTAGGGCTAGGCCCACACCCTTTAGAGCTAGGTCACACCGTTAGGGCTAGGCCACACCTTTAGAGCTAGGCCACACCTTTAGGGTTAGGTCACACCTTAGAGCTAGGCCAAACCTTAGGGCTAGGCCATACCTTTAAGCTAGGCCACCACCTTTAGGGCTAGACCACACCTTTAGGACTAGGCCACATTCTTTAGAGCTAGGCCAAACCCTTTAGAGCTAGGCCACACCTTTAGGGCTGACACAACAGGAGCTAGGGCCACACCTTTAGAACTAGGCCACACCTTAAGGGCTAGGTCAGCCTTTAGGGCTAGGCCACACCTTAAGAGCTAGGCCATACCTTAAGGCTAGGCCAACCTTTAGGGCTAGGCCACACCTTTATGGCTAGACCCACATTTGGGGCTAGGCCACACATTTAAGGCTAGACCACACACTTGGGGCTAGGGCACACCTTTAGAGCTAGGCAGCACCATTTAGGCAGGCCACACTTTAGAGCTAGGCCACAGCTTTATGGCTAGACCTCACATTTGGGGCTAGGCCACACCTTTAAGGCTAGACCACACCTTTGGGGCTAGGGCACACCTTTAGAGCTAGGCAGCAATTAGGGCTAGGCCACACATTTAGAGGTAGGCCACCTTAAGGCTAGGCCACACTATTAGGGCTAGGCCACACCTTGGGAGCTAGGCCACACCTAGAGAGCTAGGCCACACCTTAGGGGGCTAGGCCATACCTTTATGGCTAGACCCCACCTTTGGGGCTAGGCCACACCTTTAATCGCCTGTTTAATCGCAGCGCACGCATATAGACCCCCTGGCTCTGCACGTTACATTGTGGCCTTACAACTTGTGTATCTCTCTATTTGGTGTGCTAGGGACCAAAACATTCCACTGCACTTTAATTTTGTGTCTGGAACAGATGGATTTAGGCGTGTTGAGCTTTACAAAGAACTCCCACATAAGCTTCTAGGTGCTCTGTACTTTTGTTGCCCTTGTTTGACAGTAGGTAAATGCCCCATTATATTAAGGGCTTGGTCATATTTCGATCTTGGTGCGCTGCCCTGCATTCTGTTATGATCTGCTAATCAGATCGCAAGCGATCTGAAATTTTTTGCGCAATTGCATGCGCTCCAATTGCACAACACCCAGTGCGCAATTTTGTGCATTTCCAGTCAGTGGTCCTCCACCTCAGCCTTATGAATCGTATTATTCAGAAATGATTTGAAAATCTAGAAATAATCCACAGCATCCAATAAAACTCTTGCTGCTGTGAAATACTAGGCTGGCAGAATTTGTTCATACACTTTAAATCCCTCTGAGGAAACTTCATGTGCGCACTTTGGGAGATATGGATGGGTTGAGGTGACGAGAGATAAATGTGGTTGACAGGCATCATTAGGGCTATTAGGAATTAGGATAATTACTATTGCCTTTTATAATCTCCAGCAAGAGAGGAGATTCAACTTGGGAACCTCCTAACTTACAGTTGGTAGTCGGGTATGGTTGTCAAATATGTTATAGGACATACAGCCCAATTAGTAGGAGATATTTTTTCTGTAAATCCTGGTATAGACCATAGGATCCTTAGTCCCCACCTAACTATTACACTGAACTATAGCCAGTCGGGCCAAAAAACCACTGTGAGATGAAGATTGTTCAGTTCTGGTCTTTCAAAACAGCTGATCGCGCATATCTTTATTATACGTGCAATTCAACTGTTTAAAAACAGCTGGTTGCAGGTCTTTTTGAGAGGGGATGGTGGTGTGTAAGGGGCCTGGGCTGCAATCTTGTGTGGGGGACCCTTGCAGTTGCGCCCCTGGCTGCAGTGCACAGGATGGCATAGGGCAGGGCATAGTCTACCCTTACCACTCCCTTTTAAACCAGGGGCTGATAATTAAATGGACTGATTCATGATGAATTATCAATGTGTAACCACCCTATAACTGTTAAAGGGTTTGGCAGTTGGTGTGGATTCCAAGTGTGTGTTAACACAATGCCAAGGAGGAAAGACATCAATGTGTCTACGTCAGAACAAAAAAAAAGTGGCATCTGGTTTCGTCAGGGAACTTCCTGTTTTTCGAAGTACCGTTTAGAACTTTCGGATTGATTTCAATTATTCTCAAAAAAACTGAGTAAGCTACTTACAAGGTATCAGTTCGAGGGTTATTGAACGCAGCCTCGTATATATATGGAAAATAGCTGCGTTGAAAGGAAGTTCACTTTTCGTTACGTTTTGGTTTTATCCACGTGTTCCCCTGAACTTTTCCCAGGTCCTGTGTCATTTCCACTACTTACTTTTGGTATTTCTACCTTCAATTTCATCGGAACATTCAGAATTTTTTCTTTCCATTGAGTTCTATGGGTTTGTATTCAAACATCTCTAAAGGTGGTTTATTGTGGCTAAAGGTGCTTGTGAACGTTTATGTATCATCGGGTAGACATATGGTATTTAATATAAAATCTGGTGCAGTGGTTTCTCCCTTAAGGGTACATTTAAATAGGACCCGGCAAGAGACGGAGGATTTTTAAATCTTTATTTTTATGCCCTAATACAAAAACCTTGGGACTGAAAGACGGGGTAGTTTCTTTATCTCAAGCCTGTAAAAATAAATGTTCATTTTCTCTAGTGACATTTCACTTGACCTGCTTTACAGAAGTTTATACGTGAGGAGGAGAGAAGAAAATTCACGCGTGTGTGGGGAAGGGGGGGAGGATGGTATATTTTCATTTCAAATTGGACCAGAGAAACCATCAGGGTCAAACTAAAAAGGCAAATATATGACGATTTTCGGAAAAATTATCAAATCTCGTCTTTCTAATTCTGAGAATGAACGGAACGTGCAGAATGCAAACTGTGACTGTTACCAGACACTGGAACACATGGGAGCATGGGGGAAACTGCACATATTTAAAGGACAACTCCAACCCTCATAGAAAACATATTTTAGAAGAATGGTCTCTTTATAAATATGTTGATATATTGCCCTATATGATTCATTACTGTATGTCTGCTATGCTTCTGGGTGCCTCATGGAAACTGAGCAATTTAGAAACCTGTACGAGCCTGTATGAGCCTGGGCATTGCTCAGAAGAGGCAGACAGGGGATTAACATTCAGTCATTGGCTGTGATGTCAACTGTCAAAACCATAAATGACAGTATAACTGGAAGAACCAGGAAGTAGAACAGGGGCAACCGTACATTGTGCAGGATTTCAGGTTAGACTTTTATATTTCAATTTCAAACTAATTAACATTTGGGGTTTTGGGGGATGATTTACCTGTATGTAAGTTTCATTTTAGGGCTGGACTTGCCCTTTAAACACAGAGCAAATGAAAGTAACAGCAATTAAAAAGGTATGGAATTACTTGTATGTATGTATTTGTATGTATTTTATTAATCCCTTAATATATAGCTGAATATATAATCATACTGTGATGAACAGGTGTGCATGTAAAACGCCATAGACAATATCTGAAATTGCACTCCCAATTTTCAATTATTCACCATAATTGGCATGGTCCAGCAGTATGGCAGCTCCCACATTGTTCCCTGTACGGGTAATCACAGGGTTAATTCATGTTCAGTTGTAAGCTCTGAGCTTTCTTTCCCATAGGCAATGCCTTTGGTGTTAAATTAGTGGACCTAGCAAGAGGTGTGACTTCAAAGGGGCAAGGTGTGAAGTCCCTGTAATATACAAACACTGTCACAGACTGGTAGACAAAAAACAGACAAAAAACACAGGGAATCTCCTAGTAGAGAATTGAGCAGAAACCAAATGGCAGATCAAAGGTAATTCATATTCTTATAATTCGGATTGTAAAATTATTCAGGTTTTCATAAATACCCCCAGTTTATGCAGTACGGTAATTAATTCTGCATTAATTCTGGGATATTATCCTTCCTAGGCCTATGGATATCCCCGATATGTGTATTTGTTGGTCTTATTCTGTTGGGAAAAATTAGTTATGGACCATCATGATCTTATTTTGAATGTGACATGTATGTTCACAGATTATGAAACTAGGGAACCAACTTCAGGGGCAGAACCAAGTCCACCCCTCTAGGGACCAGACCACTCCCATTTTCTGGTAAAGGATAAGAGTGGGAGACGGGTCTCAGTTCTGAGTCGTCATAACATCTACAATAACATCTAGCCAACAGGACGGACCGTATTGGCTTACAGAAGGAACTATTATTTGGACTTTTCATATTTGGACTAACAAGTTCTGGACTCTGCCTCACAGACATTTCAGATGCCATTTATCCTAAGTACTTCTTCTTACCCATTCTACCATCCCTCACCTGTGTTACGCTTATGTCAGTGATTTATTTTATTTTTCTTTATTTTTATGCACTATTTTTGACAACTTTTAATAAATGAGATAAAATCATTATAGGCTATTGTCCTATTCTGAGTATATCCCAAAAACAAACCTGTGTCTCGAAGTACGCTACTATAGAGAAGTATTGTGTAGGTATATAAGAATACTGTATAACTGTGTAGAGAATATTAGGGGTGAATAACCAATTTCTTACAGGTTGTTAGAAATAGGGGTGTGGATATCCCCATAGATATAGGTAACAGGCATTCCGCTGTTTAATCGGAATGTGGTGCAGGAGTATATTGATATTTGTAATATGGTGTAATATATCGGTGTTCACCAAACCCACGGGTCTGATCTTGTCCCGTCCCCCTGTCGGTTGCTTGGAGTGTGTTTTCCGGTAACGGATAGGTGTGTGGGGGGGTTCGGACCTGGGGGTTTGTGACACATACTGTTTAGTAAATGTTGCATATTGTTATAATTAAAAGGACAACTCCAGGGGTGCAGGGTTTCTTTAAGTGAGTAGTTCCACTGAGAACTGGAAGGGAGATTTGTTGGTGTTGCATATTATGGATTTAGAACTTCGCATTGCCTTTGGGCCTCTTGCTGAATTCCTGCCCTGTAACTATGATAAAAACAAACGGTTGTCCAATAAGCTCCACCCTTTGATCACTATCCCAATCACAGAGTAAAGAAACAGTAAATATATTCATCTATGAGAGCTATGAAAACCCTAATCTTATAATATACAAGAGCTATAAATACCCATAAATGTAAAGCTGCGACCATACATTTACGTGAGCGGTGGGTAAATATGACCGTTCGTTCGTAATTACTATGCAGTTGTAGCAATAACGATCGTAATGGTGCGGGTATTGCTAAAAAGCGGAAAGAAAACTATTAGCAAGTAAGCAGACAGCCCATTGAATGGGAATAAACCTGCAGTTGAAAGGAACATAGCGAGTTATACATTCACTGGATTCATTCCACCAACCACAAACTGTCTGCTGGTCCCAGAATAAGGCTGTATAGGGAGGAACCCACATTTCTACACAGCTTGTGTACTATGTATTTCATCCACCCTATCCATTGGGGGAGATAAAAAAAACAACAACCAGTTATTATTACTGGGTGTACTGTGTGTAGTGTCGGATGGTGTGTTGGGCCCACCAGGAAATCATACACTTGCGGCCCACCATGACGAGTTTAGGGGCCACCTAACATTTCAATCTTATTATCATACATATCTATGCCTTTAATCTGCTTACAAAATGTTAATTTACACGAATGCAGTGAACCTCAAAATATTACTAGCGTGATATTTAAAAATAATGTAACCTTTTGTCAGAATTCCCTAGGGGACAAGCACAACTCCAATGTGATATCCCAGTGGCTAGAACACACGTAGATGTATTGGAAGTTACAGATAAGCAGATCACTTTTTCATATACAGGCAAATTCACCAGAGACGCTCTATTATGGGGTTTTAAGTCACGCTAACCAATTCAACCCTTCAATGGACGGCTGCACAGGTACCTACCTCAAGACCCCGCACAGCCAGTTTAACTAATTCAAAATGGGGTTTATACAATAAAAATCTGATATTCGTTTAATACAGTGAAAACCCGTAACATTCTCTTGAAGAGTGTTGGAAATCAGCCTACTAGACTTTGATTCAGAGCCCCCTCACTAGATTCCAAGGACAGGCCCACATGTAAAATCAGCCTATCAGAGCCCCTTGCTAGATTCCAAGGACAGATCACAGTAAAATTAGCCATCAGAGCTGCACGCAAGATTCTAAGGACAGGCCACAAGTAAAATAGCCTATCAGAGCCCCTCGCTAGATTCCAAGGACAGGTCATAAGTAAAATCAGCCTATCCGAGTCCCTCACTAGATTCTAAGAAGAGGCCACATGTTAAATCAGCCTATCAGAGCTCCACGCAAGATTCTAAGGACAGACCACGTGTAAAATCAGCCTATCAAGGCCACATGTAAAATCAGCCTATCAGAACCCCTCACTAGATTCCAAGGACAGGCACATGTAAAATCAGCCTATCAGAACCCTCACTAGATCCAAGGACAGGCTACATGTAAAATCAGTCTATCAGGGCCCCTTGTAGATTCCAAGGAGAGGCCACATGTAAAATCAGCCTATAAGAGCCCCTCGCAAGGACAGGTCACATGTAAAATCAGCCTATCAGAGCTCCTCGCTAGATTCTAAGGACAGGCCACATGTAAAACTCAGCCTATTAGAGGCCCTGCTAGAATCTAAGGACAAGCCACATAAAATCAGCCTATAAGAGCCCCTGCAAGACAGGTCACATGTAAAATCAGCCTATCAGAACCCCTCACTAAATTCTAAGGACAGGCCACATGTAACTCAGCCTATAAGCCCCCAGACCCCTCGCTAAATTCTAAGGACAAGCCACATGTAAAATCAGCCTATCAGAGCCCCTTGCTAGATTCTAAGGACAGGCCACATGTAAAATCAGCCTATCAGAGCCCCCCGCTAGGACAGGCCACATGTAAACTCAGCCTATCAGAGCCCCTCGCTAAATTCTAAGGACAAGCCACATGTAAAATCAGCCTATCAGAGCCCCTTGCTAGATTCTAGGACAGGCCACATTTAGCGAGGGGCTCTGATAGGCTGAGTTTACATGTGGCCTGTCCTAGCGGGGGGCTCTGATAGGCTGATTTTACATCATGTGCTGTCCTTAGAATCTACAAGGGGCTCTGATAGGCTGATTTTACATGTGCTTGTCCTTAGAATTTAGCGAGGGGTCTGGGTTATAGGCTGAGTTACATGTGGCCTGTCCTTAGAATTTAGTGAGGGGTTCTGATAGGCTGATTTTACATGTGACCTGTCCTTGCTAGGGGCTCTTAAGGCTGATTTTCATGTGGCTTGTCCTTAATTTAGCAGGGCTCTAATAGGCTGAGTTTACATGTGGCCTGTCCTTAGAATCTAGCGAGGAGCTCTGATAGGCTGATTTTACATGTGACCTGTCCTGCGAGGGGCTCTTATAGGCTATTTTACATGTGGCCTCTCCTTGGAATCTACAAGGGGCCCTGATAGACTGATTTTTACATGTAGCCTGTCCTTGGATCTAGTGAGGTTTCTGATAGGCCTGATTTTACATGTGCCGGTCCTTGGAATCTAGTGAGGGGTTCTGATAGGCTGATTTTACATGTGGCCTTGATAGGCTGATTTTACCGTGGTCTGTCCTTAGATCTTGCGTGGAGCTCTGATAGGCTGATTTAACATGTGGCCTCTTCTTAGAATAGTGAGGGACTCGGATAGGCTGATTTTACTTATGACCTGTCCTTGGAATCTAGCGAGGGGCTCTGATAGGCTATTTTACTTGTGGCCTGTCCTTAGAATCTTGCGTGCAGCTCTGATGGCTAATTTTACGTGTGATCTGTCCTTGGAATCTAGCAAGGGCTCGATAGGCTGATTTTACATGTGGCCTTCCTTGGAATCTAGTGAGGGGCTCTGAATCAAAGTCTAGTAGGCTGATTTCCAACATCTCTTCAAGAGAATGTTACGGGTTTTCACTGTATTAAACGAATATCAGATTTTTATTGTATAAACCCCATTTTGAATTAGTTAAAACTGGCTGTGCGGGGGTCTTGAGGTAGGTACTACTGTGCAGCCGTCCATTGAAGGGTTGAATTGGTTAGCGTGACTTAAAACCCCATAATAGAGCGTCTCTGGTGAATTTGCCTGTATATGAAAAAGTGATCTGCTTATCTGTAACTTCCAATCCATCTACAGTGTGTTCTAGCCACTGGGATATCACATTGGAGTTGTGCTTGTCCCCTAGGGAATTCTGACAAAAGGTTACATTATTTTTAAATATCACGCTAGTAAATATTTTGAGGGTTCACTGCATTCGTGTAAATTAACATTTTGTAAGCAGATTAAAGGCATAGATATGTAATGATAATAAGATTGAAATGTTAGGTGGCCCCTAAACTCGTCATGGTGGGCCGCAAGTGTATGATTTCCTGGTGGGCCCAACACACCATCCGACACTACACACAGTACACCACAGTAATAATACTGGTTGTTGTTTTTTTTATCTCCCCAATGGATAGGGTGGATGAAATACATAGTACACAAGCTGTGTAGAAATGTGGGTTCCTCCCTATACAGCCCTTATTCTGGGACCAGCAGACAGTTTGTGGTTGGTGGAATGAATCCAGTGAATGTATAACTCGCTATGTTCCTTTCAACTGCAGGTTTATTCCCATTCAATGGGCTGTCTGCTTACTTGCTAATAGTTTTCTTTCCGCTTTTTAGCAATACCGCACCATTAACGATCGTTATTGCTACAACTGCATAGTAATCTACGAACGAACGGTCATATATTACCCACCGCTCAACGTAAATGTATGGTCGCAGCTTTACATTTATGGGTATTTATAGCTCTTGTATATTATAAGATTAGGGTTTTCATAGCTCTCATAGATGAATATATTTACTGTTTCTTTACTCTGTGATTGGGATAGTGATCAAAGGGTGGAGCTTATTGGACAACCGTTTTGTTTTTATCATAGTTACAGGGCAGGAATTCAGCAAGAGGCCCAAAGGCAATGCGAAGTTCTAAATCCATAATATGCAACACCAACAAATCTCCCTTCCAGTTCTCAGTGGAACTACTCACTTAAAGAAACCCTGCCCCCTGGAGTTGTCCTTTTAATTATAACAATATGCAACATTTACTAAACAGTATGTGTCACAAACCCCCAGGTCCGAACCCCCCCAACACCTATCCGTTACCGGAAAACACACTCCAAGCAACCGACAGGGGGACGGAAAGATCAGACCCGGTGGGTTTGGTGAACAACGATATATTACACCATATTACAAATATCAATATACTCCTGCCACCACATTCCGATTAAACAGCGGAATGCCTGTTACCTATATCTATGGGGATATCCACACCCCTATTTCTAACAACCTGTAAGAAATTGGTTATTCACCCCAATATTCTTACACAGCTTATACAGTATCTCTATATACCTACACAATACTTCTCTATAGTAGCGTACTTCGAAGACACAGGTTTGTTTTTGGGATATACTCAGATAGGACAATAGCCTATAATGATTTTATCTCATTTATTAAAAGTTGTCAAAAATAGTGCATAAAATATAAAGAAAAATAAAATAAATCACTGACATAAAGCGTAACACAGGTGAGGGATGGTAGAATTGGTAAGAAGAAGTACTAGGATAAATGGCATCTGAAATGTCTGTGAGGCAGAGTCCAGAACTTGTTAGTCCAAATAATGAAAAGTCCAAATAATAGTTCCTTCTGTAAGCCAATACGGTCCGTCCTGTTGGCTAGATGTTATTGTAGATGTTATGACGACTCAGAACTGAGACCCGTCTCCCACTCTTATCCTTTACCAGAAAATGGGAGTGGTCTGGTCCCTAGAGGGGTGGACTTGGTTCTGCCCTGAAGTTGGTTCCCTAGTTTCATAATCTGTGACATACATGTCACATTCAAAATAAGATCATGATGGTCCATAACTAATTTTTCCCAACAGAATAAGACCAAATACACATATCGGGATATCCTAGGCCTAGGAAGGATAATATCCCAGAATTAATGCAGAATTAATTACCGTACTGCATAAACTGGGGTATTTATGAAAACCTGAATAATTTTACAATCCGAATTATTAAGAATATGAATTACCTTTGATCTGCCAGTTTGGTTTCTGCTCAATTCTCTACTAGGAGATTCCCTGCTGTTTTTTGTCTGTTTTTTGTCTACCAGTCTGTGACAGTGTTTGTATATTACAGGGACTTCACACCTTGCCCCTTTGAAGTCACACCTCTTGCTAGGTCCCTAATTTAACACCAAAGGCATTGCCTATGGGAAAGAAAGCTCAGAGCTTACAACTGAACATGAATTAACCCTGTGATTACCCGTACAGGGAACAATGTGGGAGCTGCCATACTGCTGGACCATGCCAATATGGTGAAATAATTGAAAATTGGGAGTGCAATTTCAGATATTGTCTATGGCGTTTTACATGCACACCTGTTCATCACAGTATGATTATATATTCAGCTATATTTAAGGGATTAAATAAAATACATACAAATACATACATACAAGTAATTCCAATACCTTTTTAATTGCTGTTACTTTCATTTGCTCTGTGTTTAAAGGGCAAGTCCAGCCCTAAAATGAAAACTTACATACAGGAAATCATCCCCCAAAACCCCAAATGTTAATTAGTTTGAAATTGAAATATAAAAGTCTAACCTGAAATCCTGCACAATGTACGGTTGCCCCTGTTCTACTTCCTGGTTCTTCCAGTTATACTGTCATTTATGGTTTTGACAGTTGACATCACAGCCAATGACTGAATGTTAATCCCTGTCTGCCTCTTCTGAGCAATGCCCAGGCTCATTACAGGCTCGTACAGGTTTTCTAAATTGCTCAGTTTCCATGAGGCACCCAGAAGCATAGCAGACATACAGTAATGAATTCATATAGGGCAATATATCAACATATTTAAAAGAGACCATTCTTCTAAAATATGTTTCTATGAGGGTTGGAGTTGTCCTTTAAATATGTGCAGTTTCCCCCATGCTCCCATGTGTTCCAGTGTCTGGTAACAGTCACAGTGTTGCATTCTGCACGTTCCGTTCATTCTCAGAATTAGAAAGACGAGATTTGATAATTTTTCGAAATCGTCATATATTTGCCTTTTTAGTTTTGACCCTGATGGTTTCTCTGGTCCAATTTGAAATGAAAATATACCATCCTCCCCCCCTTCCCCACACACAGCGGAATTTTCTTCTCATCCTCCTCACGTATAAACTTTCTGTAAAGCAGGTCAAGTGAAATGTCACTAGAGAAAATGAACATTTATTTTTACAGGCTTGAGATAAAGAAACTACCCCGTCTTCGTCCCAAGGTTTTTGTATTAGGGCAAAAAATAAAGATTTAAAAATCCTCCGTCTCTTGCCGGGTCCTATTTAAATGTACCCTTAAGGGAGAAACCACATGCACCAGATTTTATATTAAATACCATATGTCTACCCGATGATACATAAACTGTCACAAGCACCTTTAGCCACAATAAACCACCTTTAGAGATGTTTGAATACAAACCCATAGAACTCAATGGAAGAGAAAAAATTCTGAATGTTCCGATGAAATTGAAGGTAGAAATACCAAAAGTAGTTAGTGGAATGACACAGGGACCTGGGAAAAGTTCAGGGGAACACGTGGATAAAACCAAAACGTAACGAAAAGTGAACTTCCTTTCAACGCAGCTATTTTCCATATATATACGAGGCTGCGTTCAATAACCCTCGAACTGATACCTTGTAAGTAGCTTACTCAGTTTTTTTGAGAATAATTGAAATCAATCCGAAAGTTCTAAACGGTACTTCGAAAAACAGGAAGTTCCCTGACGAAACCAGATGCCACTTTTTTTTTGTTCTGACGTAGACACATTGATGTCTTTCCTCCTTGGCATTGTGTTAACACACACTTGGAATCCACACCAACTGCCAAACCCTTTAACAGTTTATAGGGTGGTTACACATTGATAATTCATCATGAATCAGTCCATTTAATTATCAGCCCCTGGTTTAAAAGGGAGTGGTAAGGGTAGACTATGCCCTGCCCTATGCCATCCTGTGCACTGCAGCCAGGGGCGCAACTGCAAGGGTCCCCCACACAAGATTGCAGCCCAGGCCCCTTACACACCACCATCCCCTCTCAAAAAGACCTGCAACCAGCTGTTTTTAAACAGTTGAATTGCACGTATAATAAAGATATGCGCGATCAGCTGTTTTGAAAGACCAGAACTGAACAATCTTCATCTCACAGTGGTTTTTTGGCCCGACTGGCTATAGTTCAGTGTAATAGTTAGGTGGGGACTAAGGATCCTATGGTCTATACCAGGATTTACAGAAAAAATATCTCCTACTAATTGGGCTGTATGTCCTATAACATATTTGACAACCATACCCGACTACCAACTGTAAGTTAGGAGGTTCCCAAGTTGAATCTCCTCTCTTGCTGGAGATTATAAAAGGCAATAGTAATTATCCTAATTCCTAATAGCCCTAATGATGCCTGTCAACCACATTTATCTCTCGTCACCTCAACCCATCCATATCTCCCAAAGTGCGCACATGAAGTTTCCTCAGAGGGATTTAAAGTGTATGAACAAATTCTGCCAGCCTAGTATTTCACAGCAGCAAGAGTTTTGATTGGATGCTGTGGATTATTTCTAGATTTTCAAATCATTTCTGAATAATACGATTCATAAGGCTGAGGTGGAGGACCACTAGACTGGAAATGCACAAAATTGCGCACTGGGTGTTGTGCAATTGGAGCGCATGCAATTGCGCAAAAAATTTCAGATCGCTTGCGATCTGATTAGCAGATCATAACAGAATGCAGGGCAGCGCACCAAGATCGAAATATGACCAAGCCCTTAATATAATGGGGCATTTACCTACTGTCAAACAAGGGCAACAAAATACAGAGCACCTAGAAGCTTATGTGGGAGTTCTTTGTAAAGCTCAAACACGCCTAAATCCATCTGTTCCAGACACAAAATTAAAGTGCAGTGAATGTTTTGGTCCCTAGCACACCAAATAGAGAGATACACAAGTTGTAAGGCCACATGTAACGTGCAGAGCCAGGGGGTCTATATGCGTGCGCTGCGATTAAACAGGCGATTAAAGGTGTGGCCTAGCCCCAAAGGTGGGGTCTAGCCATAAAGGTATGGCCTAGCCCCCTAAGGTGTGGCCTAGCTCTCTAGGTGTGGCCTAGCTCCCAAGGTGTGGCCTAGCCCTAATAGTGTGGCCTAGCCTTAAGGTGGCCTACCTCTAAATGTGTGGCCTAGCCCTAATTGCTGCCTAGCTCTAAAGGTGTGCCCTAGCCCCAAAGGTGTGGTCTAGCCTTAAAGGTGTGGCCTAGCCCCAAATGTGAGGTCTAGCCATAAAGCTGTGGCCTAGCTCTAAAGTGTGGCCTGCCTAAATGGTGCTGCCTAGCTCTAAAGGTGTGCCCTAGCCCCAAGTGTGTGGTCTAGCCTTAAATGTGTGGCCTAGCCCCAAATGTGGGTCTAGCCATAAAGGTGTGGCCTAGCCCTAAAGGTGTGGCCTAGCCTTAAGGTATGGCCTAGCTCTTAAGGTGTGGCCTAGCCCTAAAGGCTGACCTAGCCCTTAAGGTGTGGCCTAGTTCTAAAGGTGTGGCCCTAGCTCCTGTTGTGTCAGCCCTAAAGGTGTGGCCTAGCTCTAAAGGGTTTGGCCTAGCTCTAAAGAATGTGGCCTAGTCCTAAAGGTGTGGTCTAGCCCTAAAGGTGGTGGCCTAGCTTAAAGGTATGGCCTAGCCCTAAAGGTTTGGCCTAGCTCTAAGGTGTGACCTAACCCTAAAGGTGTGGCCTAGCTCTAAAGGTGTGGCCTAGCCCTAACGGTGTGACCTACTCCTAAAGGTGTGTGCCTAGCCCTAAAGGTGTGACCATAGCTCTAAAGGTGTGGCCTAGCCTCAAGGTGTGGTTCTAGACCTAAAGTTTGTGGTCTAGACCTAAGTAGTGGCCTAGCCCTAAAGGTGTAGCACACTACCAATGAATCGAAATCGCGGTGAAAGGCACGGGTGCAATGTAGAGCACGTTTCATGCGTTCTCTATACATTCTGTTTACAGAGCACAGGCAAATCCCAATGTGTGGCAGATCGCATGTGTGCCGATATATGGAATTAATTGCTCTATCCATTTAGGATATATAGACTTTACATTCGACTTCACGCGATACTTGGTGCACCACATTTTCGATGCTGTTTTTCAGCAGCTGCACGTGTGTTTGCCCGCCATGTTTCTGGATACATTAAACTTCTCTCCGTCCCCGTAGACCGTTCTTTTGATGAGACAATGAACGACAGCAGGGTGTAGCCTTCCGCTTTGCAGTGGAAACTTTGCTCTTTTTCTTCAACCAGTCACATTGTTCGGACAGTCTGTGAAACTGGGATCAGCTGAAGGAAGAAAAGATTCTAGTATAGACCAGTAAGTGATAGGAAGAGTTTATATGGAGAATGGGTATACGGTTGTATGCTTAATAGAAGGAGTATTATAGAGTAGGGGTTATATAGGACAATAGGGATAACTATTAGGAAAATAGGAGGGGTTTTCGTGGGGTTATATGGAGTAATAGAAGGGAGTCACAGGGAGAGTTTATATGTCAGTAAGAATGATATTATGGGAGGGCTATATACAGGGACATTTTTCAGAGGAAGAACTTACAGGATATGCAATATTTATAGAGAGGTTATATGGAAAATGGGAGGAGTTATATAGAGGGATAGTGGACACAATGATGAGGTTATATACAAAGAGGTCTATGGGATAAATGGGAGGGGTTATACAGAAGGATTATGGGACAATGGAAGAGTTTATACAGAGAGGTTATATGGAGATGGGAGGAGTTATATTATATAGAGAGGTTATATGGAGAAATGGAGGGGTTCTATAGAGGTTTTATTGTGGAATGGAGGAGTTATATAGGAGGTTTATTGGAGAAATGGGAGGAGTTATAAAGAAAGGTTAAGTGGTGCAATGGGAGAGTTTATCAGAGAGGATTTGTGGGACAATGGGAGGAGTTATACAGGGAAGGTCTAGGGGAAATGGTAAGGAGTTATACAGAGAGGATTATGGGACAATGGTAGGAGTTTTACAGAGAGGATCTGAGACAATGGGAGGAGTTATCACAGAGGGCTATATGGAGAAATGGGAGGAGATATTAAGAGGGTATGATGGAGAAATGGGAGGGGTTTTATATAAGAGGGTTATATTGTAAAATGGGAGGAGTTATAAGAGAGGTTATATGAGAAGGGGAGAGTTATATAAGACGTTTATTTTGTGAAAACTGAAGGAGTTATATAGAGGTTATTAAAATTAAAAAATGTGACGAGTTATCAGAAGGTTATATGGTGAAATGGAGGGGTTATACAGAGGTTTTATGGCAATTGAAAGGAGTTTATAACAAGAGGTATAATGAGAAATGGGAGGGTTTATATAGAAAGGTTATATGGAGAAATGGGATGGTAGTATACAGAGGTTATATGGAGAAATGGGAGGAGTGTATAGAGAGGGTTATATGGAGAAATGGAGAGTTTATACAGAGAGGTTATGGAGAAATGGAGGAGTTTATAGAGAGAGCTTATCTGGAGAAATGGGAGGAGTTTATAGAGATGTTATGATGGAAAATGGAGGGGTTTATAAAGAGAGATTATATTGGAAATAGGAGGAGTTTTACAGAGAGTTTATGGGCAATGGGGAGGAGTTATATACAAGAGGTTATGTGGCACAATGGGAGTTTACAGAGAGGGTCATGGAAAATGGGAGGGGTTTATACAGAGAGGATTTATGACAAGTGAGGAGTTATCCAGAGAGGTTATTGGAGAAATGGGAGGGGTTTTAGAGAGGTTTATGGAAGAAATGGGCAAGAGTTTATGAAGAAATAGGAGTAGTTATTTAGACGAGGTTTTGGAGAAATGGAGGCGCTCTCCGCTGATTTTTGGGTGTGGGTTTATATAGGAGGTTTTTTGGTGGGCGGGGTTATGGGGTTACTTGTGTCGGGGTTTTGGGGGTGTTCTGGGTGGGGGTATTGGGGTTTTGGGGGGGGGTTTGGGTTTTTGGTGCATATGGGGAGTTTTAGAAAGGGTTATGTGTGTGGCAGTGGTAGAGGTATACAGAGAGGTTTTTTAGGACATGGGCAGCTGTGTTATACGAAAGGGTCTATGGGAAATGGGAAGATTATACAGAGAGGATTTATGGACCAATGGGAAGGCGTTATACAGAGAGGGCTATATGGAGTAAATATGGAGAGGTGATTATAGCGCGGGTTTATTGGGAGCTGAAGAGCAGGAGGTCTAAGAGCGGTTGCTGCTTTCAATGGGAAGGAGTTCAGACGTTTTGACAAGGTTATCTGGAGGCTGGGCGGGTTCTCTACGGACCGTTCTATTTTGTGAATGGGGTTGCGTTTATTGCGGTTTCCTCTTAACCCTGGGCAAACCCTGGGACGGCATTTCAGAGAGGTTTTATGAGAATTGAAGGAGTTTAACAGAGAGTTCATACTGGTGAAATCGGGGGTTTTCAGAGGTTTTGTAATGGGATCCATGGGGAGAGTTAAACAAAGAGGTTATATGGAGAAATGAACTATATAATGAGGTTGAAACTGTCTATATATTCTAGAGGCTTGTTTAATATGGGAAACATGGAGGCAGTTTATTACTAGAGGTTTTTATGGGACATGGGAAGAGTTTCTAGCGAGACGTTTAATGGGGTGGGCGGAGTTTCTCTAGCGAGGTTTCTGGGTACCCTTGGGTTCGGAAGGGTCGGCGTTTTATCTCGAGGGTTTCTTATGGAGAAATAGGAAGGAGGATTACCAACAGCTGAAACAGATAATCATGCACATTCTAGCCCCATACAATCTCATATTATCTGCACACCTGGCCATACATTATAACCAAGGGGTTTGTAGTATACTACTGGATCACGTCAAGGTAACCACATTATCTCACTTTTATTCAATTACCATTAGCAAACTTTTGCATTTTCCATCTACACACACGGATTCATATAAACAGGCTTTCTCACTTTAAATGAGTAATAGGGTCCAGGCTTATTATTAAAGGCATAGGACCTTCACATATAAGGGGCGTGTTGGGGGTGCTAAACCTTGCTATAACAAGGTTATATGAGAAATGGCAATGTTTTACAGAGAGTTTATGGGGCATTGGGAGCAGTTATAACAATGTTATATGGAAATTATAGGGGAGTTTATACAGAGGTTATCAGAGTATGGGTGGGGTTTTTTTACAGAGTTACTCATTGGCAATGGGAGGAATTTATTGGGAAAGGGAGGTATATGGAGAAATGGTAGGGGTTTATGCAAATAAGTCATATGCACATTGTGAAGAAATAAGGGAGAGTACAAGGTGGTAATAAAATATGTGTTTGGATTAATGTGACCTGGATTGGGGAATCCATAAGAAAGTTTTTATTATTGGCATTTAAGATATAACTAGACATAGGACTCTATGGATATTGATGAGACTCTTATGGATACTCCAGTGGAACATACATTTTTTCTGTCTTGCTGCATGACGACATCGAGCTTCACATGTTAACCTCCATTTCATGGAATTTCTTGGCCGCCTCCAAGGAACAGGAGTGATGAGGAGGGGGTCCCTTGTCCATTTCATCGAACATTCGGTGAAATTCTCCTTGGCCAAAATTTAGCTCCACCTCACCGATTGATTGGTGGGTAAAGTGCAGACGTTCGTATCTCATCACCGTTATAATCTTCTTGTCCATTTTTAAGATGGGAACCGCGCTGGGACACTGAGTGAGCAAATGAAGGTGAGATATGAGGTGAAAGTCTAGTTTCCCTATATAATGAGAACCGTTCTGCTATATTTAATTTTTGAAAGCTGACAAGTAACCTTTAACTGACCCTCTTTGTTTTTTTCCCATGGTCCTCTTTGCTGCTTTGAATGTAAATCCTATTTGAAGTATTGTGGGCTAAATAGCGTTTTGGCCTAACAGGGAGTGTTTAGTCTGAAGCAGAGAGCCTTGGGAAAAAGAGGAGGAGCTATAACTCGCAATCTACGGTTTGGATTCCCCACTTTAAAAGGGAACCTAAACCTAAATTTTGTTATAAGTTGGTACGTCCTTTCATAATAATTAAAAAAATAACATGAACTTCACATGTCATGAGTATTTCACGATATAATCTAAACATATCGTTTCATTTTTCCTAAAGATTTCATAATTACTTTCAATTGGGTAATAATGAGTATGGGCGTTATATAACAATCTAAAGCACAGAAATATCCACGAAAGGCTTTTTTGTTCTCTCAGCCTCTTTTATTTTTTAGATAAAAAAGGGTCAATAAACAATAATCAAAATAATCAAAAACAGTCACATTATCACTAACATAGCACCACTAGCATTGAGGTTGAAAAAGACCTTTTCATTTCAACCCTTTCACACCTACCCTACAATGCCTAGCTAACATAGCTTTGGTTAAGGAACATGCCTTAAATGGCTGTTATTCGTTGGTAAATCCGCATGTGTAAGTTGGGTAACTTACGTAGATCTGCCGGTTTGGACCACCAACCTGCACTAACAGCCCACATGATGGATAATTGGGCCTTGAAAGGGTTTCAATAAACACTTATCATTTGGTCAGGCTTGTGTGGCGAACCATCTGGCGTGTAACAACCTAACGCCAAAAACCCCCATCCTGCATTAAAAAGAAAAAAATCATAAGAGTTATTAAATGTTTAATAAACCGTACTGGTTTTTCCAAATTCTGGTTTTAAAAACCACCTTTAGTACAAATGAAAGAGCCGCAACACCCCATCTAAAATCCACTATCACACCTAAATAGTCTTTTATAGCAAATGCCTTCCAGTAGGAAACTCCAGGAACCCCCTGGCAAGCCCTAGAACCATCGGGGCCCTGCTCCCCGTGATATTGGAGGCCGGCCCCCTGACACAACACCCCTTCCTACCGCGATTCAGCTATTTTTTAAACAGCTGATTCCGCGTGTATGGAACTGTTTCCCGCATGTGGTAAGGCAAGTTCATTGATAGCTTGATAAGGCCTGGCTATAGTTTTCTAAAACTAAAAAATATTGAAATTAACTGTTTAATACATATACTGTATTTATCTGGTTGGTACGGGGATACTATATAATATTGAGAATTACGTTATAATACATATACTTGTAGTTCTGGTCAGTCAACGGGGATACTATATAATATTGAGAAATTGTACTGGTAATTAACACATATACTGTAGTTCTGTTGGTACGGGATACTAATATGAATATTGAGAATTACTGGTATTAATCACATCTGTAGTTCTAGGTCCAGTACGGGGATACTATATAATATTGAGAATTACTGGTATTCATACATATACTGTAAAGTTCTGGTCGTACGGGAATACTATATAATATTGGAGATATTACTGGTATTAATGATCATATACTGTAGTTTTCTGGTCCGGTAACCGGGATACCCCTATATAAAATATTGAAGAATTAACTCGGTATTAATACATAATCTGTAGTTCTTGGTTGGTTTCGGGATACTCATTAATTTGAAGAATTACTGGTATTAATCAAATATGACCTGTAGTTCTGTTGTAACGGGGATTACATACTAATTTGAGAATTACTGGTATTAATACATCTGACTGGTTTTTGGTCGGTAAACGGGGAATACCTATATAATATTGAATAATTACTGGTATTAATTACATATACTTGTCAGTTCTCTGGTTCGTCGGGAAAACTATTATAACATTGGAGAATTACTGGTAATTAATCAGATCTGTAGTTTCTGGTTTGCTACGGGGATACTATATAATATTGGAGATTGCTTTGGTATTAATCATATGACTGTATTTCCTGTCGTCGGGCATACCATAAATATTGAGATCACTGGTATTAATATACATATCTGTAAGTTCTGGTTGGTACAAGGGATTACTATTATATTGAGAATTACTGGTATTAATACTAGATAATTAGTTCTGGTTTGGACGGGCACTATATAACATTTGAGAATTTCTCTGGTAATTATACATGATACTGTTATTGTTCTTGTTGCTACGGGGATTACTAATAATAATATTGAGGACATTGGCTGGTATTAATAACAATCATACTGTAATTTCTCGGTCTTAGGGGATACCATAATATTTGAAGAATTACTGGTATTATATATACTGTAGTTCTGTTGGTAACATGGGATACATAATATACTTAAGAAATTAACTGTATGATAATACATATACTGTGTATTTTGCTGGTCCGTAATAAGGGGTACAATATAATATTGAGAATAACTGTATTAAATACATACTGTAGTTCTGGTCTGCTAACGGCATACCTATATAATCATCTGGGAATTCTGGATTAATACATATCTGTAGTTCTGGTTGGTACAGGATACTATATTCATTGAGGCGTTACTGGTATTAATACATATACTGTAGTTGTTCTGGTCGTAATACGGGGAATACTATATATAGATGAGAATTGCTGGTAGTTACTACATATCCTGGTAGTCTGTCTCGTACGGGGATCCCATTAATATTGAGAATTATGGTATTAATACATCATACTGTAGTTTCTGTTTGGTCAGGGATACTATATAATATTAAGAAATTACTGGTATAATACATATACTGTATTTTCTGGCCGTATAAGGGGTAAACTTCTATAATATTGAGAATTACTTGTTTAATACATATACTGTAGTTCTTGTTGCTACGGCCAATACTATATATATATTGGGAATTACTGGATTACTACATATACTGTAGTTTCTGTTGGTAACAGGCATACTATATGTATTGAAGCTTACTGGATTATACATACTGTATTTCTGGTCGGTCAACGGGGATACTCATAATATTGAGAAATACTGGTAATTATGCATTATACTGTAGTTTCTGGTTGGGGTACGTGAATACCTAGATATATTGAGAATGTACTGGTATTAATCCTATCTGTAGTTTCTTGGTTGGTACGGTTATACTATATATATTGCAAATTACTGCTTTAATACATATACTGTAGTTCTCTGGTTGGTACAGGGATACTATCTATATAGTCTGAGAATTACTGGTAATTAATACATTACTGTAGTTTCCTGGTTGGTACAGGATTTAATAATATTGAGAATTCACTGGTATTAATACATATACTGGTAGTTTCTGTTGGTATCAAGGGTGAACTTATTAACATTGAGAATTACTGCTATTATACATATCCTGGCTAGTTCTGGTGTAACAGGGATATATATAACTATTTGGAATTAATTACTGGTAATTAATACATTCTGTATTTCTGGTTTGTATACTAGGATACTAATATAATATTTGAGATTAACTGGTATTAACAATTTATTATGTTATTTCTTCTGGTTTTGTACAGGATACTATATATACCCCATTCCACGTCCACTGGTGAAATGTTGTGGGCGTGGTGGCCTTTGTCGTGCTTTATAGGGGAGGCCTTGCTTTGTGGGTGCGATGCAGCTTAGCCTTTTGTAATTTGAAACTTTTTGCGCATAATTTTATTTTGCAACAGTTTTCTTAAATAGAGCATTATCCACCCGCTAATACAGAAGAATACAATTTTTTGCCCTCAAAGAGCCTGCCACACACGTCAAGGTAACCAGTTTAACGGAACCCTGATAATACCAACTCAGTCTAACCTAGCACACCTATCTAAAGCTAATCTAACTGTATGACATGCCTTTTAAACATATCTAACACTTTAGAAGAAAATATTGTAGAACCGTGGAACAGAACAGTAAAGGTCCCCTACAGTGAGAACATCAGTAAATGTTCCCATACAGTGAACAGACAATTAGGTCCCATACAGTGAGAAGACATTAAGGTCCCCTAACAGTGAGAAACGACAGTAAAGGTCCTAAACCGTGGAGAACAGACGTAATGTTCCCATACAGTGAAACAGCCGAAAAGGTTCCATACCAGTAGACAGACAGTAAAGCCCCATACAGTGAGAAACACCAGTGAAAGGTCCCATACAGTGAGAGAACAACCATAAAGGCCTCCATAGAGTGATATAGCAGGCAGTAAATGTCCATCCACGTGGAGAACATACAGTAAAGGCCCCATACCCAGTGAGAACAGACCAGTAAAGGTCTAGGCCCACACAGTGAGAACAGACAGTAAAGGTCCTAAACAGTGAACAACGTAAAAGTGTCCCATAAGTGAGAACAGACATTAAAGGCCCCATAACAGTGAGACAGAACAGTAAAGTTCCAATACTGTGAGAACAACAGTAAAGGCCCCATGTAGAGTTCACAGTCATTAAAGGTCCCATACAGTGAGACACAAACATGTAAAGCTGCTCCATAGAGTGATTACAGTCAGTAATTGCCCCTATAACGTGAGAACATACATAACAGGCCCCATCCGTGAGAACAGACCAAGTAAAGGTTCCTAACCATTGGAGAACAGACCGTAAAGGTCCCATAAAGTGAGAACAGACATTAAAGGCCCCATACAGTGAGGAACACAGTAAAGGTTCCATACATGAGACAAACGTAAAGGCCCCATAGAGTTGATCACAGTCAGTAAAGGTCCTTCAGTGAGAACATACGGTAAAGGAGTCCATACAGTAGAACAACAGATAAGTCTCCCATAACAGTGATCACAGTCAGTAAAGGTCCCCTAACAGTGAGAACCAAACAGTTAAAGGCCCCATAGAGTGATCACAGTCATTTAAGGTCCCATAACATTGAACAGAGAGTCGCATCAGTGATGTCCAACAGAGAACGTAAAGAAGAGCCCCATAGAGTGTCACAGTCAGTAAAGGTCCCCATACAGTGAGAAAACAGTAAAAGGCCCCATAGAGTGATCACAGTCGTAAGGTCCATACGTGAGAACAGAAAGGTCCCATACAGTGGAACAGACAGTAATGGTCCCATACGATGAGAACAGACATAAGGTTCCTACAGTGAGGACAGACCTACAGAATGCCCCATACAGTGAGAACAGACAGTAGAAGGCCCCATACAGTTATAGCAACCAGACATAAAGTCCCATACAGTTGTACGAACAAACAGTTAAAGGCCCATAGAGTGATCCACAGTCATAAAGGTTTCCCATCACTATAAACAGACAGTAAAGTTCCCATACAGGAGAACAAACAGTAAAGGTCCCATACAGTGTAGAACAGACAGTATGGTCCCCCATACAAGTGGAAACAGACATAGAGGTTCTACAGTGAGCGAAGACAGTAGCCCCAAAGTGGAGCACAGACTAAAGGGCCCCATACAGTGAGAACAGACAGTAAGGCCCATACGTGAAACAGAATAAAGGCCTCCCAACAGTGAGAAAGACAGTACAAGGTCCCATACCGTGAGAACAGAACAAGTACGTCCCATACAGTGAGAACAAAACAGTAAAGTCCAACAGGACCAACGAGGCCCATCAAAGTTATCACAGTCAGTAAAGGTCCCCATACAGTGAGAACAAACAGTAAAGGCCCCCTAGGAGTGTGATCACAGTCGTAAAAGTCCCATACAGTGAAACAGCACGTAAGTTTCCCATACAGTTGAGACAAAACAGTAAAAGGTCCCATACATGAGAACATACAGTAAGGTTTCCATACAATAGAACAGACAGTAATAGGTTTCCATACAGTGGAGAATACAAAAGAAAGGCCCCAATAGAGTTATCCAGTCAGTAAAGGTCCCATACCAGTGAGTAAACAAACAGTAAGGCCCCATAAGTGATCAATCAGTAAAGGTCCCATACAGTCACAAAGAGAAACAGTACAGTAAGTTTTTTCCCATACGTGAGAACAAACAGTAAAGTCCATCAGTGAGAACATACAGTAAAGGTTCCCATAACAGTGCAACAAACAGTAGAGTTCCCCATACAAGTGAGAGCATACAGCAAGGTCCCATACAGTGAAAACGAACAGTAAGGTCCCAACAGACTGAAACAGACAGTAAGGTTCCCATACAGTGAGAGCCAGACAGTAAAGGTCCCTACCGTACAGACTAGGAACGAAGCAACAGTAAAAAGGTCCCATACAGTGGAGAAGCAAGTAAGGTCCATATAGATTAAGCCATACAGTGAGAACAATAAAGGTCCATTGGAAGAAAAACATTAATTGTCCCATACTTATTCTATCCTCTCCACATTCTCCCTCTCTCCTGCAGTCCCTCATTCTCTCTACTCTTTCTTCTTTCTCCCTGCAGTGTATCCTCCATCTCTTTTTCTCTCTTTCTCCGTAGTCTCTCTCAACATTCCTTTTCACTCCCTGCATTCTCTATCTCCTACACACTCTTCTTTCTCCTGCATCTCTTATCCGCCTCTCTCTCTCTCCCTCCTCCTCTCTCTCCTCTCTCCTCTCTCTATCTTATCTCCATCCTTCTCGCGCATTCTCTCACCTTACTCCTCGTCCGTGCCCGCGTGTGACGGTACAAGCTATCATTGTGGGGGCTCACAGTTATGACTGGTACATATCAATTGTGCCACAGTATGACTGGGGTACATATCATTTGTGCTCACAGTGTTGACTGGTTACATATCAATTGTGCTCACAGTTATGATGGTACAATATCATTGTGCTCAAGTTAAATGACTATACCTATCAATTTGTCTCACAGTGTGACTGGTACATCCATTGTGCTCACAGTGTGACTGGTAGCATATCAATTGTGCTCACAGTGTGACTGGGTACAAATATCCATTAATCGATTTGTGCTCACAGTGTGACCTGACATCATTGTGCTCACTAAATGACTGGTACATTCATTGGGCTCACAGTATGACTGGGACATTCATTGTGCTCACAGTGGACTGGTACAATTCATTGTGCACACATATGACTGGTACATCATTGTGCCACAGTATACTGGTACATATCATTGGCTTCCAGTATACCTTGGTACTTATCCATTGTGTTCACGTATTGATGGTACACTATCACTTGTGCCTCAACAGTCTGACTGGTACATATCATTGTGCCACCCAGTATGACCTGGTACTCTCATGTGCTCAACAGTATGACTGGTACATATCATTGGTGCTCACATTATGATCTAAAAATATCATTGTGTCACTATATGTCATAGATTGTGCGCACAGTATGACTGGTACATATCCATTCAATTGGTCCAGCTCACAGTAATGATGACTAGAAGTACCCTGGTATACTCCAGGTACTGTGTACTTCAGTCTCATTGGTGACTGGGTACATATCATTGTGCTCCACAGTATGACTGGTACATATCTTGTGGCTCAAATATGACTGGTACAATATCATTGGTTGCTCACAGTGTGGACCTGGTACATATCATGTGCTCACGGATGTGGTGACGTATTGCTCACAGTATGCTGACTGGGGGGGGCGTGCTCAGCTAGTAGCTGGTACATATCATTGGTCGCACCAGTAAATGACTGTACATATCATTGTTGCTCACAGTATGATGAGGTACATATCATTGGTGGCTCACAGTATGAACGGGTACAATATCTTTGTGCTCACAGTATGACTGGTACCTATTGTGCTCACAGTCAGGTACTGGTACATATCAGTGGTGCCTCACAGTAGACGATACTGGTACATATCATTTGTGCTCACAGTATGACTGGTTACATATCATGTGCTCAAGTATGACGGTACTATCATTGGTGCTCACAGTAATACTGGTATGCATATCATGTGCTCACAGTATTGACTGTACATATTCATTGTTGCTCATGCATGATGGACGTGGTACATATCATTGGTGCTCACAGTATGCTGGTCATATCATTGTGCTGCACAGTATGACTGGTAGAAAATATCATGTGCTATCATGCTATTGGCTCAACAGTAAATGACTGGGTACATAGCATTGTTGGGCTCACATTATGACTGGTACTAATCATCGGTATCATTGTGGCTCACGTATGACTGGTACATATCATTGTGGCTCCACATTTGAACTGGTACATATCATTGTGCCTCACCAGTAATGACTGGTCACATATCATTGTGGCTCACAGTAATGACTATACATATCAGTGTGCTTCTCACAGTGTTACCTGGTAACATATCATTGTGGGCTCACGAATGAGCTGGTACATATCATCATGTGGCTCCAGCAGTAAGTGATCTGGTACCATTCATGTGCTCACAGTATGACATGTACATATCATTGTGCTCATCAGTGATGACTGGGTACATATCAATTGTGCTCACAGTTGACTGGTCAATATCATTGTGCTCACCGTTACTGGTACAATATCATGTTGGGCACAGCAGTGATGACGGTACCTATCATTGTGCTCACAGTCAATGACTTGGTACATATCATTGTTGCTCACAGTGATGACTGGTTACATACATTGTGTTCAACAGTAAATGAACTGGTACAAATATCCATTTTGTGTGCCATCACAGTATGACTGGTACCTAATTGCTCAATAATATGTCATTATGTGCTCACAGTATGAACGGTTACATATATTGTGTTGGCTCAGTATGACTGGTATCGATATCAATTGTGCCTCACAGTAGACTGACATATGGCTCACTATGATGTACATATCATTGTGCTCACAGTAATGACCTGGTACATCATCATTGTGCGTCACAGGCCTATGACTGGTACTATCATTGTGCGCTCACATATGACTGGTACCATATCATTGTGTCTCACGTATGAACTGGTACAATATCTTGTGGCTCACAGTATGAGTGTAGGCATATCATTGTGCTCCAGTAATGACTGGTCATATCAATTTGTAAGCGCTTCATACATTGTCAATGGACTGGTACATATCCATTTGCTCCGTTCTGGTTTTATTGTGTGGGGCTCACAGTATGACTGGTAACATATCATTGTGCTCACAGATACGACTGTTACAATATCATTGTGCGCCACGTATTGACTGGTACATATTCAATTTGTGCTCATGCAGTATGAACTGGTACATATCATGTGGCTCCACAGTAAATACTGGTACTTGGTCTTCACTTCTGAATACTCATTTGCTAGATCTGGTACTATCCATTGGTCACCGTATATTGGTACAATATGTGCTCACAGTAATGGACTGGTACATTCATTGTGCTCACAGTATGAACCTGGTACATATCATTGTGCTCACAGTAGTGACTGTACATATCATTGTGCTCACAGTAATGACTGGGTACATTTATTGGTGCCTCACAGTAATGACTGTAACATATCATTGTGGCTCACAGTATGCACTGGTACATATATTGTGGCTCACAAGTATGAATGGTATCTATCATTGTGCTCACAGTATGTACCTGGTAGGATACATATCATTTGGTGCGATCACAGTAATGACTGGTACATATCATGTGCTCCACAGTATAACTGGTACATCAGCATTGTTGCTCACAGTAATGACTGGTACATATCATTGTCGCTCAACAGTAGAGTACATCTATGTGCCACAGTATGACTGTACATAGCATTGTGCTCACAGTATGACTGGGTACATATCCATGTGTGGCTCACACATGATGTAATAATGTGGGCTCACTATGATGAGTCTATCATTTAGTTGCTTACAATCCATAGTGGCTCCGACTGGTAGGTATATCATTGCCAACATAACGTAACTTCTTGTGCTCACAGTTATGCTGGTACATATCATTGTGCGCCAATAGACTGGTAAATAGCATCCATTGTGCTCAAGTATGACTGGTACATATCATTGTGCTCAAGATGACTGGTAGCATATCATTGTGGCTCAACAGTTGTGATCTGGTACATAGTCATTGTGCATTTAGCGAGGGGCTCTGATAGGCTGAGTTTACATGTGGCCTGTCCTTAGAATTTAGTGAGGGGTTCTGATAGGCTGATTTTACATGTGACCTGTCCTTGCGAGGGGCTCTTATAGGCTGATTTTACATGTGGCTTGTCCTTAGATTCTAGCGAGGGGCTCTAATAGGCTGAGTTTACATGTGGCCTGTCCTTAGAATCTAGCGAGGAGCTCTGATAGGCTGATTTTACATGTGACCTGTCCTTGCGAGGGGCTCTTATTGGCTGATTTTACATGTGGCCTCTCCTTGGAATCTAGCAAGGGGCCCTGATAGACTGATTTTACATGTAGCCTGTCCTTGGAATCTAGTGAGGGGTTCTGATAGGCTGATTTTACATGTGGCCTGTCCTTGGAATCTAGTGAGGGGTTCTGATAGGCTGATTTTACATGTGGCCTTGATAGGCTGATTTTACACGTGGTCTGTCCTTAGAATCTTGCGTGGAGCTCTGATAGGCTGATTTAACATGTGGCCTCTTCTTAGAATCTAGTGAGGGACTCGGATAGGCTGATTTTACTTATGACCTGTCCTTGGAATCTAGCGAGGGGCTCTGATAGGCTAATTTTACTTGTGGTCTGTCCTTAGAATCTTGCGTGCAGCTCTGATAGGCTAATTTTACTTGTGATCTGTCCTTGGAATCTAGCAAGGGGCTCTGATAGGCTGATTTTACATGTGGCCTGTCCTTGGAATCTAGTGAGGGGCTCTGAATCAAAGTCTAATTAGGGGCTCTGAATCAAAGTCTAGTAGGCTGATTTCCAACCATCTTCAAAGAGAATGTTACGGGTTCTCACTGTATTAAACGAATATCAGATTTTTATTGTATAAACCCCATTTTGAATTAGTTACACTGGCTGTGCGGGGGTCTTGAGGTAGGTACCTGTGCAGCCGTCACATTGAAGGGTTGAATTGGTTAGCGTGACTTTAACCCCATAATAGAGCGTCTCTGGGTGAATTTGCCTGTATATGAAAAAAGTGATCTGCTTATCTGTAACTTCCAATACATCTACAGTGTGTTCTAGCCACTGGGATATCACATTGGAAGTTGTGCTTGTCCCCTAGGGAATTCTGACAATAAGGTTACATTATTTTTAAATATCAGCGCTAAGTACAATATTTTGAGGGGTTCACTGCATTCGTGTAAATTAACATTTTGTAAGCAGATTAAAGGCATAGATATGTAAATGATAATAAAGATATGAAATGTTAGGTGGGCCCCTAAACTCGTCATGGTGGGCCGCAAGTGTATGATTTCCTGGTGGGCCCAACACACCAGTCCGACACTACACACAGTACACACAGTAATAATAACTGGTTGTTGTTTTTTTTATCTCCCCAATGGATAGGGTGGATGAAATACATAGTACACAGCTGTGTAGAAATGTGGGTTCCTCCCTATACAGCCCTTATTCTGGGACCAGCAGGACAGTTTGTGGGTTGGTGGAAATGAATCCAGTGAATGTATAACTCGCTATGTTCCTTTCACTGCAGGTTTATTCCCATTCAATGGGCTGTCTGCTTACTTGCTAATAGTTTTCTTTCCGCTTTTTAGCAATACCGCACCATTAACGATCGTTATTGCTACAACTGCATAGTAATCTACGAACGAACGGTCATATATTTACCACCGCTCAACGTAAATGTATGGTCGCAGCTTTACATTTATGGGTATTTATAGCTCTTGTATATTATAAGATTAGGGTTTCATAGCTCTCATAGATGAAATATATTTACTGTTTCTTTACTCTGTGATTGGGATAGTGATCAAAGGGTGGAGCTTATTGGACAACCGTTTGTTTTTAATCATAGTTACAGGGCAGGAATTCAGCAAGAGGCCCAAAGGCAATGCGAAGTTCTAAATCCATAATATGCAACACCAATCTCCCTTCCAGTTCCAGTGGAACTACTCACTTAAAGAACCCTGCACCCTGGAGTTGTCCGTTTAATTATAACAATATGCAACATTTACTAAACAGTATGTGTCACAAACCCCCAGGTCCGAGACCCCCCAACCACCTATCCGTTACCGGAAAACACACTCCAAGCAACCGACAGGGGGACGGAACAGATCAGACCCGGTGGGTTTGGTGAACAAACGATATATTACACAATATTACTAAATATCAATATACTCGCTGCCACCACATTCCGATTAAACAGCGGAATGACCTGTTACCTATATCTATGGGGATATCCACACCCCTATTTCTAACAACCTGTAAGAAAATTGGTTATTCACCCCTAATATTCTATACACAGTTATACAGTATATCTATATACCTACACAATACTTCTCTATAGTAGCGTACTTCGAAGACACAGGTTTGTTTTGGGATATACTCAGAATAGGACAATAGCCTATAAATGATTTTATATCATTTATTAAAAGTTGTCAAAAATAGTGCATAAAAATATAAAGAAAAATAAAATAAATCACTGAACATAAAGCGGTAACACAGGTGAGGGTAGAATTGGGTAAAAGAAGGAATACTTAAGGATAAATGGCATCTGAAATGTCTGTGAGCAGAGTCCAGAACTTGTTAGTCCAAATATGAAAAGTCCAAATAATAGTTCCTTCTGTAAGCCAATACGGTCCGTCCTGTTGGCTAGATGTTATTGTAGATGTTATGACGGACTCAGAACTGAGACCCGTCTCCCACTCTTATCCTTTACCAGAAAATGGGAGTGGTCTGGTCCCTAGAGGGGTGGACTTGGTTCTGCCCCTGAAGGTTGGTTCCTAGTTCATAATCTGTGAACCATACATGTCACATTCAAAATAAGATCATGATGGTCCATAACTAATTTTTCCCAACAGAATAAGACCAAATACGACATATCTGGGATATCCTAGGCCTAGGAAGGATAATATCCCAGAATTAATGCAGAATTAATTACCGTACTGCATAAACTGGGGGTATTTATGAAAACCTGAAATAATTTTACATCCTGAATTATTAAGGAATATGAATTACCTTTGATCTGCCAGTTGGTTTCTGCTCAATTCTCTACTAGGAGATTCCCTGCTGTTTTTGTCTGTTTTTTGTCTACCAGTCTGTGACAGTGTTTGTATATTACAGGGACTTCACACCTTGCCCCTTTGAAGTCACACCTCTTGCTAGGTCAGCTAATTTAACACCAAATGGCATTGCCTATGGGAAAGAAAGCTCAGAGCTTACAACTGAACATGAATTAACCCTGTGATTACCCGTGACAGGGAACAATGTGGGAGCTGCCATACTGCTGGACCATGCCAATATGGTGAAATAATTGAAAATTGGGAGTGCAATTTCAGATATTGTCTATGGCGTTTTACATTGCACACCTGTTCATCACAGTATGATTATATATTCAGCTATATATTAAGGGATTAAATAAAATACATACAAATACATACATACAAGTAATTCCAATACCTTTTTAATTGCTGTTACTTTCATTTGCTCTGTGTTTAAAGGGCAAGTCCAGCCCTAAAATGAAAACTTACATACAGGTAAATCATCCCCCAAAACCCCAAATGTTAATAGTTTGAAATGTGAAATATAAAAGTCTAACCTGAAATCCTGCACAATGTACTGTTGCCCCTGTTTCTACTTCCTGGTTCTTCCAGTTAGTAACTGTCAGTTATGGATTTGACAGTTGACATCACAGCCAATGACTGAATGTTAATCCCCTGTCTGCCTCTTCTGAGCATGCCCAGGCTCAGTACAGGCTCAGTACAGGTTTCTAAATTGCTCAGTTTCCATGAGGCACCCAGAAGCATAGCAGACATACAGTAATGAATTCATAGGGCAATATATCAACATATTTTAAAGAGACCATTCTTTCTAAAATATGTTCTTATGAGGGTGGAGTTGTCCTTTAAATATGTGCAGTTTCCCCCATGCTCCCATGTGTTCCAGTGTCTGGTAACAGTCAGAGTGTTGCATTCTGCACGTTCCGTTCATTCTCAGAATTATGGGAAAGACGAGATTTGATAATTTTTTAGTTTTGACCCTGATGGTTTCTGGGTCCAATTTGAAATGAAAATATACCATCCTCCCCCCCTTCCCCCACACAGCGTGATATTTTCTTCTCCTCACGTTATAAACTTATTCTGTAAAGCAAGGTCAAGTGAATGTCACTAGAGAAATGAACATTTATTTTTACAGGCTTGAGATAAAGAAACTACCCCGTCTTTCAGTCCCAAGGTTTTTTGTATTAGGGCATAAAAATAAAGATTTAAAAAATCCTCCGTCTCTTGCCGGGTCCTATTTAAATGTAACCTTAAGGGAGAAACAACATGCACCAGATTTTATATTAAATAGCCATATGTCTACCCGATGATACAATAAACTGTCAAAGCACCTTTAGCCACAATAAACCACCTTTAGAGATGTTTGAATACAAACCCATAGAACTCAATGGAAGAGAAAAATTCTGAATGTTCCGATGAAATTGAAGGTAGAAATACCAAAAGTAAGTTAGTGGAAATGACACAGGGACCTGGGAAAAGTTCAGGGGAACACGTGGATAAAACCAAAACGTAACGAAAAGTGAACTTCCTTTCAACGCAAGCTATTTTCCATATATATACGAGGCTGCGTTCAATAACCCTCGAAACTAGATAACCTTCGTAAGTAGCTCAGTTTTTTTGAGAATAATTGAAATCCGAAAGTTCTAAACGGTACTTCGAAAAACAGGAAGTTCCCGTGACGAAACCAGATGCCACTTTTTTTGTTCTGACAGCTAGAATCATTGATGTCTTTCCTCCTTGGCATTGTGTTAACACACACTTGGATGATCCACACCAACTGCCAAACCTTTAACAGTTATAGAGGTGGTTACACTATTGATAATTCATCAATGAATCAAGTCCATTTAATTATCAGCCCCTGGTTTAAAAGGGAGTGGTAAGGGTAGACTATGCACTGCCCCTATGCCATCCATGTGCACTGCAGCCAGGGGCGCAACTGCAAGGGTCCCCCACACAAGATTGCAGCCCAGGCCCCTTACACACTACCATCCCCTCTCAAAAAGACCTGCAACCAGCTGTTTTTAAACAGTTGATTGCACGTATAAAGTAAAGATATGCGCGATCAGCTGTTTGAAAGACCAGAACTGAACATCTTCATCCACAGTGGTTTTTGGCCCGACTGGCCAATAGTTCAGTGTAATAGTTAGGTGGGGACTAAGGATCCTATGGTCTATACCAGGATTTACAGAAAAAATATCTCCTACTAATTGGCTGTATTGTCCTATAACATATTTGACAACCATACCCGACTACCAACTGGTAAGTTATGGAGGTTCCAAGTTGAATCTCCTCTCTTGCTGGAGATTATAAAAGGCAATAGTAAATTATCCTAATTCCTAATAGCCCTAATGATGCCTGTCAACACAATTTATCTCGTCACCTCTACCCATCCATATCTCCCAAAGTGCGCACATGAAGTTCCTCAGAGGGATTTTAAAGTGTATGAACAAATTCTGCCAGCCTAGTATTTCACAGCAGCAAGAGTTTTGATTGGATGCTGTGGAATTATGTCTAGATTTTTCAAATCATTTCTGAAATAATACTGATTCATTAAGGCTGAGGTGAGGACACACTAGACTGGAAATGCACAAAATTGCGCACTGGTGTTGTGCAATTGGAGCGCATGCAATTGCGCAAAAAATTCAGATCGCTTGCGATCTGATTAGCAGATCATAACAGAATGCAGGGCAGCGCACCAAGATCGAAATATGACCAAGCCCTTAATATAATGGGGCATTTACCTACTGTCAAACTAAGGGCACAAAAGTACAGAGCATCCTAGAAGCTTATGTGGGAGTTCTTTGTAAAGCTAAACACGCCTAAATCCATCTGTTCCAGACACAAAATTAAAGTGCAGTGGGAATAGTTTTGGTCCCTAGCAACCAAATAGAGAGATACAACAAGTTGTAAGGCCACAATGTAACGTGCAGAGCCAGGGGGTCTATATGCGTGCGCTGCGATTAAAACAGGCGATTAAAAGGTGTGGCCTAGCCCCAAAGGTGGGGTCTAGCCATAAAGGTATGGCCTAGCCCTAAAGGTGTGGCCTAGCTCTCTAGGTGTGGCCTAGCTCCCAAGGTGTGGCCTAGCCCTAATAGTGTGCGCCTAGTGCTCTAATAAGTTGGTGAGCCTAGCTTCTACAAATGGATGGTGGGTTGTGAGTGCCTAGCCCACTAAAGGTGCGCCTAGACTTCATTATATATGAACTAAGGTGTGCCCTAGCCCCAAAGGTGTGGTCTAGCCTTAAAGGTGTGGCCTAGCCCCAAATGTGAGGTCTAGCCATAAAGCTGTGGCCTAGCTCTAAAGGTGTGGCCTAGCCCTAAAGGTGCTGCCTAGCTCTAAAGGTGTGCCCTAGCCCCAAAGGTGTGGTCTAGCCTTAAATGTGTGGCCTAGCCCCAAATGTGGGGTCTAGCCATAAAGGTGTGGCCTAGCCCTAAAGGTGTGGCCTAGCCCTTAAGGTATGGCCTAGCTCTTAAGGTGTGGCCTAGCCCTAAAGGCGTGACCTAGCCCTTAAGGTGTGGCCTAGTTCTAAAGGTGTGGCCTAGCTCCCATGTTGTGGTCTAGCCCTAAAGGTGTGGCCTAGCTCTAAAGGTGTGGCCTAGCTCTAAAGATGTGGCCTAGTCCTAAAGGTGTGGTCTAGCCCTAAAGGTGTGGCCTAGCTCTAAAGGTATGGCCTAGCCCTAAAGGTTTGGCCTAGCTCTAAAGGTGTGACCTAACCCTAAAGGTGTGGCCTAGCTCTAAAGGTGTGGCCTAGCCCTAAAGGTGTGACCTAGCTCTAAAGGTGTGGCCTAGCCCTAAAGGTGTGACCTAGCTCTAAAGGTGTGGCCTAGCCTCAAAGGTGTGGTCTAGACCTAAAGTTGTGGTCTAGACCTAAAGTAGTGGCCTAGCCCTAAAGGTGTAGCACACTACCAATGAATCGAAATGCGCGTGAAAAGCACGGGTGCAATGTAGCACGTTTCATGCGTTTCTCTATACATTCTGTTATCAGAGCACATGCGATCCCAATTTGTGGTGCAGATCGCATGTGTGCCGATAATGGAATTAATTGCTCTATCCATTTAGGTATATATAGACTTACATTCGACTGTCACTGATACTTGGGTCACCACATTTTCGATGCTGTTTTCAGCTTTGCACGTGTGTTTGCCCGCCATGTTCCTGGATACATTAAACTTCTCTCCGTCCTTGTAGACCGTTCTGTTGATGAGACAATGAACGACAGGCAGGGTGTAGCCTTCCGCTTTGCAGTGGAAACTTTGCTCTTTTCCTTCAACCCAAGTCACATTGTTCGGACAGTCTGTGAAACTGGGATCAGCTGAAAGGAAGAAAATGATTCTATGGATAGACCAGTAAAGTGATAGGAAGAGTTTATATGGAGAGATGGGTTATACGGTTGTATGGCTTAATAGAAGGAGTTATTATAGAGAGGGGTTATATAGGACAATAGGGATAGACTATTAGGAAAAATAGGAGGGGTTTTCGTGGGGTTATATGGAGTAATAGAAGGAGTCACAGGGAGAGGTTATATGCAGTAATGAATGATTATTATAGGGAGGGGCTATATACAGGGACATTTTTCAGAGGAAGAACTTACAGGATATGCAATAGGAGTTATAGAGAGGTTATATGGAGAAATGGGAGGAGTTATATAGAGGGATTATGTGACACAATGGGAGGAGTTATACAAGAGGTCTAGGGAACTCCTTCTCTGGACAGCGGGGCTTTTTGTCTGTTTTCAGGAATTTATTTCGTTGGGTTTGCATGGAGAGAAGATGTGTGTAAGAGAGTGCCTAATTTCATTAGTAGTCAGCCGTTGCATTCATTGGACGTACACAGGAATTGGTGGACTGGAGTTACCGTTTCGGCACATACTATTCAAGGTTATTTGATGTCACTACTTCTTTTGTGTGTGTCAATTGTTGCGTGTGGAGCGTAGTTCTCTTGTCTCTCGAGTTTATCCCATGTGTTCCTACTACATGCTGCATATTTCGCTTGTATATTGTCCTGGTGCAATGGGGAAAGGAGTTTACGAGAGGATTTGGGGACATGGGCGCGCTGCTCGAGGAGTTATAAGGGAAGGTCTACATGGGGAAAATGGGAGGAGGTTATACAGAGAGGTATTTTATGGGCATGTAGGAGTTAATGACAGAGAGATTATGAGACAATGGAGGAGTTATACAGAGAAGGCTATATGGGAAATGGGAAGAGATATATTAGAGAGGTTATATGAGAAATGGGAGGGGTTATATAGAGAGGTTATTGTAAGCAATGGGAGGAGTTATAAGAGAGGTTATCTGCGGTGGGGTTCTTGCTTACTACTTGTGCTTGCCGCGTTCTCTCGCAGGCCTTCCCCCCTGTGGGCGTTCTACACCAGAAGGTTATTGGTGCAATATAGGGGTTATCCAGCGGGTTTTATGGACATTGGAGGAGTTATCCAGACGGTTATATGGAGAACTGGAGAGCAGTTATCTATAGAGAGGTTATATGGAGAATGGAGGAGTTATACAGATGTTTATATTGAGAAATGGGAGGAGTTATAGAGAGAGGTTATATGGAGAAATGGGAGGAGTTATACAGAGAGGTTATATGGAGAAATGGGAGGAGTTATAGAGAGAGCTTATATGGAGAAATGGGAGGAGTTATATAGAGAGGTTATATGGAGAAATGGGAGGGGTTATAAAGAGAGATTATATTGTGAAATAGAGGAGTTTTACAGAGAGGTTATATGGCGCAATGGGAGGAGTTATACAGAGAGGTTATGTGGCACAATGGGGTTTACAGAGAGGTCTATGGGAAAATGGGAGGGGTTATACAGAGAGGATTTATGGACAATGGAGGAGTTATACGAGAGGTTATATGGAGAAATGGGAGGAGTTATATAGAGAGGTTATATGGAGAAATGGGAGGTTATATGAAGAATAGGAGGAGTTATATAGAGAGGTTATATGGAGAAATGGGAGGAGATATATAGAGAGGTTATATTGAGAAATGGGAGGAGTTATATAGAGAGGTTTTATGGAGAAATGGGAGGGGTTATAAGAGAGGTTTATTGTGAAATGGAGGAGTTATATAAGAGGGTTATATGGAGAAATGGGAGTGAGATATATGAGAGGTTTAATGGAGAACATGGGGAGAGTTATAAGAAGGTTATGTGGCAATGGGAGGAGTTATAAGAAAGGTTATGTGGTGCCATGGAGAGGTTATACAGAGAGGATTTTAGAGACAATGGGAGCAGTTTATACAGAAAGGGTCTATGGGAAATGGGAGGAGTTATACAGAGAGGATTTAATGAGCAATGGGAGGAGTTTATACAGAGAGGCTATCTGGAGAAATGGGAGGAGATATATCATAGAGGTTTATGGGATGTAATGGGCAGGGGTTTATAGAGGTTATATTGTACCATGGGAGAAGTTTATTACGGTTCTATGGAGTGGCAGTGTTAATTTTGGTAAATGGGAGGAGTTTATATATAGGTTATATTTAAAAATGGAAAATGGGAGGAGTATACAGAGGATTTATGAGACAATGAGAGGAGTTATACAGAGAGGTTATATGGTGAAATGGAGGGGTTATACAGAGGTTTATGGGACAAGTGGAGGAGGTTAAACAAAGAGGTTTATGGAAAGAAATGGAGGGCTATATATGAGGTTATATGGGAAAATGGGGAGGAGCTATATATGAGGTTATTGGGAAAATGGGAGGAGTTTTACAGAGAGGTTTTATGGGACAATGGGAAGGTTATACGAGAGAGTTTATTGGAGAATGGGAGATGTTATCATCGAGGGTTAATATGGAGATGGACGTATGAGAAACTGGGAGGGTTTTAGGAGGTTTATGTGAGTAGGAGGGAGTTTACAAACATAGACAAGAGAATTCAATGCACATTCCTAGGCCCCATACATATCATATTATCTGCACACGGGCATACATTATACCACAGGGGTTGTAGTATACATTACTGTGATCACGTCAAGGTAACCCACGTTAGTCTTCTAACCTTTTTACTTCAATTACCCTTAGCAAACTTTTGCATTTCTCATTCTTACACACTGGATTCATATAACAGGCTTTCCTCACTTTTAAAGAGGTAAAGGCCATCCAGTGCTTTATTAAAGGCTAGGACCTTCACATATAAGGGGCGTGTTGGGGGTGCTATAACCTTTGCTATAAACAAGGTTATATGCGAATGGGAGAGTTTTACAGAGAGTTATATGGGGCATGGGAGCAGTTTATACAGAATGTTATATGGAGTAATAGGTGGAGTTATATACAGAGGTTATATAGAGTAATGGGTGGGGTTATACAGAGGTTATATGGGCAATGGGAGGAGTTATATAGGGAGGTAATATGGAGAAATGGGAGGGGTTATGCAAATAAGTCATATGGCACATTGTGAAGAAATATAGGGAGGAGTTACAAGGTGTAATAAAATATGTGTTATGGATTAATGTGACCTGGATTGGGGAATGCCATAAGAAGTTATTATTGAATTATAGATATAACTAGACATAAAGGACTCTATGGATATTGAATGAGACTCTATGGATACTCACAGTGAACATACATTTTTTCTGTCTTTGCTCATGACGACAAATCGAGCTTCACTATTTACACCTCCATTTCATGGAATTCTTGGCCGCCTCCAAGGAACAGGTGATGGACGGAGGGGGTCCCTTGTCATTTCGACATTCGTGAAATTCTCCTTGGCCAAAATCTTTAGCTCCACCCCACCTCCACCGATTGATTGGTGGGTAAAGTGCAGACGATATTCGTATCTTCATCACGTTATAATCTTCTTGTCCATTTTTAAGATGGGAACCAGCTGGGACACTGAGTGAGGCAATGAAGGTGAGATAGAGGTGAAAGTCTAGTTTCCCTATATAATAGAAACTATCTTGCTATATTTGAAATTTTTGAAAGCTGACAAGTACCTTATAACTGACCCTTCTTTGTTTTTCCCATGGTCCCTTTGCTGCTTGTAATGTAAATCCTATTTGAGTATTTGGTGCTAAATACGATTTGGCTAACAGGGAGTGTTAGCTGAAGCAGAGAGCTTGGGAAAAAGAGGAGGAGCTACACTCCAAATCTACGGTTTGGATCCCTTTAAAAGGGAACCTAAACTAAATTTGTTATAATTTGATACTTCTTTAATAATAATTAAAAAAAATAACAATGAAGTTCACATGTCATGAGTATTTCACATAAATCTAAACATATATTTCATGTTCTCTAAAGATTTCTAATTATGCAAATTGTAAATATGAGTATGGCGTTATACAAATCTAAAGCACAGAAATTCCAGAAAGGCTTTTTGTTGTCTCTCAGCCCTGTTTATTTGAGATTAGAAAAGGTAATAAACCATAATAAAAAATAAACAACCAGTCCCATTATACTAACATATCCCACTAGCTATTGAGGTTGAAAAAAGACCCTTCATTTCAAACCCTTTACACCCTACCTACAATGCCTAGCTACATAAGCTTGGTGAAGGAACATGCATTAAATGGCTGTTTTCGTTGGGTAATATCGCATGTGTAAGTTGGGTATCGTACGTGATCTGCCTGGTTGGACCACCACGGCAACTAACAGCCACAATGTGGATAATTGGCTGAAAGGGGTTTTCAAAACAATATCATTTGTCAGGCATTGTGTGGGCGAACCATCTGCGTGTACAAAGCCTAACGCCAAAACCCCCATCCTGCATTAACAAAGGAAAAAAATCATAAGAGTTATTAAAATGTAATAACGAATTCTGGTTTTCCAATTCTGGTTTAAAACCACCTTTAGTACAAATGAAAGAGCCGCAACACCCATCTAAAACCACTATCACCCTAATGTCTTTTTATCAATGCCTCCTAGTAGGAATCCAGGACCCCCTGGCAAGCCATAGAACATCAGGGGCCTGCCCTCCCCGTGAGATTGGAGGCCGGGCCCCTGACACACACCCCTTTCCTACCGCGATCAGCCTATTTTTCAAACAGCTGATCGCGTGTATGGAACTGTTTTCCAGCAGATGTGGGTAAGGCAAGTTCATTGAATAGCTTGGATAGGCCTGGCTAGTTTTCTAAAACTAAAAAATATTGAGAATTAACTGTATATAATACATATACGGTAGTTCTGGTTGGTACGGGGATACTATATAATATTGAGAATTACGTATTAATCATATACTGTAGTTCTGGTCAGTACGGGGATACATATAATATTGAGAATTACTGGTATTAATCATATACTGTAGTTCTGTTGGTACGGGATACTATATAATATTGAGAATTACTGGTATTAAATACATATACTGTATTCTGGTCAGTACTGGGATACTATATAATATGAGAATTACTGGTATAATACATATACTGTAGTTCTGGTCGTACGGGAATACTATATAATATTGAGAATTACTGGTATTAATACATTACTGTAGTTCTGGTCGGTACGGGGATACTATATAATATTGAGAATTAACTGGTATTAATACATATCACTGTAGTTCTGGTGTTGGTTCCGGATACTAATAATATTGAGAATTACTGGTTATAATACATATACCGTATTTCTGGTTGTAACGGGGATCTATATACTATTGAGAATTACTGGTATTAATACATATACTGTAGTTTCTGGTCGGTACGGGGATACTATATAATATTGAGAATTACTGGTATTAATACATATACTGTAGTTCTGGTTCGTACGGGAAAACTATATAACATTGAGAATTACTGGTATTAATATATCTGTAGTTCTGGTTTGCTACGGGGGATACTATATATATTGAGAATTGCTGGTATTAATACATATACTGTAGTCTGGTCGGTACGGGTATACCATATAATATTGGAGATTACGTGGTATTAATACATATACTGTAGTTCTGGTTGGTCAGGATACTATATATATTGAGAATTACTGGTATTAATACATATAATGTAGTTCTGGTTGGTACGGAAACTATATAACATTGAGAATTACTGGTATTAATACAGATACGTGTAGTTCTTGTTGCTACGCGGGATACTAATAATATTGAATAATTGCTGGTATTAATACATATACTGTAGTTCTGGTCGGTACGGGATACATATAATATTGAGAATTACTGGTATTATACTTACTGTAGTTCTGGTTGGTACAGGGACTATATATTAAGAAATTAACTGTATTAATACTATACTGTGTTTTCTGGTCGGTATAGGGGTACTATATATATTGGAGAATACTGGTATTAATACATATACTGTAGTTTCTGGTTGCTAACGGGCATACTATATAATATTGGGATTACTGGTATTAATACATATACTGTAGTTTCTGGTTGGTACAGGGTACTATATAGTATTTGAGGTTACTGGTATTAATCATATACTGTAGTTCTGGTCGGTACGGGGACTATATAATATGAGAATGTGGTATTATACATATACTGTAGTTCTGTTCGGTACGGGGATACCATATAATATTGAGAATTACTGGTATTAATACATTACTGTAGTTCTTGTTGGTACAGGGATACTATATAATTTAGAAATTACTGGTATTAATACATATACTGTAGTTCTGGTGCGTATAGGGGTACTTATAATATTGAGAATTACTGGTATTAATACATATACTGTAGTTCTGGTTGCTACGGGCCTACTATATAATATTGGGAATTACTGGTATAATACATATACTGTAGTTCTGGTTGGTACAGGGATACTATATATTGAGCGTTACTGGTATTAATCATATACTGTAGTTCTGGTCCGGTACGGGGATACTCATATAATATTGAGAATTACTGGTATTATGCATATACTGTAGTTCTGGTTGGTACGGATACTATATATATTGAGAATTACTGGTATTAATACATATCCTGTAGTTCTGGTTGGTATGCGGTTATACTATATAATTTGAGAATTACTGCTATAATACATATCTGTAGTTCTGGTTGGTCACAGGGATACTATAATATTATTCGAGAATTACTGGTATTAATACATATAGTATATAACTCCTCCCATTTCTCCATATAACCTCTCTGTATAACTCCTCCCATTGTCCCATAAATCCTCTCTGTATAACCCCTCCCATTTTCCCATGTCTAGTTTATGTTGACTCCCTATCCCTCCCAAATTTCCTTTGTAAATATGAATTAATTGGGAAACGTTTACACAGCATGGTGCTATGCTACGATTAGACGCTACAGTTCCCCCAACAATCATCCCACCTCTTAAAAGCTTGCGGTACACACAGTAAACGATAAAGCCCCGATTACGTCGGAATACGACGGGTTATCGGGGCTTTATCGTTTACTGGTGTACGTCGTTTTCCCACAGACGACGGGTGCGCGCGGCCGCCGAACGATCGGTCGGCGTACGCTCGTTCGGGAAAGGGCGAAACACACGATGATTGTGAACACACAGTCCCGAGCGTTCTCCCTATAGGGAGAAACGCTCGGGACTCGGTGTATGCAGACTTTGAACTACCCGGATGGCAGACCGGATCTTGCAGATCATCTGTCATCTTTCAGAAATCTGTATGTGTGTACCTAGCTTAACATGTGCAAATTAGGATCGTCACCAGCATTTCCACTTACATAATCCCTCCAGATGCATCCAGGAGAGAACGGGCATGCCTGCTTATACCAAAAGACAAACAAAATTTAAGCACACTTTCAAATTCTTTATTTAACATGTGTACAAGGTGGCAACTGACACAGTGTACATTCTTCATATCCTGAGTGTGGAAACCAAAGTATTGAAAATAACAAATTGTTAGATGAAACAGTGCTGGGACAACCTATAACATGGAAATTCACGGTTAAAGAAGAGATTTCAAACACCCTTCTTTATCTTATAAAATACATAGTGTGACACTTTTATATGCGAGCTGCAGTGGATATATCCGTATAAAAATCACTCAGCTATGTCCACTAAGGGACTCTATTTCTTATATCTCCCACTTATCTCTCCGCCATTCCAGGCCCACACTAAAACAAGTTTTTAGCACACAATTGCGCATGAGGGGTTGAAGATTTGGTTTTTTTTAACTTTTTAAAATGGAAATTGCGGGAAATGCAAAAAGTGACGTAATTTCAGATGCGCAACGTTTGGTTTGCGTGCATCATTTTGTTATGCAAACGCGTTTTTTTATAGTAAAATTATAAAAACGCATGCAAAACAATGAACACACCGGTGACAATGTGCAGGGAGAATTCGCAATCGCAGCAATAAACGCTCATTGATTGGTGCGCGGATTTAGTGCGTTAGTGGGGCCTCAGCCTAAATTCACTAAACCGAACCTGCCTGGAGCTGCTTCCTTCAACCTCAAAACCAATGTCCCTCTCCACAAAGATTTGTTTAAACCGCATTACGAGGCTGGGCTGGGATGTTGCTTGCAACAGGTGTGAGAGAAGGTAGCTTGAGGGCAAGTTTTAAAATTAAGGTGGGGGGAATGGGACAAGGCTTAGAATTTAAAATGTGAAATGGGGTGTGAAGGATGAAAGGGAACCCAGTGATACGTATGTAGTATAAGAAATTAATGCGCCCCGTCACATTATAATATAAGGATATTACATGTAGGGGGGCATATCCCTTATACTTCTTTAAAGGAGAAACTAAACCCAATTTTTACACTCCAGAATTGAACAATTCCCCGTAAAAAACACCAATTAAACTTAACAATAGCTACAGTGAAATAGCATTAAAGTCAATTTTCCATGAAGAACTGATGTGTAAAATAACTGTTGTATGCAAAGTTTACTGGCCCACACCCCTGATCTCAGGCCACATGCTCCCTTGACTATTCCTGTTACAAGTGTCTTTCTTAGCGCCTGATTGGCTAGAGGCTACTAGTGGGTGTCACCAACTGTAACAAGTTCCTGCTATCTTAGGACTGAGCATGTTCAGGCTGTAAGAACATAATGGGTCAGAGTGACCAAACTGTGCGATATTGGAACAGGACAAATAAGACACAAACATCATGTTAGACGTTACATTTCTCAAAACCATATAAAATGAGAAGTGAGACACTGATCAGTGTTTTATTCAGGAAAGATCTGCCTTTCATAATTCAATGTGATTCTGAGGACTTTAGTATCCTTTAACTACAGCAGACCGCCATCTTATCTAAAGCAATCTCTAATACAGCAGGACCGCCCATATTACTACAGCAATCTCTAAATACAGCAGGGAACGCCATCTTTATTCGACGCAATCTCTAACTACAGCACAGACTCCGTTCTTTATTCTACAGCAAATCTCTAACTACAGCAGACCTCCATCTTTACTTACAGCAATCTCTAAACTACAGTCAGAACCGTCAATCTTTATCTACAGCAATCTCAACTACAGCGACCGCCATCTTATTACAGCTAATCTCTACTATCAGCAGACCGCCTCTTTATCTACAGCAATCTCTAAAATAAAGCAGACCGCCATCGCTTATCTACAACAATCTCTAACTACAGCAGACTGTCACGTTTATCTAGCAGGGGGGGGGGGGGGGGCCATTCTGAACTACCAGACAGCCCGCCATCTTTTCTACAACAATCTCTAACTACAGCAGACCGCCATCTTTATCACAGCAAATCTCTAACTACAGCAGACCGCCATCTTATCTACAGCAATCTCTAGAACTACAGGCAGACACCCCATCTTTATACGACAGCATCTCTAACTACAGCAGACCTCCATCTTTATCTACAGCAACTCTACTACGAGACCGCCATACTTATCTACAGCCAATCTCAACTCACCGCAGACCTCCATCTTATCTAAGCAATCTCTAATACAGCAGTGACCGCCAATCTTTATCTACAGGCAATTCTAACTACAGCAGGACCGCCTCTTTATCTACAGCAATCTCTAACAGCCAGCAGCCGCCCTCTTTATCTACAGCAATCTCTAACTGCCAGCAGACCGCCCATCTGTATCTTACAGCAATCTCTGTAAACTGCAGCAGACCGCCATTCTGATCTACAGGCAAGCTCTAACTGCAGGCAGGACCTCCATCGTTATCTACAGCAATCTCTAACGCAGCAGACCTCCATCTTTATCTACAGCAATCTCTAACTACAGCAGACCTCCAATCTTTACCTACAGAGCAATCTCTAACTACAGCAGACCGCAATCTTTATCTACAGCATTCTTCTAAACTGCTAGAGACATCCATCTTTATCTACAGCCAATCTCTAAAAACTAATAGCAGACCGCCATCTTTATATACACAATCTCTAACTACAGCAGGACCGCCATCTTGATATACAGCAATCTTCTAACTAAGCAGACCGCATCTTTATCTACCAGCAATCTCTAACTGCAGCGACCGCCATCTTTATCTACAGCAAATCTTAACTACACAGACCGCCATCTTTATCTACAGCAAATTCTAAATACAGGCAGTGACCGCCATCGTTACTACAGCACTCTCTAACACTGCAGACCGCATCTTTATCTACAGGCAATCTCTAACTACAGAGACCGCCATCTATTATCTACAGCAATCCTTCTAAACTACAGCAGCCCGCCATCTTTATCACAGCTTACTTCTAATCTGCAGCAGACCTCACTTCTAATCTACAGAATATCTAACACAAGCAGGGACCTCCATCTTTACCTCAGCAATCGCTAACTAAGCAGACCTCCATCTTTATCTACAGCAATCTCAAATACAGCAGACCTCCATCTTTACCTTACAGCAATCTTCTAAACTGTTTACCCAGCAGACCTCCATCTTTATCTACAGCAATCTCTAACTACAACAGACCTCCATCTTTATCTACGAGCAATCTCTAACTACAGCAAGCCAGACCTCCATTCTTATCTACCGCAATCTCTACTACAACGACTCCATCTTTAGCTACAGCAATCTCAACTACAGCAGACCGCCCATCTTTATCACAGCAATCTCTAACTACAGGCAGACGCCCATTTATCTACAGCAATCTATAACTACAGCAGAACGCCATCTTTATCTACAGCAATCTCTAACTACCGCAGGCACCTCCATCTTTACCTACAGCACTCTCTAACTACAGCAGACCCCCATCTTTACCTACAGCACTCTCTAACTACAGCAGCCGCCATCTTTATCTAAGCAATCTCTAAACTGCAGCAGACCGCCATCTTATCTACAGCAACTCTCTAACTCCAGGCAGACCCGCCTCTACTACAGCAATACTCTAAACTACAGAGAACTCCATCTTACCTGACAGCAAAGATCCAATACAGCAGGGGACCGTCCCATCTTTATCTACAGCATTTCTCTAACTAAGGCAGGACCGCCATCTTTATCTACAGCAATCTTAAACTACAGCAGACCGCCATCTTATCTACAGCAAATCTCTAAACTACACAGACCGCCAGCTCTTAATTACAGCAATCTTAACTGCAGCAGACCCGCAATTTATCCTACGCAATCTCTAATCACAGCAGGACCTACCATCTTTACCTAAGAATCTAACTACAGCAGACAGCCATCTTTTATCTACAGCAATCTCTAAACACAGGAGACCGCCATCTTTAGCTACAGCAATTCTAAAATACAGCAGACCGCCATCTTTATCTACAGCAATCTCTAAACTACAGCAGACCGCCAGCTTATCTACAGCAATCCGAACTACAGCAGACTCCATCTTACCTACAGCAATCTTACTACAGCAGACCTTCATCTTTACCTACATGCAACTCAACTGACAGCGACCGCCATCTTTATCACAGAATCTTAACTACAGCAGGACCGCAATCTTTATCTACAGCAATATCTAACTACGCAGACCTCCATCTGTACCTACAGCAATCTCTAAAACTACAGCAGACCTCCTCTTACTACAGCAATCTTACAGCTAGCTGGGATTGTAGTGATTAGTAGTAATAGTTTTTCCATTTCTCATTAAATTATCGTTTTTTTTTCTTTTTAACTATAAACGTTGCTTTTTTGGGTACACTTGGCCTTAAAGTGAGTAGGGTTTTGTTTTTATTAATACATCATATTCAAACATGGAAAACAGAATAAGATGATTTTGGACTTGAAGTAGTGTTTTGTTTTTTATTATTTACAATATCCTTAAAAAAAAAAAAAACCTTAGGCAAGTTAGACAAACATGAGAATATCAGCAATTAACAGGATTGTGCCTTGACGTTGGTCCTCAAGTTTGCTGGGATCCTAAAAAAAAGCATAAAAGATCACTCAGAATGAAACATTACGGTTTTCATCATGGCAGGAATTTCTCACTAGGGCACCCTAGGCCATGGTCTAGGGGCCCACGCAATCTTTAGGGGGGGATGGCATAAAAATCTTAGCACAGGTGCAACTGTAGATAGCAATGCAAGAGAGGCCAACCTCAGCTCTAATTGTTGCAGGGGTCTCCAGGCGTGTTTGGTTATGACCTCAACATGATGTGTGTGACAATGGGCCTAATATCAGATTTGACTGGCTCACCTTCTCTTCTCTAAATCGTTACACTCAGTATTAGTGTAAACACAGCTGAGGGCTGACATATCATTAGGATGCAGGAGGAGGATAGAGTGATCCACATAACATCAGTACCTTGTAAATGACATTATTATTGATGCCTTGAGCCCTTTGTTCCTCTTTTAACCATTTCCATTGGTGTCCAGTTCATGTATACATATTCTGACCCGCAGCTAACAAACACATCTGGACTCGGCTGCGGGTTCATTAACGGCAGGGATTTAACCAGGAAATAGCCGCATCTACATAGGGGAGCAGACAATGCAAGTTATTACTGAAAGCTATAGTCTTTACCTGATACAGAGAAGTATTTTCTCTGGGAGTCTGTCCCATACTGATTGTGAGCTGTACAGGTTTAGTTTCCCTCGTGTATCTTTTTTTACCCCCTGTATCCTGATGGAACGACTGTTCATGGGCGAGATGTTTATGTTCCTGTCGGGGTTTCCCAGGTGTACGTGGGAAGGGGGGAGACCGTCCGCCCTCACAAGTCAAAGTGACGTTCTCACCCTCGGGCGCTGGTGATTTCCGGCTCCACTTCCAACTATTATTTTAGGCTTGACTGGAAACAAAATAGAACAGCCGTATGATAATAGAACATAACTTCCACCATGACTTGCAGAGCTACACAAATCCCTTACTGCTTCAATGGAAGGCATTGACCGATGTTCACAGAAAACCTTGATTCATCCAATGGCCACACACTCCTGGACATCCCCTATGGTGAGGGCCAAGAGCAAATATTTAGCCTCCCAGAAGACCAATGGTGAAGAAGCATGGATAGGGCCCCATCATAGTTTTTACAGGGGGGACCCAGTGATTACTAGTTATACCACTGGTCATGCATGAGACGCTAAAGGACAGTGACTATCAATGCAAATGGCACAACAAGATCTTTGATAACGCACCACTCCCAACCCAGGAAAATGTTAGTTTGCTATAGAAATGAAATATAGTTACCCTTTACCTAATTCGCCATTAGATTGCCACAGATGGAATTATCGTACTGGTTGGGCGATAATCTGCCTCTGTTTATCTTCCCCGTGTTTTTTTGCACCCGTGCAGATATACGTTCCGTAATGGCCCTGGTTCATGGCCTGGATGGTGATGCTGCGATGTCGTCTGGAGAACGTTGGAATCAGACGGAGTCTCCCAGCTGTAGAACGGGAGGGGGGATTCCATTAAGATTCACAAGTCAGATTCACTCTCATCGCCTTCAGGCACAGGAGGGGCAGGGCGCAGAGTTTCCATTTTTAGTATTTTCGGTTTGTCTGAAAATGGAAAGAACAAAAATAATATTGGGAATGTTCCCACAAATCCCATCACACGTCCTGTGATGCCAAACCACATGATTGTATTTACTTTTTATCTTGTTTTTTTCCTAAGTTGCTCATACAAACACATCCAGCGCAAGACCCAATAACCAAACATCTAGACATGTGGCCTGTCCTAGCGGGGGGCTCGATAGGCTGATTTTACATGTGGCCTGTCCTAGAAATCTAGCAAGGGGGCTCTGATTAGGCTGATTTACATGTGGTTGTCCTTAGAATTAGCCGAGGGGCTCTGATAGCTGACTGAGTTTACAAGTGGGCCTGTCCTAGCGGGGGGCTCTGATAGGCTGATTTACATGTGGCCTGTCCTTAGAATCTAGCAAGGGGCTCTGATAGGCTGATTTTACAGTGGCTTGTCCTTAGATTTAGCGCGGGGCAGGGGCTCTGATAGGCTGAGTTTGACATGTGGCCTGTCCTTAGAATTTAGTGAGGGGTTCTGATAGGCTGATTTTTACATGTGACCTGTCCTTGCGAGGGGCTTTCATAGGCTGATTTTCATGTGGCTTGTCCTTAGATTCTAGCGAGGGCTCTAATAGGCTGAGTTTACATGTGGCCTGTCCTTAGAATTAGCGAGGAGCTCTGTATAGGCTGATTTTACATGTGACCTGTCCTTGCGAGGGGCTCTTATAGGCTGATTTTACATGTGGCCTCTCCTTGGAATCTAAGCAAGGGCCCTGATAGACTGATTTTACATGTAGCCTGTCCTTGGAATCTAGTGATGGGGTTCTGATAGGCTGATTTTACATGTTGCCTGTCCTTGGAATCTAGTGAGGGGTTCTGATAGGCTGATTTTACATGTGGCCTTGATAGGCTGATTTTTACACGTGGTCTGTCCTTAGATCTTGCGTGGAGCTCTGATAGGCTGATTTAACATGTGGCCTCTTCTTAGATCTAGTGAGGGACTCGGATAGGCTGATTTTACTTATGACCGTCCTTGGAATCTAGCGAGGGGTCTGATAGGCTATAATTTATTTCTTGTGGCCTGTCCTTAGAATCTTGCGTGCAGCTCTGATAGGCTAATTTTACTTGTGGATCTGTCCTTGGAATCTAGCAAGGGGCTCTGATAGGCTGATTTTACATGGGCCCTGTCCATGGAATCTAGTGAGGGGCTCTGAATCAAAAGTCTAGTAGGCTGATTTCCAACCATCTTCAAGAGAATGTTACGGGTTTTCACTGTATTAAAGAATATCAGATTTTTATTGTATAAACCCCATTTTGAATTAGTTACAACTGGCTGTGCGGGGTCCTTGAGGTAGGTACCTGTTGCAGCCGTCACATTGAAGGGTTGAATTGGTTAGCGTGACTTTAACCCCATAATAGAGCGCTCCGTGTGAATTTGCCTGTATATGAAAAAAGTGATCTGCTTATCTGTAACTTCCAAACATCTAAGTGTGTTCTGCCACTGGGATATACATTGGACGTTGTGCTTGTTCCCCTAGGAATTCTGACATAAGGTTACATTATTTTTAAATATCACGCTAGTACAATATTTTGAGGGTTCACTGCATTCGTGTAATTAACATTTTGTAAGCAGATTAAAGGATAATATGTAAATGATAATAAAGATATGAAATGTTAGGTGGGCCCCTAAACTCGTCATGGTGGGCCGCAAGTGTATGATTTCCTGGTGTGGGCCCAACACACCATTCACACTACACACAGTACAACAGTAATAATAACTGGTTGTTGTTTTTTTTATCTCCCCAATGGATAGGGTGATGATAATACATAGTACACAGCTGTGTAGAAATTGGGTTCCTCCCTATACAGCCCTTATTCTGGGACCAGCAGGACAGTTTGTGGGTTGGGGAATGAATCCAGTGAATGTATAACTCGCTATGTTCCTTCAACTGCAGGTTTACCCATTCAATGGGCTGTCTGCTTACTTGCTAATAGTTTTCTTTCCGCTTTTTAGCAATACCGCACCATTAACGATCGTTATTGCTACAACTGCATAGTAATCTACGAACGAACGGTTCATATTTACCACCGCTCAACGTAAATGTATGGTCGCAGCTTTACATTTATGGGTATTATAGCTTGTATATTATAAGATTAGGGTTTCATAGCTCTCATAGATGAATATATTTACTGTTTCTTTACTCTGTGATTGGGATAGTGATCAAAGGGTGGAGCTTATTGGACAACCGTTGTTTTAATCATAGTTACAGGGCAGGAATTCAGCAAGAGGCCAAAGGCCAATGCGAAGTTCTAAATCCATAATATGCAACACCAATCTCTCCTTCCAGTTCCAGTGGGAAACTACCTCACTTAAAGAAACCCTGGCACCCTGGAGTTGTCCGCTTTAATTATAACAATATGCAACATTTACTAAACAGTATTGTGTCACATAACCCCCCAGGTCCGACCCCCCAACCACCTATCCGTTACCGGAAAACACACTCCAAGCAACCGACAGGGGGACGGAACAGATCAGACCCGGGGTTTGGTGAAAACGATATATTACACTATATCTAAATATCAATATTACTCGCTGGCACCACATTCCGATTAAACAGCGGAATGACCTGTTACCTATATCTATGGGGATATCACACCCCTATCTCAACAACCTGAAGAAATTGGTTATTCACCCCTAATATTCTCTACCACAGTTATAGTATATCTATATACCTACACAATACTTCTCTATAGTAGCGTACTTCGAGACACAGGTTTGTTTTGGGATATACTCAGAATAGGACAATAGCCTAAAATGATTTATATCATTTATTAAAAAGTTGTCAAAAATAGTGCATAAAATATAAAGAAAAATAAAAAAATCACTGACATAAAGCGTAACACAGGTGAGGGTGGTAGAATTGGTAAGGTAAAAGAAGGAATACGTAAGGATAAATGGCATCTGAAATGTCTGTGAGCAGAGTCCAGAACTTGTTAGTCCAAATATGAAAAGTCAAAAATAGTTCCTTCTGTAAGCCAATACGGTCCGTCTGTTGGCTAGATGTTATTGTAGATGTTATGACGGACTCAGAACTGAGACCCGTCTCCCACTCTTATCCTTTACCAGAAAATGGGAGTGGTCTGGTCCCTAGAGGGGTGGACTTGGTTCTGCCCTGAAGTTGGTGTTCCTAGTTTATAATCTGTGAACATACATGTCACATTCAATAAGATCATGATGGTCCATAACTAATTTTTCACCAACAGAATAAGACCAAAAATAAATATCTGGATATCCTAGGCCTATGAAGGATAATATCCAGAATTATGACAGAATTAATTACCGTACTGCATAAACTGGGGTATTTATGAAAACCTGAATAATTTTACATCCTGAATTATTAAGGAATATGAATTACCTTTGATCTGCCAGTTGGTTTCTGCTCAATTCTCTACTAGGAGATTCCCTGCTGTTTTTGTCTGTTTTTTGTCTACCAGTCTGTGACAGTGTTTTGTATATTACAGGGACTTCACACCTTGCCCCTTTGAAGTCACACCTCTTGCTAGGTCAGCTAATTTAACACAAATGGCATTGCCTATGGGAAAGAAGCTCAGAGCTTACAACTGAACAATGAATAACCCTGTGATTACCCGTAGCAGGGAACAACGTGGGAGCTGCCTAACTGCTGGACCATGCCAATATGGTGAAATATGAAAATTGGGAGTGCAATTTAGATATTGTCTATGGCGTTTTACATGCACACCTGTTCATCACAGTATGATTATATATTCAGCTAATATTAAGGGATTAAATAAAATACATACAAATACATACATACAAGTAATTCCAATACCTTTTTAATTGCTGTTACTTTCATTTGCTCTGTGTTTAAAGGGCAAGTCCAGCCCTAAAATGAAACTTACATACAGGTAAATCATCCCCCAAAACACCAACCCATGTTAATAGTTTGAAAGTGAAATATAAAGTCTAACCTGAAATCCTGCACAATGTACTGTTGCCCCTGTTGCTACTTCCTGGTTCTTCCAGTTAGTAACTGTCATTATGGATTTGACAGTTGACATCACAGCCAATGACTGAATGTTATCCCCTGTCTGCCTCTTTGAGCAATGCCCAGGCTCAGTTACAGGCTCGTACAGGTTTCTTAAATTGCTCAGTTTCCATGAGGCACCCAGAAGCATAGCAGACATTACAGAATGAATTCATAGGCAATATATCAACATATTTTAAAGAGACATTCTTTCTAAAATATGTTCTTATTTGGGGTGGAGTTGTCCTTTAAATATGTGCAGTTTCCCCCATGCTCCCATGTGTCCAGTGTCTCCGGTAACAGTCACAGTGTTGCATTCTGCACGTTCCGTTCATCTCAGAATTTAGGAAAGACGAGATTTGATAATTTTTCCGAAAATCGTCATATTATTTTGCCTTTTTAGTTTGACCCTGATGGTTTCTTCTGGTCCATTTGAAATGAAAATATACCATCCTCCCCCTCCCCCACACAGCGTGATATTTTCTTCTCCTCCACGTTATAACTTATTCTGTAAAGCAAGGTCAATGAAATGTCATAGAGAAATGAAACATACATTTATTTTTACAGGCTGATGATAAAGAAACTACCCGTCTTCCGTCCCAAGGTTTTTGTATTAGGGCATAAAATAAAGATTTAAAAATCCTCCGTCTCTTGCCGGGCCTATTTAAATGTACCCTTAAGGGAGAAACAACATGACCAGATTTTATATTAAATAACCATATGTCTACCCGATGAAATAAAACTGTCAAAGCACCTTTAGCCACAATAAACCACCTTTAGAGATGTTTGAATACAAACCATAGAACCAATGGAAAAAAAAATTCTGAATGTTCCGATGAAATTGAAGGTAGAAATACCAAAGTAAGTTAGTGGAATGACACAGGGACCTGGGAAAAGTTCAGGGGAACACGTGGATAAAACCAAAACGTAACGAAAAGTGAACTTCCTTTCAACGCAGCTATTTTCCATATATATACGAGGCTGCGTTCAATACCCTCGAAACTGATACCTTGAAGAGCTAGTGCTCAGTTTTTTTGAGAATGAATGAAATCCGAAAGTTCTAAACGGTATTCGAAAAACAGGACGTTCCGTGACGAAACCAGATGCCACTTTTTTTGTTCTGCAGCTAGAATATTGATGTCTTTCCTCCTTGGCATGTGTGTTAACACACACTGGATGTGATCCACACCAACTGCCAACCTTTAACAGTTTATAGGGGGTTACACTATTGATAATTCATCATGAATCAGTCCTATTTAATTATCAGCCCCTGGTTTAAAAGGGAGTGGTAAGGGTAGACTATGCACTGCCCCTATGCCATCCTGTGAACTGCAGCCAGGGGCGCAACTGCAAGGGTCCCCCAACAAGATTGCAGCCCAGGCCCCTTACACACCACCATCCCCTCTCACAAAAGACCTGCAACCAGCTGTTTTAAACAGTGATTGCACGTATAAAGTAAAGATATGCGCGATCAGCTGTGTTTGAAAGACCAGAACTGAACATACTTCATCTCAAGTGGTTTTTGGCCCGACTGGCCATAGTTCAGTGTAATAGTTAGGTGGGGACTAAGGATCCTATGGTCTATACCAGGATTTATCAGAAAAAATATCTCCTACTAATTGGGCTTATGTTCCTATAACATATTTGACAACCATACCCGACTACCAACTGGTAAGTTTGGAGGGTTCCAAGTTGATCTCCTCTCTTGCTGGAGATTATAAAAGGCAATAGTAAATTATCCTAATTCCTATAGCCCTAATGATGCCTGTCAACACCATTTATCTCGTCACCTAACCATCCATATCTCCCAAGTGCGCACATGAAGTTCCTCAGAGGGATTTATTTAAGTGTATGACAAATTCCTGCCAGCCTAGTATTTCACAGCAGCAAGAGTTTTGATTGATGCTGGGGAGATTAGTCTAGATTTTCAAATCATTTCTGAAATAATACTGTGATTCATAAGGCTGAGGTGGAGGACACACTAGACTGGAAATGCACAAATTGCGCACTGGTGTTGTGCAATTGGAGCGACATGGCAATTGCGCAAAAAATTCAGATCGCTTGCGATCTGATTAGCAGATCATAACAGAATGCAGGGCAGCGCACCAAGATCGAAATATGACCAAGCCCTTAATATAATGGGGCATTTACTACTGTCAAACTAAGGGCACAAAATACAGAGCAATCTAGAAGCTATGTGGGAGTTCTTTGTAAAGCTAAACACGCCTAAATCCATCTGTTCCAGACACAAAATTAAAGTGCAGTGGGAATAGTTTTGGTCCCTAGCAACCAAATAGAGAGATAAACAAGTTGTAAAGCCACAATGTAACGTGCAGAGCCAGGGGGTCTATATGCGTGCGCTGCGATTAAACAGGCGAGTTAAATTAAAGGTGGGCCTAGCCCCAAAGGTGGGGTCTAGCCATAAGGTATGGCCTACGCCCTAAAGGTGTGGCCTAGCTCTCTAGGTGTGGCCTAGCTTCCCAAGGTGTGGCCTAGCCCTAATAGTGTGGCCTAGCCTTAAAGGTGGCCTAGCTCTAATGTGTGGCCTAGCCCTAAGGTGCTGCCTAGCTCTAAAGGTGTGCCCTAGCCCCAAAGGTGTGGTCTAGCCTTAAAGGTGTGGCCTAGCCCAAATGTGAGGTCTAGCCATAAAGCTGTGGCCTAGCTCTAAAGTGTGGCCTAGCCAAAGGTGTGCTGCCTAGCTCTAAAGGTGTTGCCCTAGCCCCAAAGTGTGTGGTCTAGCTTAATGTTGGGCCTAAGCCCCAAAGGGTGGGTCTAGCCTAAAGGTGTGGCCTAGCCCTAAAGGTGGTTGGCATAGCCTTATATGTATGGCCTAGCTCTTAAGGTGTGGCCTAGCCCTAAAGGCGTGACCTAGCCCTTAAGGTGTGGCCTAGTTCTAAAGGTGTGGCCCTAGCTCCTGTGTTAGCCCTAAGGTGGTGCCTAGCCTCTAAAGGGTGGTTGGCCTAGCTCTAAAGATGTGGCCTAGTCTAAAGGTGTGGTCTAGCCCTAAAGGTGGTGGCCTAGCTCTAAAGGTATGGCCTAGCCCTAAGGTTTGGCCTAGCTCTAAGGTTGTGACCTAACCCTAAAGGTGGGCCTAGCTCTAAAGGTGTGGCCTAGCCCTACAATGTGTGGACCTAGCTCTAAAGGGTGTGCCTAGCCCTAAAGGTGTGACCATAGCTCTAAAGGTGTGGCCTAGCCTCAAGGTGTGGGTTCTAGACCTAAAGTTTGTGGTCTAGACCTAAGTAGTGGCCTAGCCCTAAAGGTGTAGCACACTACCAATGAATCGAAATGCGCGTGAAAGGCACGGGTGCAATGTTAGACACGTTTCATGCGTTTCTCTATACATTCTGTTTATCAGAGCACTGGCACAATCCCAATTTGTGGTGGCAGATCGCATGTGTGCGATATATGGAATTAATTGCTCTATCCATTTAGGTGAATTATAGACTTACATTCGATGTTCACTGGATACTTGGTGGTCACCACATTTTCGATGCTGTTTTTAGTCAGCTTTGCACGTGTGTTTGCCCGCCATGTTCCTGGATACATTAAACTTCTCTCCGTCCCCTAGTCCGTTCTGTTGATGAGACAATGAACGACAGGCCAGGTGTGAGCCTTCCGCTTTGCAGTGGAAACTTTGCTCTTCCTTTCAACCACAGTCACATTGTTCGGACAGTCTGTGAAACTGGGATCAGCTGAAAGGAAGAAAAGATTCTATGGATAGACAGTAAGTGATAGGAAGAGTTTATATGGAGAGATGGGTTATACGGTTGTATGGCTTAATAGAAGGAGTTATTATAGAGTAGGGGTTATATAGGACATAGGGATAGACTATTAGGAAAATAGGAGGGGTTTTCGTGGGGTTATATGGAGTAATAGAAGGAGGTCACAGGGAGAGGTATATGCAGTAATGTAAGTAGAATGATATTATGGGAGGGCTATATACAGGGACATTTTTCAGAGGAAAGAACTTACAGGATATGCAATGGAGTTTATAGAGAGGTTATATGGAGAAATGGGAGGAGTTATATAGAGGGATTATGTGACACAATGGGAGTGAGTTATACAAAGAGGGTCTATGGGAAAATGGGAGGGGTTATACAGAGAGGATTTATGGGACAATGGAAGGAGTTATACAGAGAGGTTATATGGAGAAATGGGAGGAGTTATATAGAGAGGTTATATGGAGAAATGGGAGGGGTTATATAGAGGTTTATATTGTGGAATGGGAGGAGTTATATAGAGAGGTATATGGAGAAATGGGAGGAGTTATAAAGAAAGGTTAAGTGGTGCAATGGGAGGAGTTATACAGAGAGGATTTTGTGGGACAATGGGAGGAGTTATACAGGGAAGGTCTATGGGAAAATGGGAGGAGTTATACAGAGAGGATTTATGGGACAATGGTAGGAGTTTTACAGAGAGGTTTATATGAGACAATGGGAGGAGTTATACAGAGAGGCTATATGGAGAAATGGGAGGAGATATATAGAGAGGTATGATGGAAGAAATGGGTAGGGGTTTATATAGAGAGGTTATATTGTAAAATGGGAGGAGTTATAAAGAGAGGTTATATGAAGAAAAGGGAGGAGTTATATAAAGAAGTTATATTGTGAAATGGAAGGAGTTATATAGAGGTTATATTAAAAAATGTGAGGAGTTATACAGAGAGGTTATATGGTGAAATAGGAGGGGTTATACAGAGGTTTTATGGACAATTGAGGAAGGAGTTATACAAGAGGTAAGGAGAAATGGGAGGAGTTATTATAGAAAGGTTATATGGAGAAAGGGGATGAGTTATACAGAGGTTATATGGAGAAATGGGAGGAGTGTTATAGAGAGAGGTTATATGGAGAAATGGAGGAGTTATTACGAGAGGTTATATGGAGAGAAATGGAGGAGTTTATAGAGAGAGCTTATACTGGAGAAATGGGAGGAGTATATAGAGATGTTATATGGGAGAAATGGAGGGGTTTATAAAGAGAGATTATATTGGAAATAGGAGGAGTTTTACAGAGAGGTTATGGAGCAATGGCAGGGGAGTGTTATACAGAGAGGTTATGTGGCACAATGGGAGTTTACAGAGAGGGTTATGGGAAAATGGGAGGGGTTATACAGAGAGGATTTAGGACAATGGAGGAGTTATACAGAGAGGTTATATGGAGAAATGGGAGGAGTTATATAGAGGGTTATATGGAAGAAATGGGCGAGAAAGTATATGAAGAAATAGGAGGAGTTATATAGAGAGGTTATATGGAGAAAGGGAGCCACAGGAGGAAGATATATAGAGAGGTTATATTGACGAAAAGTGGAGTAGAGTTATATGAGAGGTTTTATGGAGAAAGGGAGGGGTTATAAAAGAGAGTATATTGTGAAATAGGAGTGAGTTATATAGAGAGGTTATTGGAGAAGGAAGAATATGAGAGTATATGGGAGGAGATTATAAGAGAGGTTTTATGTTGGGCGAATGGAGGAGGATGTTATAAAGAAGGTATGTGGTGGCAGTTGGGAGGGAGTTAGAGGTTATTCAGGGAGGAGAGTATGGAATTTTAGGACAATGGGGCAGCAGTTTATACAGTAAAGGGTCTATGGGAAAATGGGAGGAGTATACAGAGAGGATTTAATGAACAATGCGGAGGAGTGTATACGAGATAGCTATATGGAGAAATGGGTGAGGCGATATATCGCGGTTATATGGAGATAAATGGAGGGGTTATATAGAGCGGTTTATTGTAAAGAGAAGAAATAGAGGGAAGATTAGTATATATAGAAAGGTTATCGTGGAGAAATGGGAGGAGGTTCTATAAAGAAGTAGTTATTTTGTGTGAAATGGGAGGAGTTATATAGAGGTTATATTAAAAAATGGGCAAATGGGAGGAGTTATACAGAGAGGATGAGGATTTATGAGACAATGAGAGGAGTTATACAGAGAGGTTATATGGTGAAATAGGAGGGGTTATACAGAGGTTTTATGGGACAATGGGAGGAGTTAAACAAAGAGGTTATATGGAGAAATGGGAGGAGCTATATATAGAGGTTATATGGGAAAATGGGAGGAGCTATATATAGAGGTTATATGGGAAAATGGGAGGAGTTTTACAGAGAGGTTTTATGGGACAATGGGAAGAGTTATAGAGAGAGGTTATATGGAGAAATGGGAGGAGTTATATAGAGAGGTTATATGGAGAAATGGGAGTATAGAGAAATGGGAGGAGTTATATAGAGAGGTTATATGGAGAAATAGGAGGAGTTACAAACATAGAAAAGATAATCAATGCACATTCCTAGGCCCCATACAATATCATATTATCTGCACACTGGCATACATTATAAACAAAGGGGTTGTAGTATACATTACTGTGATCACGTCAAGGTAACCACAGTTAGTCTTCTAACCTTTTACTTCAATTACCATTAGCAAACTTTTGCATTTCTCATTCTTACACACTGGATTCATATAACAGGCTTTCTCACTTTTAAATGAGGTAAGAGGCCATCCAGTGCTTTATATTAAAGGCATAGGACCTTCACATATAAGGGGCGTGTTGGGGGTGCTATAACCTTTGCTATAACAAAGGTTATATGAAGAAATGGGAGGAGTTTTACAGAGAAGTTATATGGGGCAATGGGAGCAGTTATACAGATGTTATATGGAGTAATAGGTGGAGTTATACAGAGGTTATATAGATAATGGGTGGGGTTATACAGAGGTTATATGGGGCAATGGGAGGAGTTATATAGGGAGGTAATATGGAGAAATGGGAGGGGTTATGCAAATAAGTCATATGGCACATTGTGAAGAAATATAGGGAGGAGTTACAAGGTGTAATAAAATATGTGTTATGGATTAATGTGACCTGGATTGGGGAATGCCATAAGAAGTTATTATTGAATTATAGATATAACTAGACAATAAGGACTCTATGGATATTGAATGAGACTCTATGGGATACTCACAGTGAACATACATTTTTTCTGTCTTGCTCATGACGACAAATCGAGCTTCACATGTTACCTCCATTTCATGGAATTTCTTGGCCGCCTCCAAGGAACAGGTGATGGACGGAGGGGGTCCCTTGTCATTTCGACATTCGGTGAAATTCTCCTTGGCCAAAATCTTTAGCTCCACCTCCACCGATTGATTGGTGGGTAAAGTGCAGACGATATTCGTATCTTCACCGTTAATAATCTTCTTGTCCATTTTTAAGATGGGAACCAGCTGGGACACTGAGTGAGGCAATGAAGGTGAGATAGAGGTGAAAGTCTAGTTCCCTATATAATGAGAACCGTATCTGCTATATTTTAAATTTTTGAAAGCTGACAAGTACCTTATAACTGACCCTTCTTTGTTTTTCCCATGGTCCTTTGCTGCTTGTAATGTAAATCCTATTTGAGTATTTGGTGCTAAATAGCGATTTGGCTAACAGGGAGGTGTTAGCTGAAGCAGAGGAGCTTGGGAAAAAGAGGAGGAGCTACACTCGCAAATCTAGCGGTTTGGATCCACTTTAAAAGGGGAACCTAAACTAAATTTGTTATAATTTGATACTTCTTTAATAATAATTAAAAAAAATAACAATGAAGCATTCACAATGTCATGAGTATTTCACTATAATCTAAACATATAGTTCATGTTCTCTAAAGATTTCATAATTATGCAAATTGTAAATATGAGTATGGCGTTAATACAAATCTAAAGCACAGAAATATCCAGCAAAGGCTTTTTGTCTCTCAGCCTCTGTTTATTTGAGATTAGAAAAGGGTAATAAACATAATAAAAATAATAAACAAACAGTCACAATTATACTAACATAGTCACATAGCTATTGAGGTTGAAAAAAGACCCTTTCATTTCAACCCTTTAACCCTACCTACAATGCCTAGCTAACATAAGCTTGGTGAAGGAACATGCATTAAATGGCTGTTTCGTTGGTAATCGCATGTGTAAGTTGGGTATCGTACGTAGATCTGCCTGGTTGGACCACCAACGGCACTAACAGCCACAAATGTAGGATAATTGGCTGAAAGGGGTTTTCAAAACAATATCATTTGTCAGGCATTGTGTGGCGAACCATCTGCGTGTACAAAGCCTAACAGCCAAAACCCCCATCCTGCATTAAAAAGGAAAAAAAATCATAAGAGTTATTAAAATGTTAATAACGAATTCTGGTTTTCCAAATTCTGGTTTAAAACCACCTTTAGTACAAATGAAAAGAGCCGCAACACCCATCTAAACCACTATCACCTAATAGTCTTTTTAGCAATGCCGCCTAGTAGGAATCCAGGACCCCCTGGCAGCCATAGAACATCAGGGGCCTGCTCCCCGTGAGATTGGAGGCCGGGCCCCTGACACACACCCCTTCCTACCGCGATCAGCTATTTTTCAAACAGCTGATCGCGTGTATGGAACTGTTTTCCAGCAGATGTGGTAAAGGCAAGTTCATTGAATAGCTTGGATAGGCCTGGATAAGTTTCTAAAACTAAAAAATATTGAGAATTACTGGTATTAATACATATACTGTAGTTCTGGTTGGTACGGGGATACTATATAATATTGAGAATTACTGGTATTAATACATATACTGTAGTTCTGGTCAGTACGGGGATACTATATAATATTGAGAATTACTGGTATTAATACATATACTGTAGTTCTGGTCGGTACGGGGCACAATGACTATGTACCAGATCATAACGTGAGCCACAATGATAGTACCAGTCTATCCTTGAGCACAATGATATGTACCAGTCATACTGTTGAGCACAAGATGACCATGTTACCAGTCCTATTGGCACAATGAATCATGTAACCAGTCATAACTGTGAGCACAATGATAGTTTACGTAATTGAGCAATGATATACCTACCAGTATCTAGCCACTATGGATGTAGTCAACTGTACAATGATAGACCAGCATATGTCACAAATATTTAATCATGCCTGGAGACCACAAGATATGTACCAGCATACTGTGAGCACAATGATATGTACCGTCAGTGCACAATGATTCGTCTACTGTTGAGCGACAATGATATGTACCAGTCATTAACTGGGAGCAACATGCATATGTACCAGTTATACTGATGAGCACATGATATGTTACCAGTCATTACTGTGACCACCAATGAATGTACCCAGGTACATACTGTGAGCACATGGATAGATACAGTTCATTACTGTGAGCACCAAGAATGACCCAGGTCATACTGTGAGCCACAATGATATGTACCAGTCATTTACTGTGAGCGACCAATTAATGTACCCAGTTTACTGTGAGCACAATGATATGTAACAGTCCTACTGTGAGCACAATGATATGTACCAGGTCATACTGTGAGCACAATGATATGTACCAGTCCATACTGTGAGCACACTGATTGTACCAATATACGTGCAATGAATGACCAGCATTAGCAAATGAATTTAGCATACATGACCTATATGTCAGATTTACTGTGGAGCCACAATATATGTACCAGTTCATACTGATGAGCACAAATGATATGTACCAGTCAATTCCACGTGAGGCACAATGATATTGTAACAGTGTATCGTGAGGCACAATGATATGTTACCAGTCTATACTTGTGAGACCCACACAATAAGATAACAAATAACAAAAATGGATATGTACCAGTCACACTGGCACATGATTGAAGTCGACTTGAGCAAATGATATGACCAGTCATACTGGAGCACAATGATATGCTACGTCATACTGTGAGCCACAAGGATATTGTAACCAGTCATACGTGAGCACAATGATATGGTACCAGTCATATCGGTGAGCACAATGATAGTACCAGTCATATCCTGTGAGCACAATGATGATGTACCAGGTCCATACTGTGAGCACTATATGTCATCATAGTACCTGATAGTACCATTACTGTGAGAGCACAATGATATGATACCAGTCATAGCTGATGCACCAATGATATGTACCGAGTTCAACTGTGAGCAACAAGAATGCCAGTATTACGTGGCACATTGGTACCAGTCATACTGTGAGGCACACAAATGATATTACCAGTTACATTACTGTGTGACACAATTGATATGTACCAGTCTCACTGTGAGCAACAATGATATGTACCTAGTCATACTGTGAGCACAATGATGGTACCAGTCATCACTGCTGGCCCACAATATTATGTGTACCCAGTACACACGATTGAGCAACAATGAATTGACCAGCTCATACTGTGAGCACAATGATATGTACCAGTCATACTGTGGCACAATGATATGTAAGTCATACTGCTGAGCACATGAATGGTACCAGATCACTACTGCTGAAGCCACATATGGATATGTACCAGCTCATTTCGTGAGCCCACAATGATATGTACCAGTAACTACTGTGAGAACAATGAATATTGTATCAGTCATTACTGTGAGCCACAATGATATGTGTACCAGTCATACTGTGGGCACAATGATATGTACCAGTCAAATGTGAGCCACAATGATATGACCAGTCATACGTGAGCCCACAATGATACCATGATAGTACCAGGTAATAATGTGCAGCCCAACAATGTATGATTACCAGTCATTACTGTTGAGCAGATTGACTCGTACTGATGAGCACTTATATATTTTGTACCATATACTGTGCAGCACATGATATGTACCAGTCATTATGTGAGCACCAATGATATGTACCCCGTCATCATGCTGAGCAACAATGAATATGTACCAGTCATACTGTGAGCACATATATGTACCAGTATATACTGTGAGCACCAATATAGCTACCAGTCTACTTGAGCACATGATATGTACAGTCATACTGTGAAGACCAAATGATATGTACCAGTATTTATACTGTGAGGCAACCACTGATTATGTACCAGTACCATACTGTGAGCACCACAATAGGTACCAGTCATACTGTGAGCACAAAGATATTGTACCGTTCATACTGTGAGCCACCCAATTGATATGTACGTCAGTATACTGTGAGCCAACAATGATATGTACAGTCATAACTGGTGCGACCAATGATATGTACCAGTCTATGTGAGCACAAGGCCCCCCCCCCAGTCAGATACTGTGAGCAATATCTCACCACATAGATGAGCACAATGATATGTACCAGGTCCACACTGTGAGCCACCAATGATATGTACCAGTCTATTTGAGCACAATGATAGTACCAGTCATACGTGGAGCACAATGATATGTACCCAGTCACAGTGCACGTGAATGACCAGTCATGGCATGTATGACCAGGTACGAGCAGAGAGTACACATTACTGTGAGCGAAGCAACTTGGATGATATGTACCAGTCATACTGTGAGCACAATGCTATGATCATACGTAACAGATACAGACATATGTGACACAATGATATGACCAGTCTACTGTGAGCACAACTGATAGTCACCAGTCATAAGTGGTGGCACAATGATATGTACCAGTCATACTGTGAGCACAATGATAGTGTACCATCAATACTGTGAACACAATGGATATGTACCAGGTCATACTGTGAGCACAAATGATATGTACCAGTATACTGTTGAGCACAATGTATGTACCAGTCATACTGTGTGCACAATGATATTGTACCAGTCTCACTGTGAGCACAATGAATGTACCAGTCATACTTGAGCACCAATGATAGTACCAGTCATACTTAGTGAGCCACAATGTGATGTACCAGGTCACCACTGTGAGCAAAATCGATTAATGATTTGTACCAGTCACACTGTGAGCCAATGTATATGTACCAGTAACACTGTGAGCACAATGGATGTACCAGTCACACTGTGTAGCAAATGATAGTATAGTCATTTACCTTGAGCACAATGGAATTGTACCAGTCATACTGTGAGCACAATTGAATGAATGTAACAGTCACACTGTGAGCACAAATGATATTGTACCCCAGTCATACTGTGAGCCACCATTGATATGTAACCAGTCATAACTGTGAGCCCCACAAATGATATTGTACCGTTACACTGCGGGCGGAGAGGAGTAAGGTGAGATGAATGCGCGAGCAAGCGACGGAGATAAGATGAGAGAGAGGTGAGAGAGAGAGATGAGGAGGAGGAGAAGAGAGAGAGGCGGATTAAGAGACTGCAGGAGGAGAGGAGTGCTGGTGAGGAGATGAGAGAAGCAGGAGAGTTGAAAAGGAATGTGAGAGAGGGACTACGGAGAAAGAGAGAAAAAGATGATGGAGGGATACACTGCAGGGAGAAAGAAAGAAAAGAGAGAGAGAATTAAGGGACTGCAGGAGAGGAGGGAGAATGTGGAGAGGATAGAATAAGTATGGGACAATTAATGTTTTTCTTCTCATGGACCTTTATTGTTCTCACTGTATGGACTTATATGTTCTCGTATGGGACCTTACTTTCTTCTCCACTGTAGGGACCTTTTTACTGTTGCTTACTATGGACTTTAGTCTGTCTACGTGGGACCTTTACTGTCTGGTCTCACTGTATGGGCACCTTACTGTCTGTTTCATGTGAGGGACCTTTAGTTCTTATCTCACTGTATGGGACCTTGCTGTTGCTCTACACTGTATGGGGGACTTACGTTTGTTCACTGTAATGGGAAACCGTTACTGTCTGTTCTCACTGTATGGGACTTTACGTTTGTTCTTCACTGTATGGGAAACTTTACTGTCTGTTCTTTTCCTTTGTTACTGTATGGAACCTTTACTGACTTGATCACTATCGATGGGGGCCTTACTGTTTTGTTACTCACGTATGGGACCTTATTACTGACTGTGATTCAACCTCTTATTGGGGCCTTACTGTTTGATTCTTCCACTGTATGGAAACCCTTACTGTCTGTTCTCATGTATGGAACCTTACTGTATCGTTCTCACTGTATGGGACCTTTTTTACTGTTTTGTCTCACTGTATGGGAACTTAACGGTGCGGTTATCACTGTATGGGACTTTACGATGTGATCCACTCTAGGGGGCTTACTGTTGTTCTCACTGTATGGGGACCTTTACTGACTGTGATAACTTTATGAGGCTACTGTTGGTCTCCCAGGACTTTACTGTTTGTTCTCACTGTATGGGCGCTTACTGTCTTTCTCACTGTATGGGACCTTTATGTCTGTTTCTCACTGTTGGGAGCCTTACATGTCTGTCTTCACTGATGGGCCTTTACTGTTGTTCTTCACTGTATGGGCCCTTTAGGGTCTGTGTCTCCACGTATGGTTACTTTGTCGGAAACCTCTATGTCTGTTTCTCACTGTATGGGGGACCATTACTGTCTGTTCTACCACTGTATGGGACCTTTACTGTTGTTCTCCACTGTATGGGAACCTTTACTGTACTGTTCTTATCACTGATGGGAAACCTTTATGACTGTTGGATCACTTATGGGCCTTGACTGTTTGTTCTACAACTGTATGGGACTTTAACTTCTGGTTGCATAACTGTATGGGCCTTCTACGTGTCTGTTCTCACTGTATGGGGCATCTGAGTCTGTCCTCATGTAGGAACCTTACTGTCTGTACTCATGTATGGGGACCATTACTGTCTGTTCCACTGTATGGACCTTTACGTGGTTCCACGTATGGGACCTTACTGACTGTGATCACTCTATGGGGCCTTTTACTGTTTGTCTCACTGTATGGGGAACCTTTACTGACGTGATCACTCTATGGGGCTTTCTTTACTGTTCTACTGTTGGCATCTACTGTATGATACTCTGTCAGATGTTATGGGACTTAAATGACTGTGATCACTCTATGGGGCCTTTACTGTTGTTCTCACTGTATGGGACCTTTACTGACGTGATCACTGATGGGAGACTTTATCTGTTGTGTTCACTGATGGATCCTTTACTCGTCATGTTTCACTGAAGGGACCTTTACTGATGTGATACTCTATGGGGCCTTTACTGTTTGTTTCACTGTATGGAACCTTACTGTCTTCTCATGTATGGGGCCTTAATGTCTGTTCTCACTTTATGGGACCTTTACTGTCTGTTCTCCCAATGTTAGGAACCTTTACTTGGTCTGTTCTCACGGTATGGGGCCTTTACTGTCATGTTCTCACTTAGTATGGGGACAATTTACTGACTGTAATCACTCTATGGAGCACTTTAATGTTTGTGTCTCACTGTAGGGGACCTTTATGACTGTGATCACTCTAATGGGGCCTTTACTAGTTGTTCTCACCAGTATGGAACCTTTACTGTTCTGGTCTCACTGTTATGGGCGCCTTTAAATGTCTGTTCTCACTGTTATGGGACTTTACGTTGTTATCACGTTTAGGAACCTGTTACTGTCTGTTCTCCACTGTGTGGGCAGGACCTTTACTGGGTCTGTTGCTCACTGGTATGGGGCCTTTACTGTCTGTTCTCCACTTGGATGGACATTTACTGCGCTAATCACTCTATGGAGGCCTTTATCGTTTGTTCCTCAGTATGGGACCTGTCACTGATGTTTCTCCCACTGTATGGGGCTTTACTGTATGTCTACTGTATGGAAACCTTTTAGGTCTGTTCACTGTATGGGACATTACTGTCGTTCTCCACTGTTTAGGACCTTACTGCGTTTCTCACTGTTGTGGGACCTTATATGTCGTTCTCACTGTATGGGACCTAAGTTGTCTGTCTCCACTGTATGGGACACTTTACTGTGTTTCTCACTGTATGGGACTTACGGTCTGTTCCACGTTCTACAATATTTTCTTTCTAAATGTGTTAGATATGTTTAAAGGCCATTTCATACAGTTAGATTAGCTTTAGATAGGTGCTAGGTTAGAATGAGTTGGTGTTCAGGGGTCCCTGTTAAACTGGGGTCTACCCTTGACGTGTGTGGCAGGCTCCTTTTGAGGGCAGAAAAATTCTTATTCTTCTGTATTACTGAGGTGGATAATGCTCTATTTAAGAAAACTGTGCAATAAAATTATGCCAAAAAGTTTCAAAATTACAAAATGGCTAAGGCGCGATCGCACCCACAAAGCACGGCCTACCCTATAAAGCCGTACAAGCCACCACGCCCACAACATTTCACCAAGTGGCGTGGAATGGGGTATATATAGATCCTGTACAAAACCAGAAAAATAAAAAATAAATTGTTATACCAGTTAAATTTCAAATATTATATTAGTATCCTGATACAACCAGAAATACCAGTATAGTATTAATTACCAGTATTACTCCACATATTATATATATCCCTGTACACCAGAACTACCAGATATGTATAATAGAGTATTCTCAATATTAGATAATATCACCTGTACCAACACAGAAACTACAGTATATGTATTAATACCAGTGAATTCTCAATATTATATAAATCCTGTCCCAACCAGGAAACTACAGTGATGTATTAATACAGTAATTCTCAATATTGATAGTCATCCCTGTACCAACCAGAGAACTACAGTAATATGGATTAATAGCAGTAATTCTCAAATTATATAGTATACCGTACCAACCAGAAACTACTAGGATTATAGTCATCTCAATTCTGATCAGTACCAACCAACTACAGCATAAGTACATTCTCAAATATATACGTACCGCGAAGTAGAATCAGTACTCAACTTAGTACCTCCAACCAGAAAACTACAGTATAATGCAGTAATTCCAGTAATTTCTCAATATTATATGTATACACGTTTGACGACCAGAACTACAGTATATGTAGTAAACCAGTAACTCAATAATATAGTATCCCTGTACAAGACCAGGAAAAACTACAGTATATGTATTAATACCTAGTTAATTCTTCCAATCTATATAGTATGGCCCGTACGCAAAAGAGAACTACAGTATATGTATTAATACCAAGTAATTCTCAATATTATAGGAAGTTACCCCGTTATTACCCGACAGAATACCAGATATGTAGTATACCAGTAATTCTCTTATCTTATATAGTTCCCTCGTACCACCAGAACCTACCAGTATGATGATTAATACCAGTAACCTTCAATAATATTAATGATTCCCGTACAACCAGACTACGTAATGTATGTAATCCAGATCCGATATATATGAGGTATCCCCGTTTACCAGACCAGAAAACTACAGTATATGTCATTAATACCAGTAACCTCAATACGATATAGACCCTTTTACGTACCACAAAACAACAGTAATGTATTAATACAGTAATTCAATATATCATAGTATGCTGTTACAACCAGAAACTACAGTATAGTATATACAGTTATTCTCAATATATATGTACCCCGTTATAGACCAGAAACTACAGTTATATGTATTAATCCAGTCAATTTCTTAATATATTATGTATCCCAGTTACACAAGGAACTACGTATCATGTAATAATACCTAGTAATTCTCAATATTATATAGTGTATCCCCAGTACCAGAATACAGTAGATTGATATTAATACCAGCAAGTCTCCAATTTATTATAGTAATCACTCGTACCAACCAGAACTACTACAGGTATATGTATTTAATACCAGGAAATCTCAATATTCTATGATATGCCCGTAACGAACCAGAACTACAGTCATATAGTTTATACCAGCAATTCTCAATATATAGAGTATCCCTGTGACAACCAGAACTACAGTATTGATTAATACCAGTACATTTCTCAAGTTATATAGTTGGTACCCCGACGGACAGAAAATGACAGTATATGATTAATCCACCAAGTAATTATCCAATTATTATATAGTATCCCCGTAGCACCAGAAAACCCAGTAATGATTAATTACCAGTAATTCTCAATATTATATGTTCCCCGTTACAAACCAGGAACTACAGGTATATTTGTATTAAATACAGGTAATTATTCAAATTAATAGGTATTTCCCTGTTTACCAGACCCAAGAACTACAGTATATGTATTAATACCGAGTTAATTCTCCAAATTTTATATTTAAGGGTAATCCCCGTTAACCGACCAGAACTACAGCATATGTCATTAATGAACCAGTAATATCTCAATATTATATAGTTTCCCGAACGAACCAAGAACTACAGATAGTATGTAAGACCAGTAATTCTCAATATTATATAGTATCCCTGGTTTACCGACCAGAAAAAATACAGTATATGTATTAATACCAGTAATTCTCCAATATTCATATAGTATTCCCGTATCCAGACAGAATTTTACAGTTATGTATTAATACCAGTAATTTCTCATATTATATAGTATCCCCGTACCTGGACAGAAACTACAAGATCTATTAATACCAGTTAATTCTCAATATTATATTAGTATCATATTATATAGTATCACTGTACCAACCAGAACTACAGTATATGTAGTTCTGGTTGGTACAGTGATACTATATAATATTGAGAATTACTGCTATTAATACATATACTGTAGTTCTGGTTGGTACAGGGATATTATATAATATTGAGAATTACTGGTATTAATACATATACTGTAGTTCTGGTTGGTACAGGGATACTATATAATATTGAGAATTACTGGTATTAATACATTTATTGTAGTTCTGGTTGGTACAGGGATACTATATATACCCCATTCCACGCCACTGGTGAAATGTGGTGGGCGCGTGGCTTTGTGGCTTTATGGGTGAGGCGTGGCTTTGTGGGTGCGAGCACTATATCCAAAATATTGAGAATTAACCAGGATTAGATACATATACTAGTGGGTATCCTGGTTGGTACGGTGATACTATATCAATTTGACGCAAGGCCTGCTATTAATACATAGACTGTAGTAATCTGTGGTGGTGAACTAACAGGGGGGAGAAGGGGATATAGTATAATATTGGAAGAATTAGATACTGGATTAAATACAAGAGTAAAACTGTGTTAGTAAGTTCTTGTTGGTGTGCAAGGGATATTAATATATATTGATGAATTACTTGGTATTAATACATAACTGTAGTTCTGGTTGGTACAGTGGATACTATATCTATTGAAATACTGCTATTTAATACATATGAAGCATAGTAAGTTCTGGTGTACAGGGATATTAACTAATATGTGAGATATTACTGGTAATTATACCTATATACTGTATTCGTGGTTGGTACACAGGATCTATATAATATTAGAAGATTACTGGTATTAAAAAATTAACCCAAAGTTATACTGGTATTAATACATATACTGTAGTTCTGGTTGGTACAGGGATACTATATAATATTGAGAATTACTGGTATTAATACATTTATTGTAGTTCTGGTTGGTACAGGGATACTATATATACCCCATTCCACGCCACTGGTGAAATGTGGTGGGCGTGTGGCTTTGTGGCTTTATGGGTGAGGCGTGGCTTTGTGGGTGCGAGCGCAGCTAGCCATTTTGTAATTTTGAACTTTTGGCATAATTTATTTGCACAGTTTCTTTAAATAGACATTTATCCACACCATAATAACAGAAACTATATCCAAAATATTGAGAATTAACCAGGATTAGATACATATACTAGTGGGTATCCTGGTTGGTACGGTGATACTATATCAATTTGACGCAAGGCCTGCTATTAATACATAGACTGTAGTAATCTGTGGTGGTGAACTAACAGGGGGGAGAAGGGGATATAGTATAATATTGGAAGAATTAGATACTGGATTAAATACAAGAGTAAAACTGTGTTAGTAAGTTCTTGTTGGTGTGCAAGGGATATTATATATATATGATGAATTAGCTTGGTATTAAAATCATAGACTGTAGTTCTGGTTGGTACAGTGATACTATAATCATGAAATTAACTGTAACTTTAATGCACTATATGAAGCATAGTAGTTCTGGTTGTACAGGGATATTCAACAATATTGAGAATTCCTGTATTAATACCTATAACTGTAGTTCGGGTTGGTACACAGGACCTATATAATAATTAGAAGAATTACTGGTATTAAAAAATTAACCCAAAGTTAATTGTAGTCTGGTTGGTACAGGGATACTATCTATACCCCCATTCCAACGCCACTGTGAAATGTGGTGGCGTGTGGCTTTGTGCTTTATGGGAGGCGTGGCTTTGTTGGGTCGAGCGCAGCTAGCCATTTATGTATTTTGAACTTTTGGGCATAATTATTTTGCAACAGTTGTCTAATTAACTAACAATTTTAATGAAACCACATGCACAGTTTCTTTAAATAGACATTTATCCACACCATAATAACAGAAGAATAAAGAATTTTGCCCCAAAGAGCCTGCCACCACGTCAAGGTAGACCGTTTAACAGGACCCTAACTAACCTAACTAGTCTAACCTAGCAACCTATCTAAAGCTAATCTAACTGTATGAAATGCCTTTTAAACATATCTAACACATTTAGTAAAGAAAATATGTGAGAACAGTGAGAACAGACAGTAAAGGTCCCATACAGTGAGAACAGACAGTAAAGGTCCCATACAGTGAGAACAGACAATTAAGGTCCCATACAGTGAGAACAGACAATTAAGGTCCCATACAGTGAGAACAGACAGTAAAGGTCCTAAACAGTGAGAACAGACAGTAATGGTCCCATACAGTGAGAACAGACAGTAAAGGTTCCATACAGTGAGAACAGACAGTAAAGGCCCCATACAGTGAGAACAGACAGCAAAGGTCCCATACAGTGAGAACAAACAGTAAAGGCTCCATAGAGTGATTACAGTCAGTAAATGTCCCATACAGTGAGAACAGACAGTAAAGGCCCCATACAATGTTATGGGGCCTGTACTGTCGTCTCACTTTATGGGACCTTTACTGGTCTGTTCTCACTGGTTTAGGACCTGTTAATGTCTGTTCTCACTGTGTGGGACCTTTACTTGTCTGTTCAAACATTTTACATTTTTTAGGACTCCAGGACCCCCTGGCAGCCATAGAACATCAGGGGCCTGCTCCCGTGAGATTGGAGCCGGGGCCCCTGACACAACCCCTTCCTACCTGCGTATCAGCTATTTTCAAACAACTGATCGGTGTATGGAAGCTGTTTCCGCAATGTGGTAAGGCAAGTTCATTGAGATAGCTTGGATAGTGCATGGATAAGTTTCTAAACTAAAAAAATATTGAGAATTACTGGTAATTAATACATATACTGTTAGTTATGGTTGGTAACGGGGTATATATAATATTGAGATACTGGTATTAATACATATACTGTAGTTCTGGTCGTACGGGGATACGATTATATTGGAGATTACTGGTATGAATACAAATACTGTAGTTACTGGTTGGTACGGGGATACTATAGTTTTTTAATAATTGAGACATTTAACTGGTATAAATACATATACTGTATTTGGTCAGTAAGGGGTACTAATAATATTGAGATTACTGTATAATACATATACTGTAGTTCTGTCGGTACGGTGGTTGAATACTATAGAATATTGAGAAATTACTGGTATAATAATATACTGTAGTCTTCGGTTCGTACGGGTGATACTATATATATTAGAATCTACTGGTATTAAGCCATATACGTTAGGTCTGGTTGGTTCAGGGATAACTATATAATATTGAGAATTACTGGTATTAATAACATATACTCGTAGTTCTGGTTGGTTACGGGATACTATATAATAATTGAGAATTACGGATTAGGAATATACATTATGTATCTGGTCCGGGGTAACGGGATACTATATAATATTGAGAATTACTGGTATTAATACATATACTGTAGTTCCGGTGGTAACGGGAACTATATATACATTGTCGAGTAATTACGGTATTAATACATAGCTGTAGTTCTGTTGCTACGGGGAATATGAATATTGAGAATTCTGGTATTAGATACATATACTGTAGTCGGTCGGGTAACGGGGATACATATAATGAGAATTACTGGTATTAATACATATACGTGTTCTGGTTGGTACAGGGATACTATATAATATTGAGAAATTACTGGTATTAATACCTATAATGTAGTTCTGGTTGGTACGGGGAACAAATATATAACATGAGAAGTACTGGTATTAATTACTATACTGTAGTTTGGTGTGCTACGGGGTGGATATATATAATATTGAGAATTGCTGGTATTAAACTGTATATGTTAGTTGCTGGTCGGTCGGGGATACCATATAATATTGAGAATGTAACTGGTTATTAATAACGATAATGTAGTTCGGTTGGTACAGGGACTACTATAATATTAAGAAATTACTGGTATTAATACCCTATACTGTTAGTTTTGCTGGTCGGTATAGGGGTACTATATAATATTGAGAATTACTGTATTAATACATTACTGTAGTTCCTGGTTGCTCGGGCAATACTATATGATATATTGGGAATTCACTGGTATTAACTACATTACTGTAGTCTGGTTGGTCACAGGAGTCCTATATAGTAATTGAGCGTAACTGGTGATATATACATATATGTAGTTCTGTACGGTAACGGGGATATACTATATAATCTTGAGAATTGCGTGTATTAATAACATATACATGTAGTTCTGGTCGGTACGGGATTACATATAATCATTTAAGAATATGACTGGTATTACTACATATACTGTAGTTCCTGGTGGCTAGCAGGTGGATAGGTACTATATAATATTAGGAATTACTGGGTATTAATACATATACGGTAAGTTTACCTGTTTGTACGGATATTAGTTGGACATTACTTATAATATTGATGAACGGTTGTACGGATATTTAATAAACCTGATTGAGATTACTGGTAGTATCATGCGTAGTCGTGTACGGGCATACTATATTTTATAATAATTTGAGGAATGCTGGTATTAATACAATATACTGTAGTCTGGTTGTACGGGGATCTATATAGATATGAGGATTACTGGGTATAATACATATACTGTAGTTCGGTGTACAGGGATACTATATAATATTGAGATTACTGTAATTATCACTATACTGTAGTCTGGTTGCGGGGATACATAATACATATTGAAGAATTACTGGTATTAATCATATACTGTAGTTCTGGTGGTAGTGGTACATATAATATTGAAGAATTACTGGTATTAATACAGAATACTGTAGTTCTGGTTGGACACCAGGGATACTAATAAATATGAAATACTGGTATTATACTTACTGTAGTTCTGTTGGTACAGGGATATTATAATAGATTGAGATTACTGGTATTAATACATATGACTGTAGTTCTGTGTTGGTACAGGATACTAATATATTGAGAATTACTGCGTATAATACTATACTAGCTGTTGTAGGAATATATATGGTACTGGTATACATAGTTCGGTGGATGATTATATAATATTAAAGAATTACTGGTATCTATTAGTCTGTTAGGTATTATATATTAGACTACTGGTTAATAGCTATACTGTAGCTGGGTACATGAAAAAATAGAAACTGTTACAGAGTACAGGTGATCATATAATATTGAGATATGATAATGTAGCTGGTTGGACAGGCTTTAAAATGAATTACTATTATCTATCTGTAGTTCTGGTTGTACAGGGATACTATTGAGAATACTGTTATACATTTTTCTTGGTCGGTACGATAATTTCCACGCCACTGGTGAAATGTGGTGGGCGCGTGCTTTGTGGCTTTAGGGTGAGGCGGGCTTCTTTGTGGGTGCGAGCGCAGCTAGCCATTTTGTAATTTTGAACTTTTGGCATAATTTATTTTGACCAGTTTCTTTAAATGACATTTATCCACACCATAATAACAGAAGAATAAAGAATTTTGCCCCCAAGACAGAGCTGCCACCACGTTCAAGGTAGACCGCTTAACAGGACCCTAACTAACCTAACTAGTCTAAACTGAACCTATCTAAGTAATCTACTGTATGAAATGCCTTTTAAACATATCTAACACATTAGGAAAGGAAAAATATGGAGGAACAGTGAGAAGACGACAGTAACGGTCCCATACAGTGAGAACAGACAGTAAAGGTCCCATACAGTGAGAACAGACAATTAGGTCAATACGTGAGAAAACAGACAATTAAGGTCCCATACAGTGAGAAACAGTACAGTAAGGTCCTAAACAGTGAAGAACAGACAGTAATGGTCCCATACAGTAGAACAGACAGTAAAGGTTCCTTCACAGTGAGAACAGACAGTTAAAGGCCCATACAGTGAGAACGACAGTAAAGGTCCCATACAGTGAGAACAAAACAGTAAAGGCTCCATAGGTGATTACAGTCAGTAAAGTCCCATACAGCGAGAAACAGACAGTAAAGGCCCCATACGTGAGACAGACAGTAAAGGCCCACACAGTGAGAACAGACAGTAAAGGTCCTAAACAGTGAGAACAGACAGTAAAGGTCCCATAAAGTGAGAACAGACAGTAAAGGCCCCATACAGTGAGAACAGACAGTAAAGGTTCCATACTGTGAGAACAAACAGTAAAGGCCCCATAGAGTGATCACAGTCAGTAAAGGTCCCATACAGTGAGAACAAACAGTAAAGGCTCCATAGAGTGATTACAGTCAGTAAATGTCCCATACAGTGAGAACAGACAGTAAAGGCCCCATACAGTGAGAACAGACAGTAAAGGTCCTAAACAGTGAGAACAGACAGTAAAGGTCCCATAAAGTGAGAACAGACAGTAAAGGCCCATACAGTGAGAACAGACAGTAAAGGTTCCATACAGTGAGAACAAACAGTAAAGGCCCCATAGAGTGATCACAGTCAGTAAAGGTCCCATTCAGTGAGAACAGACAGTAAAGGATCCATACAGTGAGAACAAACAGTAAAGGTCCCATAAAGTGATCACAGTCAGTAAAGGTCCCATACAGTGAGAACAAACAGTAAAGGCCCCATAGAGTGATCACAGTCAGTTAAGGTCCCATACAGTGAGAACAGACAGTAATGGTCCCATACAGTGAGAACAAACAGTAAAGGCCCCATTAGAGTGATCACAGTCAGTAAAGGTCCCATACAGTGAGAACAAACAGTAAAGGCCCCAAGAGTGATCACAGTCAGTAAAGGTCCCATACAGTGAGAACAGACAGTAAAGGTCCCATACGTGAGAACAGAAGTAATGGTCCATAGGGAACAGACGTAAAGGTTCATACAGTGAGGACAGACAGTAAAGGCCCATACAGTGAGAACAGGACAGTAAAGGCCCCATACAGTGAGAACAGACATAAAGGTCCCATTCAGTGAGAACAAAAAGTAAAGGCCCCATAGAGTATCACAGTCAGTAAAGGTCCCATACAGTGAGAACAGACAGTAAAGTTCCCATACAGTGAGAACAAACAGTAAAGGTCCCATACAGTGAGAACAGACAGTAATGGTCCCATACAGTGAGAACAGACAGTAAAGGTTCCATACAGTGAGGACAGACAGTAAAGGCCCCATACAGTGAGAACACAGTAAAGGCCCCATACAGTGAGAACAGACAGTAAAGGCCCCATACAGTGAGAACAGACAGTAAAGGTCCCATACAGTGAGAACAGACAGTAAAGGCCCCATACAGTGAGAACAGACAGTAAAGGTCCCATACAGTGAGAACAAACAGTAAAGGCCCATAAAGTGATCACAGTCAGTAAAGGTCCCATACAGTGAGAACAAACAGTAAAGGCCCCATAGAGTGATCACAGTCAGTAAAGGTCCCATACAGTGAGAACAGACAGTAAAGTTCCCATACAGTGAGAACAAACAGTAAAGGTCCCATACAGTGAGAACAGACAGTAAAGGTTCCATACAATGAGAACAGACAGTAAAGGTTCCATACAGTGAGAACAAACAGTAAAGGCCCCATAAAGTGATCACCGTCAGTAAAGGTCCCATACAGTGAGAACAAACAGTAAAGGCCCATAGAGTGATCACAGTCAGTAAAGGTCCCATACAGTGAGAACAGACAGTAAAGTTCCCATACAGTGAGAACAACAGTAAAGGTCCCATACAGTGAGAACAGACAGTAAAGGTTCCATACAGTGAGAACAAACAGTAAAGGTCCATACAGTGAGAGCAGACAGCCAAGGTCCATACAGTGAGAACAGACACGTAAAGGTCCCATACAGTGAGAACAGACAGTAAAGAGTCCCATACAGTGAGAGCAGACCAGTTAACGGTCCCATACAGTGAGAACAGACAGTAAAGGTCCCATACAGTGAGAGCAGACAGGAAAGGTCCCATACACGTGAGAAACAGATAGTAAAGGTTCCAGACAGTGAGAACAATAAAGGACCCAGGTGAGAAGAACATTTAAATGTCACATAATTATTACTATCCTCTCACATCTCCCTCTCTGCAGCTCATTCTCATCTCTTGCTTTCTTTCTCCTGATGTATCCTCCATCTCTTTCTCTCTTTCTCCTTGTCTCTCTCACATTCCTTTCACCTCCTGCATTCTCTATCGTCCACACATCTTTCTCCTGCATTCATCTTCTCCTCTCCTCTCTCTGCTCCTCTTCTCTCTTAATCTCTCTCATCAGTCTCTAGCCTCTATTTCTCACCTTTACTCTCTCTCCTGCCGCAGTGTGATGGTAATATCATGTGCTCACAGTATGACTGGTACATATCATTGTGCTCACGTATGACTGGTACATATCATTGTGCTCACAGTGTGACTGGTACATATCATTTGTCACAGTATGACTGGTCATATCATTGTTGCTCACATATGACTAGTACATATCATTGTGCTCAGATGTATGACTGGTACATCTCATTGTGCTCACAGTGTGACTGGTACATATCATTGTGCTCACAGTGTGACTGGTACATATCATTGTCTCACAGTGTGACTGGTACATATCATTGTGCTCCACAGTATGACTGTAATATCATTGTGCTCACGTATACTGGTAAATATCATTGTGCTCACAGTATGACTGTACATATCATGTGCACACAGTATGACTGGTACATATCATTGTGCTCACAGTATGACTGGTACATATCATTGTGCTCACAGTATGACTGGTACATATCATTGTGTCACCAGTATGAACTGGTACATATCATGTGCCACAGTATGATGACATACATGTGCTCACAGTATGACTGTACATATATGTGTGCTCACAGTATGACTGGTACATATCATTGTGCTCACAGTATGACTGGTACATAATCAGTTGTGCTCACAGTATGACTGGTACATATCATTGTGCTCACAGTATGACTGGTACAATTCATTGGTGCTCACAGTATGACTGGTACATATCATTGTGCTCACAGTAGACTGGTACATATCATTGTGCTCAAGTACGAGCGTACATATCATTTGCTCACAGGTGACTGGTACATATCATTGTGCTCACGTGTGACTGGTACATATCATTGTGCTCACAGTATGACTGGTACATATCATTGTGCTCACAGTATGCGGACTGGTACATATCATTGTGCTCACAGTATGACTGGTACATATCATTGTGCTCACAGTATGACTGGTACATATCATTGTGCTCACAGTATGACTGGTACATATCATTGTGCTCACAGTATGACTGGTACATATCATTGTGCTCACAGTGTGACTGGTACATATCATTGTGCTCACAGTATGACTGGTACATATCATTGTGCTCACAGTATGACTGGTACATATCATTTGTGCTCACAGTATGACTGGTACATATTGTGCTACAGTATGACTGTACATATATTGTGCTCACAGTATGACTGGTACATATATTGGGCTCACAGTATGACTGGTACATATCATTGTGCTCACAGTATGACTGGTACATATCATTGTGCTCACAGTATGACTGGTACATATCATGTGCTCACAGTATGACTGGTACATATCTTGTGCTCACAGTATGACTGGTACATATATGTGCTCACAGTATGACTGGTACTATCATTGTGCTCACAGTATGGATGGTACATATCATTGTGCTCACAGTATGACGGGTACATATCATTGTGCTCACAGTATGACTGGTACATATCATTGTGCTCACGTATGACTGGTACATATCTTGTGCTCCAGATGACTGGTACATATCATTGTGTACAGTATGACGGTACATATCATTGTGCTCACAGTATGACGTAATATCATTGTGCTCACAGTGTGACTGGTACATATCATTGTGCTCACAGTGTGACTGGTACATATCATGTGCTCACAGTTGACTGGTAATATCATTGTGCTCACAGTATGACTGGTACATATCATTGTGCTCCACAGTATGACTGGTACATATCATTGTGCTCACAGTTATGACTGGTACATATCATGTGCTCACAGATTGACTGGTACATATATTGTGCCACAGTATGACTGGTACATCATGTGCTCACAGTATGACTGTACATATCATGTGCTCACAGTATGACTGGTACATATCATTGTGTCACCGTATGACTGGTACATATCATTGTGCTCACAGGATGACTGGTACATATCATTGTGCTCACAGTATGACTGGTACATATCATTGTGCTCACAGTATGACTGGTACATACTTGTGCTCACAGTATGATGGTACATATCATGTGCTCACAGTATGACTGGTACAATCATTGTGGCTCACAGTATGATGGTACATATCATTGTGCTCACAGTATGACTGGTACATATCATGTGCTCACAGTATGACTGGTACATATCATTGTGCTCACAGTATGATGGTACATATCATTGTGCTCACCTTATGAATGGTACATATCATTGTGCTACAAGTAGACTGGTACATCATTGTGCTCCACAGTATGATGGTACATATCATTGTGCTCACAGTATGACGGTACATATCATTGTGCTCACAGTATGACTGGTACATATCATTGTGCTCACAAGTATGACTGGTACATATATGTGCTCACAGTATGAATGGTACATATCATTGTGCTCACAGTATGACTGGTACATATTGTGCTCACAGTATGACTGGTACATATCATTGTGCTCACAGTATGACTGGTACATATCATTGTGCTCACAGTATGACTGGTACATATCATTGTGCTCACAGTATGACTGGTACATATCATTGTGCTCACAGTATGACTGGTACATATCATTGTGGTCACAGTATGACTGGTAATATTGTGCTCACAGTATGACTGGTACATATCATTGTGCTCACAGTATGACTGGTACATATCATTGTGTCACAGTATGACTGGTACAATCATGTGCTCACAGTATGACTGGTACATATCATGTGCTCACCAGTATGACTGGTACATATCATTGTGCTCACAGTATGACTGGTACATATCATTGTGCTCACAGTATGACTGGTACATATCATTGTGCCTCACAGTATTGACTGGTACATATCATTGTGCTCCCAGTATGACTGGTACATATCATTGTGCTCACAGTATGACTGGTACATATCATTGTGCTCCAGTAGGACTGGTACATATCATTGTGCTCACAGTATGACTGTACATATCATTGTGCTCACAGTATGACTGGTACATATCATTGTGCTCACAGTATGACTGGTAATCATTGTGCTCACACGTATGAATGGTACACATCATTGTGCTCACGTATGACTGGTACATATCATTGTGCTCACAGTATGATGGTACATATCATTGTGCTCACAGTAGACTGGTACATATCATGTGCTCAAGTATGACGGTACATATCATTGTGCTCACAGTTGACTGGTACAATCATTGTGCTCACAGTATGACTTGGTACATATCATTGTGTCACAGTATGACTGTACATATCATTGTGTACAGTATGACTGGTACATCATGTGCTCACAGTATGACTGGTACATATCATTGTGCTCACAGTATGACTGGTAATATCATTGTGCTCACAGTATGGACTGGTACATATCATTGTGCTCACAGTATGACTGGTACATTCATTGTGCTCACAGTGAACTGGTACATATCATTGTGCTCACAGTAGACTGGTACATATCATTGTGCTCACAGTATGACTGGTACATATCATTTGCTCACAGTTATGGACTGGTACATATCATTGTGCTCACAGTATGACTGGTACATATCATTGTGTTCACAGTATGACTGGTACATATCATTGTGCTCACAGTATTGAATGGTACATATCATTGTGCTCACAGTATGACTGGTACATATTGTGCTCACAGTATGACTGGTACATATCATTGTGCTCACAGTGTGACTGGTACATATCATTGTGCTCACAGTGTGACTGGTACATATTGTGCTCACAGTATGACTGGTACATATCATTGTGCTCACCGTATGACTGGTAATATATGTTACATTGTGGCTCACAGTATGACTGGTTACATATCATTGTGCCACAGTTATGACTGGTACATATCATTGTTGCTCCACAGTATGACTGGTACATATCATTGTGCTCACAGTATGACTGGTACATATCATTGTGCTCACAGTATGACTGGTACATATCATTGTGCTCACAGTGTTGAAGAGAAACAAAGTAGACTTGCACTCCAATGTGAACGATTTATTGTCAGCCAAACATCAACAGGTAACCTGCTTCTTTGTTTCTCTTCAGTACTTCATTCCCTTTGAAGTAGGGGACATCTTACCTAGCCCGTTCCGTCGCCACTCCTTCTCTGCTCTGCAGCTGTCAGTAAAGGCGCGACATGACCATTAGTTATACCACTGCCCCCTGGGCCGTCGTGTGGGAAGATGCACTCCTTTAAGACAACGTTTGGGGTTGGAGCCCGATCAGCACAACAATCTGCTCTTTGATGGTTTCCTTTGAGGAAACCTCAGGAAACTTTAGGTCCTTACCTTGGATACTTCTAGGGGAGCTGTAGTTATTTATACACAGAGAAACTGATTGGCAGGTTTTGGTCATTCAAATGAGAAAATACTTTCTTCTTTAAATCATTTGTATTTGTGCTGAACTTCCCCTTTAAATTGCAATAAGCAATAAATGCTGATGATACAGACAGGAAAATAAGCATTGCAGTGTGTAGCACACACTATTTTATTCTATATGTGCACGCACAGCCGATATAATATAAAGGAAACACTGGATGCAGAACCAGTCCTGAATAGTTAAAGGAAATTTGCAGACACATGTAATAAATGTTAAGCTTGTAAACTATGAACAGAACCCACAACCTGTTTCTGTGAGTTACTATTGGCTGGATTGTCACCCTTACAGTCCTTTCCTTGCCCCCCCTCTGATACACTTGTTATCGTCCAGGCACATTTGCTTGTACCATTGTTTCTCACATCCTGTGAGGCAGGGGGACACCAAGACAAACAAAATCTCAACCTCAATCAAGTGAATTCTTAATCCGAGAGCCTTTCCCGAATACAAATTGCAGAGAAATCTGCCAGGGTGTTTAGCCAGGAACAATAAAATTCAAGCAGCATTGACCCAGAAACCTCCCTTTAGGTGCTCACGGCTTTGTCCACCCTTCCAATTAGCCTGACCCCCTAAACTCTCAATGGAATTAAAGAATTCTTTAAGGTGAAATCTAAGTACATATTTATTAAGGTGCGGTATCGCCAATATGATTGATGGAGTGTCTATTGCACCTAATATACCAGTACTGTGGTAGGGGCATATTTATAAAAGACTGTTAAGTTGTTACTGCTGTTATTGGAGACAACTCGTACCACTGCATATCGCCATTTTGTTTTTTGCATTACGTTAGACTTTTTCGATCATTTACTGAAATTTGAGCTGTGATTTATGATCTTTGAATTTCCGGTTTCTTTTTTTCGAGTTTCCACTTTTTGCTATTTTACAATAAAGTTGACTGGGGGTCTTATTTACACATGTACACGTATGTTTTAATTAGTCTAGTATTTCTCTATTTTCCCACGATACTGGAATTAACCCAATGAATACAGCGATATTACCTCCACATATCACTGCGGTGAAAATCTTCCAGTAAAAAGACCCGCTTTATAAATACTGCGATTTTTTTTGCCGTTTAGATGTCTGTCATTAACGAAATGGGGAAAATATTGGTCATGGTGACAATTCCATGCAATATTTCAATACAATCTACCAAAATATTGCACTGGGATAATTTACTAAATGTAGCTCCATTAACCACCATTCTCTGTTTGCGATCCAATAACCAGTTCTCTATCCATGTACAAATGTTTTTTTCTAGGCCAACAGTCCTCAGTTTATACATTAGTTGCCTATGTGGCACAGCATCAAAAGCTTTACCAAAATCCAAATATACCACATTCACTGCTGTGCCTGAATCTAAATTTTTACTAACCTCTTCATAAAAACCAAGGAAATTTGTCTGGCATGATCTATTTCTCATAAATCCATGCTGACTACTACTAATAAGATGAGCTCTGGAGACAAAGCCAAGGAAATGATCCTGTAACAAAGTTTCCATCCCCTTCCCTACCACTGATGTTAGGCTTACAGGTCTATAGTTACCAGGCTGGGAACGACTACCTTTTTTGAATATTGGTATAACATTGTTTTTTTTCCAATCTAGCGGCACATCACCAGATTCTGTAAAGGTAAGAAACATTGGTCTGAGGATGTTTTTCTTACTGTCCTGGGGCTTTATTAATATTAACTTTATCTTATTGTTTTCGTACCATATCCTCGGTCAGCCAGAGTGAATATTCCTCATTTATACCCTTCATATTATTACAGTCCCTGCTATAAGGACTAGGATTCTCTATAGTGAATACAGAGTGAATATCCCTCATTTATACCCTTCATATTATTACAGTCCCTGCTATAAGGACTAGGATTCTCTATAGTGTATACAGAGTGAATATTCCTCATTTATACCCTTCATAGTATTACAGTCCCTGCTTTAAGGACTAGGATTCTCTATAGTGTATAAAGAGTGAATATTCCTCATTTATACCCTTCATATTATTACAATCCCTGCTATAAGGACTAGGATTCTCTATAGTGAATACAGAGTGAATATTCCTCATTTATACCCTTCATATTATTACAGTCCCTGCTATAAGGACTAGGATTCTCTATAGTGAATACAGAGTGAATATCCCTCATTTATACCCTTCATAGTATTACAGTCCCTGCTATAAGGACTAGGATTCTCTATAGTGTATACAGAGTGAATATTCCTCATTTATACCCTTCATAGTATTACAGTCCCTGCTATAAGGACTAGGATTCTCTATAGTGAATACAGAGTGAATGTTCCTCATTTATACCTTCATATTATTACAGTCACTGCTATAAGGACTAGGATTCTCTATAGTGTATACAGAGTGAATATTCCTCATTTATACCCTTCATATTATTACAGTCCCTGCTATAAGGACTAGGATTCTCTATAGTGAATACAGAGTGAATATTCCTCATTTATACCCTTCATATTATTACAGTCCCTGCTATAAGTACTAGGATTCTCTATAGTGAATACAGAGTGAATGTTCCTCATTTATACCCTTCATATTATTACAGTCCCTGCTATAAGGACTAGGATTCTCTATAGTGAATACAGAGTGAATATCCCTCATTTATACCTTCATATTATTACAGTCCCTGCTATAAGGACTAGGATTCTCTATAGTGTATCCAGACTGAATATCCCTCATTTATACCCTTCATATTATTACAGTCCCTGCTATAAGGACTAGGATTCTCTATAGTGTATCCAGAGTGAATATCCCTCATTTATACCCTTCATATTATTACAGTCCCTACTAAAGGACTAGAATTTTGAAAGTATATACAGAGGTAAAAAACAGTTTAGCACATTATCCTCGGCATCCCCTGTTTTTCTGGAAAGAAGCTTTATCTGTCATGGAAAAAATAAGATATTATCAGATCCAACAAGCATCCTGTCTATTAGGAACTTTTACTTGTTAAAACACTTCTTAAAAACAAGGTTTTGTAGGGTTTTGCACAAGCTACATTCGAGGGTCACTGTCAATTTAAGGGTTACTGAACTATACTTTCGAGGGTTACTGAAAATAGAACGATAAATTCGAGGGTTAACAAAATCGAACGATACTTTCGATGATTACTGAAAACGAATGATACTTTAGAGGGTTAAGGAACGATACATTCGAGGATTAGCGAAAATGATCCATATATTCGGGGGTTACGGAAAACGAACAATACTTTGGAGGGTTACCGAAAATCGAAGGCTACATTCTAGTGTTAGCGAAAAAAACGATCCGTACATTTGAGGGTTACCGAAAACAAATGATACTTTAGAGGGTTAGTGAACTATACATTCTAGGGTTTGTGAACAGCCCGTAAATTCGATAATTATTGAATTTACGTTAAATTATAGAAAATACAGTCGTGAGTCAGAAAAAATGAACTAGTTCCAACCCGAACTAGTGCGAATAGCTCGAGTTCATCCGAACTAATAAAGTTCGGCTCGAACTCAGGTTCAAGTTCAGTTTTGTGTCCATCTCTAGCTATGAAAGAAAATGCTTTTATAGGAAATTTAAGAACTTTATACCTTTTGAGGTGCTCGCAGGTCCCTTACTCCAATCTATATCAGGGTAATTGAAAGCTCCCATAGCCAGAACGTGCCCCATACCAGCAGCCTTCGCCAACTGCATATGGAGATTAATTTCCACCCCCTCACTGGCATTTGGCAGACACCAACAATTAATTTACTCACCTTCTTGCTTCTCATATACATCCATATTATTTCTTGTCTAAATAAAGTGTATCCTTCAATATTTACTCTACAGTCATGTGAATCATTTATCCATGTTTCTGCTATACCAATCACATCATCTCAGTTTTTCCAGCCAAACTTCATACATTTTAGATTATCATTTGATTTACTTTTATACTTTGACATGCTAGCTTCCCTATCGTCAACGCTCCCCCTCCCCCATCTACTCCTTCCATTATTTTATTAGCCCCCATAGCCTCTCTAGCGTAGCATGTAGCAGTGGTAGTATTTATTAAAATACTAACCTTTAGGTCCTTACTTTTAGCTTGACCCCTTATTCTCAGAAGTTATTTGTAAGGAACTCTCCTCCTCCTCTAACTTTGTCTTTGGCATCAATGTGAACAAAAACCGCTGGGTCACTCCCAGCCCCACCCAATAATCTGTCTAAACGATCCACCACAAGTTGAACCCTAGCACCTGGCAGGCAACACACATGCTACTGTACTTCTGAGATGTCCTCCGCTTCTTCACCTAAGCTGGCAAATCTGTTGCGATGGACTAGTTGGGAAGAAGCGACCCTACCTGGTGACCCTAACAAATCTATTTTCCTTAACCACCTTATCTGCCCCACTTCCAACTTCAGTTTACTGTTCCCTGCCGGAACCCGCACTCCCCCCCCCCAAGTTTGCCAAGCCCTGCAATGCTGCAAGTTCCCCTTTAGATTCTGCACCTCAGATTCCAAATGGGCAACCCACTCAAATCTGACACAGACAATGGTTCCTTGGAGTGGTTGCTCCAAGATCCCATACAAATGGCAAGATACACATTGCATGGCCCTAACAGAACTGTCCACACTAAACAGCAATACGGAACAACAGATAAGCAGCAATCTTATCTGTTTTTAAACTGTTTCTTGTTCGAAACCAATGTCCTCCTTAAAAGAATAACCTCTTGAAAACAGAAAGATCCCTTTAACACAGACGGTATCTTGTTACTGTGTAGTGTGATCGTTAGGCTGACGAACAATAACTGTTGGTCTTGCGGTCATGCAGAAATGCCTGAAAATTTCCCTCGCCCGTGGTCGTCTCCCTGTACTTAAAGGGTAACTGTAGTCTTCCAAACCAGTAAGAATTATATTTAAATCCTTCCATCGTACCTTGAAAATAAAACCTTAATCACATCTCTAGATACAATTTGTGAGAAGTTATTGCTGGAAAGGTTCAGCAGTATTACTCAGTCATGTGACCAGCTTGAAGTCATGTGACCAGCCTGTCTGCATTAATAGGCTCCCCTTCTCAACTATCAATTTTTCCCCCAGGTACTTCCTAATTTACCTAGCATTAAGTCTTAACTGAGCATGCTTCTCCCCCTGGGCAGAGGGGCTAGCAGAGGTCAGGTGATGTCACTCATCCTACTGGAAGCAGGAAGTTTGAACATTCAGCCCAATTTCTCACAGGCTCCACCCACAGATGTGATTGTCAGCTCATTTTAAAGGAAATACTGCAGGCTTTCATTTAACCCTAACTTGTTTTGAGACCACAGTTGCCCTTTAAAGTATAGGGAGTTGACCATGGCTGGGTGAACTTTGCAGTCCGGAGCATTACAAAATGACAGACAGAATCTTACAGATTCTCTATGTCACTTTGTAACAATTGTGCAAGTGTGTGCCCAGCTTTATATGTGAGGTTCAAAACCAAAGACCACACAGTGCACAGGCAATTTAAACCAATTGGCTACACCCCCATCCAATCAGTGCACAGAGGAAAGGGGAAACAAAATTGTTCTGTGCTCTGTCCCAGCCCCCACCTTACAGGTAACAATACATTTGCAAACAACGATTCTTTTTAGAAATCAGTGCCTAAAGTTTAATTAAACAACCCCCACCAACCTGTTTCATTAATAACAAGTGATTTTATTTACTTACACTCAGACACACTCCCAGAAATAAAATAAAGCTAGATTAGTGCATTCACACTGACTGCAAACCACAGTTAATAAACACTTTGGTTTCTTAACGTTCCAATGTCCATCTTAAAAACAGAATTACCCCTTTAACACAGAATTACCCTCATAAAACAGAATTACCCCTTTAACACAATCGCTCTTCAAAGCAGGACTTTTATGTCAAGTTAAAAAAACTTTGCCTTAATATATCTGTAGCTTTTGCCAGTGTTAAAGGGCATGTCCAACCCCAAAACTATAATCCCCCCCACTACTGGCCCCATTGTGTAGTGTAGTGTAATCCTTACCTCACATCCCAGCTCCATATGGTTCTCCTGTAGTCCCCCTCCAAAGTCCCAAAAACTGCCGACCTGGAGGATAGCAGAGTCCATATAGGACTCTGCCTCCTGTCTCGCCTCCGGGAGAAGTTTGGCATGCGCACTGCAGCCCTTCTCCTCCTCCCTCCCCCTCCCTCTCCCTCCCTCTCAGGATTCCCTCCCCCTAGCGTAAAACCCTTAATATATATGATTCCCCCTGTCCCCCAGCCCCAACCGCTCCATTTTTATTCTTAGAAAGCTCCCCAAACTTTACTTAACTCCCCTCTTCCCCCTGCCGAAATGAACTCCCGCCCCCCTGCTTGCATTTTCTCGCAAGCAGAGGGCCGGCAGCGCGGCGGAGGAAAGAGGGGAGGTAAGTAAAGTTTGGGGAACTTTCTAAGAGTAAAAATATAGCGGTTGGGGGGACAGGGGGAATCATATATTAAAAAATGATTTTAAGGGTGGACATACCCTTTAAACCACCATCATTCAACCTGAACACACATGAAAGAAAAGCTTTAACATCCCTCAGGAAATTCTCCATATCACAATTCTGCCTGTGGATAAAGAAAGATGCACATTGGTACTCGACACATTGAAATGCCATAAGGTGACCACATTCCTGTCTGAAAACATAGATGGCTCTAGCATGGGAGACAACCAGCCTCTAATTGACTTATTACAACAGCTTCAAAAGGACAAAGAGATTGATCCAGCATGTATCTTCATCTTCTGTACCCTGGGGAAGACCATCCATGTATATATAGACTACCTTGGATACACAAGGCAGAGGCCCCACTCAAATACTCTGTATTCAGCAGCACCAAATCTGTAACATACAAGGTGGCAGAATATCAAGTTAACACCCTGGGTACCATTGGTTGGAATTTCCCAAAATTCCTACGATTTCACAAAAAAAGATCCAAGATTTAGTATTTGGCATAAAATTAACAAAGTCGCCCTATGATGTGACATCTCTCTTCCCTTGCCAGCAAAACAGAACAAAATCAGAATAGGCACTGTATGTTCCCGACTAGGCTTATGCCTGAAATCATCTCTTTCAAGAATAAAGGGAATGTCCACCCCCAAAACAAGATTTTAGTATCCCGTAGACAATTAATAAAGAACAACATCATATACACAGTGTCGTGAGCTCTGTTTTGTATGTTAAAGGGAAACTAAGCAGCAGCTGCACAATGTATGGCCCAGCACATTCCCTGAACTGTTTCCATTTCCAAGATGTCCCTTTTTTTATATGGGATTCCAAAACTGCACCGCATATTCCAAATGAGGCCTTACCAGTGCCTTGTAAAGAGGGAGAATAATAATTTCTCTCTTGAATCTATTCCCCTCTTTATACAAGACAATATCTTGCTTGCTCTAGCTGTGGCTGCCTGGCATTGTTTGCTATAGCTAAGTCTGTTATCTACTAGAACCCCCAAATCTTTTTCAATTAGAAATTCACTTAAAGGGGAACTGTGGTCCAAAAATGATTTTAGGTAAATTGATAGGAATTGCTCTCCTGAGAGTTTTTGCAATTTAGTTCCATTGTTTATTTTGCATAGTTTTGAAGATATTTACATTTTTGTGTCTGATATGGTAGCAGCATCATCAGATCCCCTGCACTTCCTGCTTCCTGCTCTGAAACCTGTCAGTCAATCTGCCCTGTGTCTGCTCCCCTTTGCAGCCCCCCCGGTTCCTCATCAACTTACATTTATCAACATTGAATCCCATCTGCCATTCTGCTGCCCATTTTGATAATCTATCTAGGTCTGCTTGCAACACTCGCACATCATTTGAAGTTTCCAAAGCTCTGCATAGTTGTCACCAGCAATAATCCAAAGTATAAAATCCCTTACCCTTTTACCAGAATACTTTGGCTACTGTTTATCTTTTGAGCTTACGCAGATTTAAACAATTCCCCAATCATAAGCCTCTTGCATATTGAGTTATGATTCTCTTTTCCTAAGATTTGTCAAACCGAGAAGAGAATAGAGAATCCTGTATTGTACAGACCAAGATCATTGAAACAAGCATGTAAGTTAAAGGGCATGTCCACCCCCAAAACTATAATGTAACCCACTACTGGTCCCAATGTGTAGTGTAATAAAATCCTTACCTTACATCCCAGCTCCAAATGGTTCTCCTGTAATGTTCCCCACAAAGTCCCAAAAACTGGTCACCAGGAGCCTGTCTGTGTCCATATAGGACTCTGCCTCCTGTCTCTCCTCCGGGAGAATTTTGCCATGCGCAGTTCAGCCCCCCTCCCTCTCCCACCTGTTTTGTTCTCCCTCCCCCTAGCGTAAATCCCCTTGGTTATATAGTAGGGCTTCCTCCCCCAGCCCCAACCGATATAATAGAATTATCAGAAAGTCCCCTGAACTCTACCTACCTTACCTCTCTCCCCTGGCGTTCTAAGCAGCCAGCAGCCACGTCCGTGATTGGCTGCCTCTCAGCCAATCAGGGATGCGGCTGCCGGTCCAGCACCCTTGCAGTTTCATGTAATCAGAGGGCCGGGACAGTGCGGCGGAGGATAGAGGGAAGGTAAGTAATGATCGGGGGACTTTCTGATAATTCTATTATAGTGGTTGGGGCTGAGGTAGGAAGACCTACAATATGTCAAAAACATCTTTAAAGGGTGGACATACCCTTTAATATCAGATCCTCTGCGTCACACAAACTTTTTGAGGTTATCAACTAAACTGTCCAATTTCCATTTGTTTGTACAGCCAGCTAAGCCTGCTGTGTGAATTGTTCATTATTGAGGAGGATTTTGATAGGTTGAACCTACTGCATAATTTACCCTGCAGCCAATCCTGTACTCCTGGGGGGGTTAAAAACAAATAAAATTATCTGGGAATTCTGGTTTATATTCTGGTTTCTGTTCGATATTATTCGATACTATTACTATATAATAGTATATTATAGTATAGTATATTATAGTATAGTATAGTATTGTATTTGAGGTTGAATAAATTCATACGTCCATCCAGTCCAACCCATCTAGCAATATCCTCATTTACTGCCTAACTTCTGATCCAGAGGAAGGCAAAAAACCCACCAAATTTATGAATGTTTTCCTAATCCTTCCCTCATTCCCCTCTCCCCCCCTTTCCTACTCTTCTCCCCTCTTCTAACTCCAACCCTGACTTTAACATTTTAACCCCTTAAACAAACTACCGCAGCACTAAACCTTCTCCATAATGTACCATGAGTCTCGTTATCCTGTCAGACAAAAAGGATCCACTTAAAATAGGAATTAAATCACATGTCTCGCAAACACACACACACAGTGCACTCTATTGTCTTGTCTGATGGTCTATTTTTTGCTTGTGTTGGTGAGACTGTGTCTAAAATCATTACTTGGATCAATCACCAACAAAATCTGCTAATTTCACCCTCTGTGAAAAGTCACAAAAGTGTTTTGACAAAATAAGGAGCTGACAGAATGGATTTTGTAAACTTACTGTTCGTTCGACAGATGTTTAGTAACCAGAATGCAGCAACAATCCAGAGACAGGGATTATCCATGGTGGGACTTCATGCACAGAATGGCTGGCAGGGAAAGGTTTTCTGTGACCCTCCAACGTATCCCAATCCTTGGCAAAACAACAGGGGGAAGGAAGTTTAAATTGTTGGAGTTTGTGTGATAACTTGCATTGCTTCCCTGCTAGAGGAGAATGGAAGGCAGACAGAGAGGGTACTGATCTGACCTGGATAGCACTGCAGGAACAGGGATGAGGGATCAAAGGAGGAGTTAGTATGGGAATATTGCACAAGGGAAGAAGACGTGTTAAAGGGACAGGTTATAAAGAGCTGTGAGTGGCATTACATGTACTCGGAGCAGTAAGAGTTATAGAGAGGAGCTGGAATGAAATCAAACACAGCCTAACGTCAATGCAGGAAGAGAAATACTGTATTCCAAACACATCCAGAGTTCAGATCATGGGCACCACAAATCCACCAGGTGCCCTACCTACCTGGGCACCCCAAATCCACCATGTGCCCTACCTACCTGGGCACCCCAAATCCACCATGTGCCCTACCTACCTGGGTACTCCAAATCCACCATGTGCTCTACCTACCTGGGCACCCCAAATCCACCATGTGCCCTACCTACTTGGGCACCCCAAATCCACCATGTGCCCTACCTACCTGGGCACCCCAAATCCACCAAGTGCCCTACCTACCTGAGCACCACAAATCCACCACGTGCCCTACCTACCTGGGCTCCCCAAATCCACCATGTGCCCTACCTACCTGGGTACCACAAATCCACCATGTGTCCTACCTACTGGGGTACCACAAATCCACCATGTGCCCTACCAACCTGGGCAAGGAGAGAAAAAAGGAGATTGTAAGCTTTGGTGTTTAAATGGCAAGTTCACCCCAAAAATATAAAGTGGTAGACTGATAATTTACCCCATAAAAACTCAAACCACAATACTTGTGGTGTAACGATGTGCCAGTAAGGGCTTGGGGAACAGTCAATGTTACAGCCAATGGTAGATTCTTATTACAGCCCCCTACCCCCTTATTTATTACAAGACACAACTGATCCAAATCTTATTTCATGGTTTTAAAGGACTTTAGATACTTGGCAGCCATTTGTATTTTTCTTACAGAGCCCTGGGGTTTTTCTTTCTATTCTTGTGTATTTTTTAAGGGTTTGGACCATCTCCCCCCCTTGTATTACACAATGTTAACCGGCCAGGGCTGGACATGGTTCATAGAGACAGATATTTTACTGTAAAGGCCTCGTAACCACAAGGCATAAAAAATCTCTTATTGTGAGTTCCTGGCTAATGTCCTTGAAGCAGCGATTCCATCCTAGATGGAGGGATAGTTACAGGTACAGTTCGTGGGTTGATTTCTGGCTTCACACGAGGGTTGGCAAAGCTCCATAGCTTAGAGAGAATTTCACAACATGGAGCCAGAACTAAACCGAAAAATATTAATGACCTGAATGTATTTTATAAACAGATACTGTCACTGTCCACATTGAAATCATCTGTCATGGGACAGGATATCCTGATTTCTGCAGCCCCTCTTTCCTAGTGGGTAACAACTGGTTTTCTCACTGCTCAGTCATGTTTAGAGAGCAGTAACAGGCAGGTCAGCTAGTAGTTACCTAACATGTCCAGTTATGTATCTTATTTATATAAATGAATATTTAAAAATGTTGGGGAGAGGAGCTACTGTACAAGCTGCTTTTTTACTGCTCATCACTCTGTTGAGAACAGAAAAGGAAGTAGGAGCACATTCTCCCTTCCTTGGAAAAGTAGTTTAATGAGTGGGAAGATCTAAGAAAAAGATTTTGTTCACTGTAGTTGCAAAAACAAAAAATTAGCCCACCTGCTACACCTATTAATAATGCAATCAGTTTGTAATCAGTGCAGCCCTGATAATTCCATTTATTAAGGGTGTCCTTCAATCAGAAAGTGATCTGGAAAACCTATCAATAATCAATATGGTTTAGGGACAGGCCACACTAGCGGGATTTCTCATGCACTTATGATCTGTTAGCACGTGGGAATCTCAGTGCAGTGCATGTCCAGTGGGTGGCCACACTCTGCCATCCGTTTCCCGAGAGAATGGATTCCGCATTTTTTTGCAAATCGCATTTGTTTCTAAATAGACAAGGGAGTGATTTTTCCATCCCTAGGTTAGACATTTCCTCCAATCAAGTGATCATATCCACTATGTATGGCACCAAGGTGACACCTTAAAATAAACGTATTTTTACAAAGCAGTATCATCACGGCACAGATTACTTTATGTAGGGAGATTGACATACACTGATGAATCCTAAGAGGGTCTTCATCTTTAACACCTAAGAGGGTCCTGCTACAGTAACTGGGAACAGATAGCCTTAGGTGCCTGTAGGAGGAGCCTACAATAAGCGACTAATACCGCCTGATCCATCATCATCTGGTATTGGCCATTGGCCTGTTTTAACCAATAACAAATTCAGCATGTACGAACGTTAGAACTATGGAACTGTCTTCTGTTGGACGTGGTGATGGCAGGTTCACTGGATGAGTTTCTGAAAACAAGGAATGTTGCATGTTACTGGTATCTTATATACAAACCCACAGTATGAATGGACGCACCACGGACACACCACGGATACACCATGGAAGCACTGCACTAGCGTGAGTTAGCCAACAGGTGGCGTATAACCCAGATTATTTTTATTATTGTGGATTTAAATACCTCCAACATCTTCCGTAGCGCTTTACAATTATGCTCAGGCACTGCCCCGAAGAGCTTACAATCTAAGCACATTTATTTGACACATACAGTATGTCTTTATAATTATTGGGGGAAACCGGAGTGCCTGGAGGAAACCCACGCAAGCACGGGGAGAACAAACAAACTCCCTGCAGATGTGCCCAAGGGTGGGTATGTATAGGTATATACCTTGCAGGGGTATAACTACAGGGGGGCAGGGGGAGCAACCACAGGGGTGGCTCATCTTATTTTTCCTTTGACAGATATAGCCTCCTCCCATTAAACTACTGTGGATGAGGCATGGGTAGGGGCCCATTACTGGAAACTATAATTCTTCCCATCTATCACCATTTTTTTTTGTTGATCTTCCTCCTATTTCTTTAGAAATTCAATCTAAACCATATTACATTTCAGCTGCCTTATTGTCATGAATTCTTCTGTTGTGCACAGTTTTGCTGTAAATGGTGACAGTTGGTATGCTTGAATTGCACCGTGGGAAATTCCTTCTCCTGGTGCTGCCTCATAGTGATTACTGAGCATGCTTGACTTGACAAATAGTCAGGTCAGATAAAGGAGGTATCAGTTTGGAGATGGAGGGGGGAACTGATCCTGAGCAAATCAAGTTCTCAATTGAAAAAATGCAGCAACACATAGAACTTATAGAGTAAGGGCTACTAACAATATTTAATTATAGATTAAGCAAAGCCAATATTTCCGTTTACATACCCTTTAATGACCCTACCCTTAAAGAACAGAGGGAGAGGTTTGTCTGGACATTTGTGCTGAATTAGGAAACAATGCAGCATACTTGGCTGAAAATGCATCATGCGTGCCAGGCTATTGTTCCCCATGCTTCCTTTTTTACTATATCAAAATAAACAGCTCCAGCGATGGGGTTGTAGAAGATATACAGTTGTCTATATCTAGTATAGCTAGATTGTAAGCTCTACGGGGCAGGGACCTCCTTTTCTCTTGCGGCAAAGCTCTATTACTTGCATTTATTCATAGAATTTATATAGTTATGTACCGAACTATCTATGTATTGTTCCCCTTGTATGACTTTATTGGATTGTGTTACTGTACAGCGCTGCGTCCCCAAGTGGTGCCTTACAAATAAACTATACCTACATACATACAGTTCAGACCTGAGCAAAGTAAGGCCCGTTGGCTGCCCCTGACTGCCCCCCCATTACTAGACCCCAAAAAATCTTCCTGAAATACCATTAGAAATATTACACACTTTCTATTGAAAAAAACAACCAATGGACCAGAGATATTAGATTAATCTCTTTATAAAATCCCCCTTTTGCAGTCTCTATAATAAGATATGAGTTGAACCTATTGGTCCTACCATTCACGGCAGTTCAAGTTTCTCATGACACCCCTGGGAAATTGAATTGCCCACCTTTGCTCTTGTTAATGAGTCCTGCCCAAAGAAATGTACCAGCAGCTGTGCTTGTGTGTTCCAACTGGCCTGGGATGGTCTCTATTGTTTATAACTAGACCCTGGGCACCGGAAGTCAAAGAATGTCACTTGAAAAACATTCAGCAGATATAATCAGATGTAGCGTGAGTGACACAGGGCTGGGTTCTCCCCTAGGCCAGACAGCATTGGGTTTGTTGGGCTGCTTAGTGGGACTTTGCTTATTGCTCAGTTCAGTGCAATGGCGTGAGGGGGAATCACCTCCAATGTTATCAGGCGAAAGTAGTTCCTGCTGCATTCAGATGTAGAACTTTTGTGTGACCAAGAAGCCATCCGTAAGGTGAGTGTACCTGTGCAGCCACAGCAAACCCCTTCTTAGTCACACCATAATTATTAGTATATAGCGTAGGAGCCAGCAGGACAATATTAGTATCCAGAACCATCCACCATTGCTCTGCTGGCATTTGCCAGTGACTATCCCATGCCCCCCACTCCCCGTTCATTGGAATATAGATAGATTGTATTAAATAGTGAGTACCTAGAACATCCAATAGATGGAATGTTTATACAAAATGGATTCTTATAGTTCAGACCAAATTAAATAATCTACTATTTGGGATTGAATTAAAGGAGAACTATAGTGCACATAAATTGTTTCAAAAAAAGATAAAAGTACCTGGGTCAGGGAGGTTGGATTTGTACTTTCTCACTCCCAATATAATTTATAAATGAGGAGAGGCAGCACAAAGAAATTTGCTTTTGCCAGTCTTCCTGGATGCTTCAGCACTATTTTCAATACAGAAAGGCCCAGGGCCATAACCTGGCAGAGGTAACTTTATGTGTTGAGATACAAGGCAGGTCCATTCACTGCTTTCCTTCTCCCTACATTAGGAGGTGACTGTGTAACCAGTTGGTAGATTAGTTACTATCAGTGAGGTACAAGGCAGGTCCATTCACTGCTTTCCTTCTCCCTACATTAGGAGATGACCGTGTAACCAGTTGGAAGATTAGTTACTATCAGTGAGGTACAAGGCCGGTCCATTCACTGCTTTCCCTTCTCCCTACATTAGGAGGTGACAGTGTAACCAGTTGGTAGATTAGTTACTATCAGTGAGATACAAGGCAGGTCCATTCACTGCTTTCCTTCTCCCTACATTAGGAGGTGACAGTGTAACCAGTTGGTATATTAGTTACTATCAGTGAGATATAAAGAGGTTCATTCACTGTTTTACTTCTCCCTACATAAGGAGGTGAGGGTGTAACCAGTTGGTAGATTAGTTACTATCGGTGAGATACAAGGCAAGTCCATTCACTGCTTTCCTTCTCCCTACATTAGGAGGTTACAATGTAACCAGTTGATAGATTATTTACTATCAGTGAGGTACAAGGAAGGTCCATTCACTGTTTTCCCTTCTCCTTACATTAGGAGGTGACAGTGTAACCAGTTGGTAGATTAGTTGCTATCAGTGAGATACAAGGCAGGTCCATTCACTGCTTTGTAACCAGTTGGTATATTAGTTCCAGTCCATTCACTGCTTCCCTTCTCCTTACATTAGGAGGTGACAGTGTAACAAGTTGGTAGATTAGTTACTATCAGTGAGATACAAGGCAGGTCCATTCACTGCTTTGTAACCAGTTGGTATATTAGTTCTAGTCCATTCACTGCTTTCCTTCTCCTTACATTAGGAGGTGACAGTGTAACCAGTTGGTAGATTATTTACTATCAGTGAGATACAAGGCAGGTCCATTCACTGCTTTCCTTCTCCTTACATTAGGAGGTGACGGTGTAACCAGTTGGTAGATTAGTTACTATCAGTGAGGTACAAGGCAGGTCCATTCACTGCTTTCCTTCTCCCTACATTAGGAGGTGACAGTGTAACCAGTTGGTAGATTAGTTACTATCAGTGGCACTGCATCAAAGTGATCAGAGGAATGGAAGCCCCATTCCTGTTATGGCTTCCAGTCCACCTTATCTAAATAAAGTCTTAGATTGATACAGCGACTGCATAATTGAAAGGGGTTGTGGAGGGTCTAACTATGGTTTATTAATATTGATCTTAATGTCCGTATTATATAAATCAGTGATGTCTAAAACGTGGCACTCACACTCAATGATATATTAATATATGGATTGTGGGCTTGGAAGGGTGGGACAGAGACACATAGATAAAGATCCCTAAGTAAACGTAAAAACATGAAATGTGCTGGAAATTGCCAGTTCCACATGGGCAGAGGAAGGGATGGGAAGGAAAGGGAGATGGGACCCTAAACAGGGAATAGAGAGGTAAAGTCCCCTTTATGGAGGTATAGCCAGGATTCTGGCAGGACGGACCCTACTATGGCAGGAATGTAATCTGCAGAAATGCCCCAGGGTGGTCAATTTCTACCGGCAGAGAGAAACTCCGGGTGAGCAATAAAAACCTGGAAACCCAGGAAAACATGTTGCGGATGTAAATAGAAACACAGCTAACTCGAATGGTCTAATAAGGCGGGATTCTCAAACGGTGTGCCCTTCCAGCATGTCTGAAAGTACTCTCCCAGTACTTCCAAAATACAAAAATCTGGAGGCACACAGAATCCTGTAATAGGGGGCCACTGGACAATGTTAAAGAACAAGGGCCTTGACATAGAACATTAGCATAGATATAGAGGAACTGGTTTTAAAAAAACCAGAAGAATAGATTAATTACATTATGTAGAAAGACTTAAATAAGAAACTAATGGCTAACTATAAATGGCCTGTGGATGGAATATGACCCTACTACTACTAACCAGCAGATTAAGCAACTGTCACAGGCCCCAGGCAGGTCAGATCGGACTTACTACCAGTAGGGTGGGGGGGGTGGTGCTAAAGAATCACTGACAGTGCAAGGAGACCGCCGACCAAAACATAAAACATGCTGACCACACAATAAATGATTTCTCCACAATTTTGGGGGCTTTTCAGAGGTGACAGCTATGTAAATAATCATTCAAATTATTAATATTCTAATAGTCATCTTTAAAAGAGACATAGAATGTAAAAAAAATACATGAAAAGATGTAAAAAATATATTATGTGAGGATCAGAGACTGAAATTTACTTTTGCAACAAAGTGCACGTGGCTGTAGGATTATGGGATCTGTAGGATGGAGAACATGGGAGGAGAGATGGTTTGTGAATTGTGTACGTGTTAAGTCGTGTTGTCCCTGAGGGAATGTTCTCCCGTCTGCTGTCTTGTTGTTGCCAAGAAATTCATAACAAGGACTTACAACATGATTACAGATAAGGAGAATGTCACAGAACTAGGAAGAGTCCAAAATATATATATAGAGTGGGAATAAAACTTATCCTTGGGAAAGAACGTATTTCAAATTGGTCACATGCAACAAAACAAGGAAAAATCCCGCCAACTTGGATGCAGCACAGAACAAAATAAAGACTAATTTATTAAATTTCCAAAGAGACTAGAGACAACATCTTAGGAGAGAACATCACTACTATGCGAGTGCGACTTGTGAAGGTTCTCATTTCATCAGGTCATGGTATATCTGTTGTATTCAATAGATCAACTGGGACATGAAATGTAGTTCTTGAGAGTTTCGCTAGTTCATCCGATGGCTTTAGGAATTGAGAAAGCCGTCGGCATGAATAGCGAAACGTCCTTCAAGAAACTAACATTTCATGTCCAGTTGATCTAATTGATACAAACAGATAGATTGCGGTGCAGTTTTATTAAATCCTCTGTACAGAGGAATAGCACTAGGCAGGGAGAGGGAGAGCCCACTACGCATTGACAGAATAAAGGGAATCATGTCCATCTATTCCAACCTTTTACACCACCTCTTTAATCTACATAACAGTTGATCAGCGGAAGGCAAATACACCCCCGCTAAAAATGGGGGTAATTCCTTCGTACCTTTTTTTACTCAATAATATTAATAGTATCCCGTTACCAACCAGAATACTAGTATATGTATTTATTACCGGTAAATTATCACTATTATATAGATCCTTTGTACCAACCAGAACTAACAGGAATGTATCTAATACCAGTTATTCTCCATATTATATAGTATCCCTGTACCAACCAGAACTCAAGTATGATTAATCCCAGTAATTCTCAATATATATAGTATCCCGTACCAACCAGAACTACAGGATATGTATTAACCAGTAATTCTCAATAGTATATAGTATCCCTGGTACCAAACAGTACTACAGTATATGTATTAATACCAGTAATTCTCAATATTATAGAGATCCCGTACAAACCAGATAAGTACCGTATATACTCGAGTATAAGTCGAATTTTCAGGCTTTTAAATTAGCCTGAAAACCTAACCTCGGACTTATACGCGGGTCCAAGGTCTCCTAATTTAGATCCCAAATTCTGCAATTGCAGATAGTAACAGTGGTGGCACTGTAGTAACCTGCATTACATAGAAAGTAAAGGAGCTGAATCCTGGATTTCACAATCATGCTTCCTGTATCTGGATGCGGGCTCACTCAGCACACTGTCACTGTCATCTGATGCTGTAAATCTGAGGGGGTCTCCCGTGTGGGGAAACAAAAGCTGCTAGTACGTTGCAAAGACCTGCTGAAAAACTACAACTCTCAGGTGAAACTTTTAAACTATTGGGTCAGCAAGGTCCTTTTCCTATAATGGGGGTCAGAGGGCTCTTGACAATATGGGGGTCAGGGGTCAGGGAGAATGAATGAGGTAAGTTTAATAAAAGTTTCTGAACCTTGTTAGAAACTGAAAACTCCCAGCAAAAAAGCATGGTGGGAGTTGTAGTTTCCAAACATCAGAGTGCCAAGAATTGGAGGTTTACTGTTACTCTGGATTTGGCTATTACTGTATGGGATTCATGTATGGGAATTCTGCTGTCCATTTAAAGGGAAACATCTTACAAGACCTACAAACAACAACAGCATCAGAAGGCAAGTAGTATGGGGTCATATTTCTTACCCTCGACTTTTATAATCGAGTCAATCAATTTTTACAAATTTTCAGGTAAAAAATAGGTACCTCGACTTATATCGGATCGACTTATACTCGAGTATATACGGTTTATGGATTAATACCAGATAATTCTCAAATTTATTAGTATCCCTGTACCAACCAGAAACTACAGTATATGTGATTAATACCAGTAATCCTCAATATATATAGTTAGCCGTACCAACCAGAAACTTACAGAATGTATTAATACCAGTAATTCCAATATATATAGTATCCGTACCAACCCAGAACTACAGTTATATGTATTATACCAGTAATTCTCAATATTATATCGTATCCCCGTACCAACCAGAAAACTACAGGATATGTAGTAATACCAGTAATCTCAATAGATATAGTATCCCTGTACCACCGCACTACAGTATATGTATTAATACCAGTAATTCTCAATATTAATAGATCCCCGTACACCACCAGAAACAGTTATGTATTAATACCAGTAATTCCAATATTATATAGTATCCCCGTACCAACCAGAAATACAGTATATGTATTTAAGTACCAGTAATTCTCAATATTATATAGTATCCCCGTACCAACCCAGCAGAACTACAGTATATGGAATTAATACCAGTAATTTCAATATTATTAGTTTTAGAACTAGCCCCATTTTTTAAAGCTATTCAGTGAACTTGCAATTACCAAATCGGCTGGAAGACAGTTCCACATTTTGCTTTCCTGACTGTAAAGAAACGTTCCTAAACCGGCCCTCCATTTTCCTCTTATTTAATTTAGTTGCCCTTCTCTCTGAACTGCGCTTCCATTTCCAAGATGTCCCTTTTTTATAGTGGATTCCAAAACTGCACCGCTATTCCAAATGAGGCCTACCAGTGCCTTGTTAAAGAGGGAGATAATATTTTTCTTGAATCTATTCCCTCTTTATACAAGACAATATCTTGCTGCTCTAGCTCGTGTGCTGCCTGGCATTGTTTGCTATAGCTAAGTCTGTTATCTACAGAACCCCCAAAATTTTTTCCAGTAAGATTCACTTAACACAGAGTTATTTATGTGAGGTGTGCAACAAGGATTGGGCGGATAGTAAAAAAAATTTGCAGCAGAGAGGGGGCAGGGGAGTACAGGACCTCAAAGGGGTTAAAGACAGACTGTGGTTGAAGCATCTATTACACTACCAACAGTGACAGTGTTATCATGCATTTATATACTGCTATTTGTGAAGATGTTTTTTTTTTTTTAATATTATATAATGATTCACTAGTATCGGGAATAACATATTCAAGGAAATTTGGTCAAGCTCAGACTCCGTGGGGGGGTAGGACCCAAAAAGAGTCCCTAAAGGACATTCATAGGGTAAAATATATGGGTTGGGGTGGAGGTCTGGAACTGAGCTCAGTGTTGGACGGCCACAGGGGTGGTTTTTACAGGGGATCCCCGGTGGGGCACACAGCAATTTCACCCAAAAACAGAGGAAAATGCTACAATTTAAACACCAGAGCCAAAGGGTTAGTAAGATAATGCACTTATAAAACATAGGAGGTTTCAGTAGGAGTAAGATAGATATGTATATGTGATAATAGGAATATGAATGTTAGGTGGGACCCTTAAACTCCTCCTAGTTGGCCCTGGTCTCAGATTTCCTGGTGGGACCCCCCCAACGTCCATACGACACTGACTGAGCTGAGCAAGATTTTTGTGTTTGGGTGGACACGCCCTTTAAGAAAACAACAAGAATGACTTGCAACTTGCACTCTTGTAATAAAAGACAAGTTACTATTAACTCTAACAAATCTTGCATTAGCCGGGTTCAGTGAGGAGCAATATGATGACAAGGCCACAGCATATTGGTTGTGTTTGTTGTAGATGGAGAGCTATTGGAAGGTACTGATCATGAAAACAGTCACTGAAAAAGATGTAGCCATGGGAAACCATAATAATTTGCAGACTCAACGAAAAGTAAGTAATTCACCCGTTGAAAATCTGTCCATGGACTTCAGTTTTCAGTTTGTATTTATGATACATTCAGAGGACGACCTCGTCTATATCTCTTGATGTGATGTACAAATTATGAGTTTTTAATGAAGCGCTTAAGGAAATCCAGGGTATCTTTACTGGTTTCACACAGACAATATCCTGCAATATATCAATGGAATGTGTTCTAAAGCTGATGACACAAGGGTTTTCAAAATAGGTTCCCAAATTCAAAGCAATACTTCCATAATTAGGATATCCAATGATATAGTGAATGCTGGCGGTACGGCCAGAAGCAGAACTGGTCATCTAAATCATGTTCTAATTGGTTTTTTTATCCAACTCACGGAAACACTTTTTCTAATCATTCCAAATGTATACAAATAAAGGAAAAGATTTCGAAAACAAGCCTCAATGCATTCTTTAAACAATCAGTAAACAAGCTATGTACTAGAAGGCTTGAAAAACACAACATTCCTTAAATTATTTTTTAATTGGATGGTGGGTTAACTGGTGTGTCTACTTGCCATAAGGGAATTATTGTATTTTACTTTTGAAAAAAATAAAAATGAGTTGTTACATTGGGGTCTAAAGGGCAAGTAGCAACAGAAACTTAACGGTCTCAATCACTAAATGAGTTTAGAAGTTAAGACTCTCACTCAGATCTAAATAGATACTGAAGGTTAAACCTCAAACTTTATACAGGACAGCCCCCAAACCTAACGGTAATAGTTTGAAAACTGAAATATATAAGTCTACACCAAATCTGCACAATGTCCTGTGTGTCCCTGTTCTCGCTTCCGTGGCTTTCTTTCCGTTTGGTAACTGTCGTGATGGATTTGACATTGACATCAACAGCCACTGACTGAATGTTAATCCCCTCTGCCATCTTCTGAGCATGCCCAGGTCAGTAAAGGCTCAGTGACAGGTTTCTAAAGGGCTCAGTTTCCATGAAGGCATCCAGAAGATAGCAGGCTACAGATAATGGAATTATAGACAAAGTAGGATACTATCAACATATTTAAGAGCGTCCATTCTTTCTAAAAGATGTTTTATGGTTGAGTCCTTTTTAAGGAATATATATTCACTGAAAAGTTGACCTTATTCCTTTCATCCATTTATTGAAAAACAGGTAGGTAAGTTGTGATGGAAACACCTTGTGCATTATTCGGGGAGCAGATACTCAAACACAATTAGTCTGATCCAAATAAAGGAGCTATGCATACCTCTCGTTCTTCAATCAATTCAACAGGAGCCAGGGAACAAAGGGAAGTAAATTTACTTACATTTTACATTAACTATTCCGTTTAACGTAAGCACAGTCACAGGAATCAACATTGGTGGGTTTAGAGACTGGATTTTAAGTGACAACTATAGTGTCTTGTCCAACAACCCCTCATTTAACAAAACCCAGGGTGAGGACCATAAACATTTGGCCCTCACCCTGGGTTAAGTCTACAGTTTATACTTACCTCCTGAGAATTTCTAATCGCTGGCCAGATGTTCCTTCGCTCCCTGTCTCTACGATCGGTTCACCAATAGGTAAGACATGCTTCTTCAACATGCACGTCGTTTCCTATTGGTTAGCTTGTTGACCAGAAGAAGAAGCAGGGAAATCACGCCAGCCATTAGAACTATCGGAGGAAGGTAAGTAAACATTTACAAAAGCATGAACCCAGTTATGCATTAAACTCCCCAAAACCCACTTTTTTGCTATACTTACTTATGTGAAGTCATCACGGGGCAATCCAGCTGCCGTTGTGTGAACTTCTCAATCCCCAAAGGAAGTGGCATGCCTCCAATTATAAATATTAGAGTAGAGCACAACAAACGCTTGATGGGTAAGACACCATCCCTCCTCCAGTTCCAGTATTAGTCATGGTCCATCAATAAAAGCTTAAAAATGTTTCTTTTATACATACTTTAAGAAGTTCTTTACAAGGATGATACAAAACATGGGTCGTCCTGACAGCGTTTGGGTCTGGTGACCCTAACTCATAGATTATCCATCACCACAACCCTGTTAAAAAGGCGGCTTTAGGCCTATCAGAAAACAGTTCTTCATTAACCTTTGCAAGGCTACAATTCTAATAAGAAATACACATAGCAACAGCCTAGATATGTTCTTAATTATTTTTACCAAAGCATACCTAACCATTGGAATCTGCGATTGTCCAATTATAACAAGTTTTCCCAATTTAACACATCATAATAATTAACGACAAAAAACAACTTTATACTTCCTGTAGATTAAGGAGAGAGCAAAATATTCCTAAGGAGAATTAATACGCTATAATAGTCAGAGCAGAATTGAAAACCATCAAGCTAGTATGAAGCAGACATACTATCTAGGATTGCATATTTGAGCCCAAAATAAACCCGCAGTTAACCTGTATCGAAACAAGTATATATTTCTTACCAAGAGAATAATAACAGGCGACTGTGTTCCTTTTTATTCCCAGTTAAACCAACCCATCTCCATTCTTCTTCAACCTTCCAGCAAATCCCAACGCGAGGCCGCGACTCCACAAATGGGAACCTAAGGGAAATTATAAACCAAGCAGTAGGTTACAGGGGAAGATAAGCCCAAGTTTGATATTAAAAAAATGGTAGGATATACATGTACAAAGTACTTCAAAAGAGTATAGTAGCCTTGAGGAGTTCGCATTTTAAGGTATATATAAGAGGATACAGCGTGGTCTAGGTAAGTAACTATAACACTGTAAATGTAGACTAACAAGCAATGCCCCACCTTGAAATTTAGGGACCGTACTGTGATACTCCTGTAAAAGTTCACCCCCCTCTAAATGCCACACTCTTACACCTTTCAATGATTCGTACCATACAGAACGTGATGTTAACCTATTACACTCATTGACTGTTTACCTACAGAGGGACCTGCCAATCTTCATTATAAATGACATTTCGATGTTCCCCAATCCTTCATTCTCAAATGTCCTTCAGTCCTTCCCACACATGTTTGGACTGTTTGGTTCTGTGTATTAGTAACAAACATTTGGGGGCCGGTCCTGGAACTCCACTGGGTTTGCGGCAGCTCCGGTCCACCCTTCACCTAAGCATCCCAGGGTCCCCAGATACCCACAGCTCCTCCGAAAGCTTCCCCAACCAGCCATATACCCCAGGAACAAAGGAAGAATTCAAGGCAGATTACAGGCAGCATTAAACATCATAGGCAATAACATTAACACAGAAATGTTCCAGAACTGGACAATAGAAATAAAAAATGTGTGGAAACAGGAGCCAGGACTTACAAACCAGTGTTAACACGTTTAGAACACAGGAGTGCAGGACTACAATACTAAGCAACTACAAGACTCCCAGGAGGACCAGGAAACCGATCTCGCCGAGATAACCTGTAGATTTAGGGCATTCCAGAATCTGTTGACCCAGAACCCTTATGATAAAATGTTAAATTTCTACTCCCCACAAACTTCTTAAAAGATAGGGTTAATGGTGATACAGGGCCACTACGACAACCGTCAGCAACCCAATCGCCCTAGAGATATATATCGTACTGTCTTTCATTACCACAAAAACAAAGGAACCGCACATACTAGTCGCAACGAAATACAAATAGACATAACAGGCGATTCAACCACAATATTCTAGAACCTATCACAACCACGCTACGCAACCAGATAACCTGCTTAACAAGTACAGATACACTAAAGCAACATCAATATAGATGCGCCTTCCTTAAACTAATTGTGCAACACAATGGACCACAAGCGGTATTACGTGACCCCCCTGCAAGGAGATTATATATTAACAGAGGACTATTCTCTACCAAAGTAACTATTCATCTTAATATCTCCTAATACAACCAAGATCATTTTTCCATAATTCTGTCACACAGTATGGTCAGGTGTAGATTAGGAGGATGGATTTTACACAATATACAGAAAATATGGATGGATCCAGAGACTCTGCTAATCCAATTCACCCACCTACATTATATCAGACCACAAAACAACCTAGATCAAACCAATTTGCAGACATATGAGGAGAACAACTCCACAGAAAAGACTAAAGTTTTTTACAACCTCACATAACTCATACTCCACGAGTACACTTCTATCACCAAAAGTGGCTGGATTCTCAAAAACTAACCAAGCCAAAATACTGACATACCTGGTCTGACCATGCAATGGTCGAACATACATACAGACCTGGGGAATAGAGAAAAAAAGGAACATGGAACTGAACAAGACACACTTACTGGACAATACCTATTGCTAACTAATTATTTCATGAAGAAACCAAAACCCTGACATTCAGTCTACCCCACGATATGGGACGCCCACAAAGCGTTATACAAGGAGTCCTCATATCTTATGCTAGCAAACTAATAAATTTCACATAGACGATGCAAGCAAAAAATTACATGACATAACCTTACAACACAAAACAACACCGGCACAGAGACACATTACAACACAAAAACAAACCAACAAGAGACTGTCAAACAAAACGACAATCACGCAACGAACTACAACCTTAATGAAGCATTGCCGATAGAGGCAGCCCCATTTTTGTACTAAACAAAACCAACGCAACACACACAGATACGCGCCAACAAACCACACTCACTTCTAGCCCAGAACATTGCACACAAGAACCCAAATAACTCATACCCATAAGTTCAAATGGCACAAACAAAATGCCCCCCAAAAATAATGGATATATTCCAAAGTTTTATCAAAAACCTTTATAAATAATGAAAGCTCCCAAGCATCCACATCAAATATTAACAAATTTTTTGTTTTTCCCTACAGCCCACCTCTCTTCCAAAACTACAAACACAAGGAACACAACAAACAAGATTAAGGCCAACCTATATCCACCACAAGAAATAAATCTCACACTCAAAACACATGAACGTTAATCTCCCATGGCCAGACGGACTTCCATGTAGCTATTACATTGGTGTTAAAGGACATTCACCACCAATTACTAAATCACCTGAGCTCTACACTGACTTTTTTAATCAATCTCAACCCACCATTCACTATGAATACTGCAGCAATCACTTTACAGACCGATACCCCTGATTAATACATATATGCAAATATTTACAAAACTATAAGCCAACCGCATCCAAACAATCTTCCAGTTGTCTCATACTACAAGACAACAACAGATACACAGCTGCAGAGCCATAGAATATCATCTCACATGCCAAAAAAACCCAGTTCTTATTATTATCCACTAGATGCTCAAAAGCTTTCGATGTGGTTGATTGGTACATATATGGTCACAATACTTAAAAAAAATACGCCATTCCCAAACCTTCTTTTGCAGCACTAGAAAAACCTATATATAACTTCCCACAAGGCCTATACACACTAATGGGCCAATCTCAACAACTTCCCCTAAAAGGAGGCACACGACAAGGATGCCCCACTATCCACCCCTATTATTGCGATATTAACAATGCGACAACCTGCAGAAACAAAATAACGCAACTCCCCAAACACACTAGGATATAAATTAACCACCAAAATCCAAGATATGCTCTTTGTGGACGATATCCTACTGTTTTCACTTCACCAACCAAATCACTTACCCAACTTTTATTTACACCCTGGAAAACTTCAAAGCAAAATCTGCTATTTACAATAAATACTGACAAATCCCAAGCATTACAGTCCTCGATAGATGACACAACATAACACACATCTTGGGAAATTAAACTAAACGATACCTCTCATTCCTTATATAAATAAATATATCCACCTACTACACACCACAAACACAAGAAACACTAAAAATGGAAATACCTACAATATCTCAGTACTGGGAGGAGAAAACTAATTAAAATGAATCATCTACCACACTGTTATATTATTTAGACCTTCACAATAGCCACTACCAACCAAAGTATTCAAACCCTAAAAAGAAGCTGGAGCGCTTATCTGGCACAATGCGTAAAAGCTAACAGTAAAATATTAGAAACCTGATACAATCAAAGAAAAAGGAGACTTGGTCACTTCTGACTTGCATAATCTACTCAAGGCAAGCACAACACTGATCAACCATTAACCAGCTGCTAAAACCCAAGCGGACAAATGGTCCCAAATCCAAACTCATCCTTCCATGGCACCCCTTGGCATATATATTATGGTTACAACCCAAAACAAGACCCCCAAAAACTCTACTACCATCCATCTCACATACTACACATTTGGGACAGTAACCATTAACTTTTAATATCCCAACTCTAACCCTACTCCTCTACTTAATCCAATATTCTTCAAATAAGGCTTCCTACCATTCTAAAAACCCTGGATCTCTAAAGAAATATGGGAATGAACCAGCTACTAGTGAAAAAAGGAACCCAGTCATAACCATGGCACAACCCAACTTCAACAAAATTAATCTCACCACCAGCAACCAGCTGGACTTTCCAATATCTTCACTTAAAGCATTACTTAACGCAACAAATTACCGATCGAACAGACCAACATCCAGAACTCATTACAAAATGAGACTCCTCCTCCACCAAGTAAAACTGGGTTTCAAAACACTTACAAAATACATCAGACCACACCAGACGCCAACAGGATATATAAAGAAAAATTATACAAACTTGAACAAGAACTGGAAAACACCCTCTATCTAGCAACACATGGTCCTGAATCTGGACAGAAGCAAAAAAATCATTGACTGTATACAGACATGGAAAGACCCTACAAAATCAGATAAAGATGGTACATCACCCCAGAAAAACGCATTCACATAAATGTACCCACCCAATATAATCAAAAAACTTGCTTCAGAGGATGCTTAGAACACAGGAAACTTACCTACATATCGGTGGATGAAATGCCCGATGACTACAAACATATTAGGTCACCCAACACCAGAAAACTTTTTCCTTCTGGGTCTCCCTTTCCCAGAACCTTCACGGACGCAACAGAACCTGGCACAAAAAATTCCTCCTGGCACAATAAATCGTTAATAGCAACAAGTGGAAAAAACACCAAAGCCCATCATCCAACAAGTTTCTAATAAAAATAAAATTTAGAAGAACATGGAACCATCAGACATTACAAATGAACGAGTGATGTACAAATTCGCCTCCATCTTGGTTACCCTTTGACATGAATACGGATATAGAAAGATACAACGCTATAACATCCCAACCAACCCTGAGATGATATATGATCAGTCTATAGAGCAATGTCATTAATTGGATATTATTGAATGGAACAGAAGGTAACAAACATCTACTCTTCCCTTCTCCTCCCGTTCTTTTCTTCTCTTCTCTATCTTCCCACCTCCTATTTTTCTCTCCCCCCCCCATTTCGCACCACTATCAACAACAAAAATAACAGGAAAACATAAAAACTAATCGTTTTTATTATAACAAGAATGTTTCCTGACAAACATTTTTCTGTATTGCATACAATGTTTTTCAGCTTTCAATAAAAAAAAATAATTGAAAAAAAAAGTAAACGACATTTGAAGTATACCGTGGTCGAATCTTATATTAATTTTTTGTCCCACTTCACCTAAATGATAAACCAAATTTCAATCCTCCTATCAACACCTGTCAATCACCATCCAAATAAACATTTCAGTTCGGTACATAAGAAGAATTGTCATCAAAGAGAACTTAATGCTAACAAGCCCGTTGATGGGTAATCACGGAGTTAAGTGATTCATCAACGTTGTCACCCAAAAATCACCATTCAATATTGTTAATAACAAACTTTTTTTCTGAAATGCCTCTTGGTTTCTTTGATGTACGATTACAATGACTTCACTACAATTGGCTGGAAATATAAAGTCGATTTACCGACCTAAGTTTCTCCCCTAAAGAGCGATATACACTCACATCTGCCCAAGAAGAAAAATAGAATGGCATCAGATTCAACTTCTAGCCAGCAGTCCATGGCCACATCTGGTGACGATCTCTACCAGATATACCTCGAATTAAGTCGTCCGAGTATAAAGTCGAGGTCATTTTGTTTACAGAAAATGACGTAAACAAACTGATTTACTCAAAGTTAGTGGTGAAGAAATTTTGACCACTACTGCCTTCTGATTCTGATTATGTTGAGGCTTTAGTTGCCCTTTAAATGGACAGCAGAATTTCCCCAATATAGTACTCCATACAGTAATAGTCAAATCCGTATGGTTATTCCTGTATACGGACTACTGAGGGGAATTCGTGCTGTCCATTAAAAGGGCAACTAAGCGACCTCAAAACAAACACAGATTTAGAATGCCAATATTATAAATAAATACCATCCCTCTTCTAATTCTGTATGTTTTGATGCATTATTTGCCCTTAAATGGACGATCCCATCCAGTAAACCCCCATTCCTGTTCTTTTTCTATGCTTTGGTTGGTGAGAGGTTGTAGTTTCCTAAACAACACGTGGCGTGCAGGTTCATAAAGTAGCTTACATTGCCATATAAAAACCATTCTCCTGCCCACTCTACTAAAACTACTAAAACTACTGGTTGCTTTACCAACACATCTGACCAGCTCCTTAACTTGCTGCTCCATGCTGGTTTTTGCTTCCTCTGCTGGTTCTCTGATGCTCTGAGACTTACGGCAGCAGGGTAAGGACTTGAACCCGAGTAAAACCGAGGGTGAAAACTTTGGGCCTTATCTTAAGTATATAGCGGTTATTCCAGCCATCTGCATGCAGACCGTGTCACAAGGCACAATAAAGAGAAGTGTCTCAAGACCAAACATTGGAATGTTTGACCATGGTCAGAAAATCCTCGATGGTAATTCCGTGAGTATCCTCTGGTCAATTCTCAGTACCGACGTAAGAATGGAACCATAAGTCAGGATTTGGGCCCGAAGAAGCTGATATGAAACGTGGCGCAAGCAAAGTGCAGAAGGTAATGAGGAAGGAAGGTCAACATGTAAATACCAATCTTTGCATAAATTTGATGTATTAACAATAAAATCCTTTGGAGCATAAGAAACTGTTTACATTGCTCTTTTAATTACCATAGAAACAAAAAATAAAAAATGCGAGAAGCACAAAGTCTGCACAATCACCAACATGTGTGTCTATGATTCACTTTAGGCCAGGGGTGCCCTGGCACTCCCAGATCTGCAGGCCCGCAAAAATTCCAAGATGGCCGCTTTTCATCCCCAGTATGGCATCACTTCTTTAAGCTATTGACCTGCTTGAATGGGGAAAACACCAGTGGCGTATCTACGTTAAAACATTCGGGCACGTGCCCGCTGCATGTTTGGCAAAGTGTCCCAATGTTTTGCCTGGTTGCCCCCTGCAAGTGCCCCGAACTTCCGGATTTTCCCGGCCCGAACCTCCTGGGAAACGTCGCGCAGCCGGCGCACACAGTATGATGCCATCGCAAATGCCGCGCTCGCCGATGTACGAGCCGCCGGCGCGAGAGATAGCATCGGAGGAGATCCAGGGCGGTAGGGGTCATTGGCAGTCCAAGCAAGTTAGATAGATAGATAGATAGATAGAGATAGATGAGATAGCATAGTAGAAGATAGCAATAGTTATAGGATACGATAGCAGTTAATAGATAGATAGGAAGTAGATAGCAGTTGATAGATAGATTAGAGAGTAGATAGAATAGATAGCAGTTATAGATAGATAGATAGATAGATAGATTTTAGATAGCAGAAGATAATAGATAGATAGATAGATAGATAGATAGATAGCAGTTAGAAGATGATAGATAGATAGATGATAGATATGATATAGCAGTAGATAGATAGATAGATAATAGATAATAGACTAGATAGATAGTAGTAGATAGATAGCAGTTAGATAGACTAGATAGAGCAAGATTAGATAGATAGATAGACAGATAGGATAGATAGGATAGCAGTTAGATAGATAGATAGAGTTTAGATGATAGATGTAGTAGATAGATGCAGTTAGATCTATAGATAGATAGAGAATTAGATAGATAGATAGCAGTTATAGTAGATAGATAGATAGATAGATAATAGATTAGCCGTTAGATAGAGAGATAGATAGCTAGTTAGATAGATAGATAGAGATAATAGCAGTTAGATAGATAGATAGATAGTAGACGAGATAAAGTCGATAGATAGATAGATAGATAGCAGTTTGATAGATGATAGATAGATTAGAGAGCAGTAGATAGATTAGATAGATCAGTTAGATAGATAGATGAATAGATAGCAGTTAGATAGATAGATAGCAGTAGATAGTAGATGTAGATCGATACGATAGATAATTAGATTAGAAGATAGCAGTTAGATAGATAGATAGCAGTGCAGATAGATAGATACGATAGATAGGATAGATAGATAGATACGCAGTTAGATAGATAGATAGATAGATAGAGTTAGATAGATAGATAGCAGTAGATAGACGATAGATTAGGATAGATAGAAGATAGATAGTAGATAGAAGATAGCAGAGTTAGATAGATATAAATAGATAGATAGCAGAGTTAGTAGATAGATAGATAGATAGATAGATAGATAGATAGATAGATAGATAGATAGCAGTTAGATATAGATAGATAGATAGAATAGCAGAGTAGATAGATAGATCATAGATTAGATAGATAGATATGCTAGAGTAGTATAGATAGAATGAGATTAAAAGCAGTAGATAGATAGATAGATAGATAGATAGATGCAGAGATAGATAGATAGATAGATAGATAGATAGATAGACGAGACAGACAGACAGACATGATGAGATAGATAGATAGAATGCTAGATAGAATAGACATATAGATCAGCATAAATGATAGATAGATAGAGCTTTAGATCGAGATAGATAGATAGATAGATCGTAGATAGATAGATAGATCAGATAGATAGTATAGAGATAGATAGATATAGATAGATAGCTAGATAGATAGATAGAATAGCTAGATAGATAGATAGATTTATATAGCAGTATAGATGATAGGTAGCAGTTAGATAGATAGATAGCAGATAAATAGATAGTAGATGCAGTACTAGATAGATAGATAGCAGAGTTACAATAGATGATAGCAGAGTAGATAGATAGATAGCAGAGTTAGAAGATGATAGATAGATCGATAGATAATGATAGTGATAGCATAGATAGATAGATAGATAGGATAGATAGATAGATAGATAGCAGAGTTAGATAGATAGATAGATAGATAGATAGATGTTAGATTAGATGATAGATAGATAGATAGATAGATAGATCGATAGATAGCAGAGTTAGATAGATAGATAGATAGAGATAGATAGATTAGATAGATAGATAGATAGATAGATAGATAGCAGATTAGATAGATAGATCATAGACATAGATGATAGATAGATAGATAGATAGATAGAGTTATAGATAGATAGCAGAGTTAAACTAGAGTAGTAGCAGAGTTAGATAGAAGGGATAGCAGAGAGGATAGATAGATAGATAGATAGTAGATAGATAGAGATGACAGGACAGACAGGACAGACGAGACAGACAGACAGACGCTAGATAGATAGATAGATAGATAGATAGATAGCAGAGTTAGATAGATAGAAGATAGCAAGTTAGAAGATGATAGATGAAGATAGATAAGATAGATGATAGATAGATAGATGAGAGATAGATAGATAGCCAGAGTTAGATAGATAGATAGCAGTTAGATAGATAGATAATAGCATGATAGATAGATAGATAGATAGATAGCAGATAGATGATAGATAGCAGTTACTTTAGATAGAATAGATAGCAAGTTAAATAGATAGATAGGCAGTAGTATAGATAGATAGATAGATAGCAGTAGATATAGATAGATAGATAATAGATATCGATAGACTAGATGATAGATAGACTAGATCAGATAGATAGATAGATAGATAGATAGATAGATCAGATAGATATGATAGCATTTAGATAGATAGCATAGTAGTATAGATAGATAGATAGCACTTAGATAGATAGATGCAGATAGATGGATAGTTATAGATAGATAGATAGATAGATAGATCAAGACTAGATAGATAGATAGATAGATAGATAGCTAGAGTAGATAGATCACAGATAGATAGTATAGATAGCAGTTAGATAGATAGATAAGCCAGAGTTAGATAGATAGATAAATAGCAGTAGATAGATAGATAGATAGCAGCATAGATAGATAGATAGCAGTTACTTAGATAGATAAGCTTTATGAGTTAATAGATAGATAGCAGTGATAGATCAGATAGGAGTTAGTAGATAGATAGATCGAGATAGATAGATAGTTAGACAAGTGATAGATGATAGAGTTAGATAGATAGATAGATAATAGATAGATAGATAGATGGTAGATAGATAGAGATAGATGGAGATAGATAGCAGATTAGATAGAAGATAGATAGCAGATGATAGATAGATAGAGACTAGATAGATATAGATAGATAGCAGAGTTAGATAGATAGATAGCAGATAGATAGATAGATAGTGATAGCAGAGTATATAGATATAGATAGATAGCAGTTAGATAGATAGATAGATAGCGATAGATAGATAGATAGCAGTTACTTAGATAGATAGATAGCAGAGTTAAATAGATAGATAGCAGAGTTAGATAGATAGATAGCAGAGTTAGATAGATAGATAGACAGATAGATAGATAGATAGATAGATAGATAGAATAGATAGATAGATAGATAGATAGATAGATAGATAGAATAGATAGATAGATAGATAGATGAGATAGATAGATAAGCAGAGTTAGATAGATAAGATAGATAGTAGAGATAGATAGATAAGATAGACTAGTCGATAGCATAGATAGATAGATAGCTAGCAGATAGATAGATAGATAGCAGAGTTAGATAGATAGAGAAATAGCAGATAGCATAGTAGATAGATAGATAGATAGAGAGATAGATAGATAGCAGAATAGATAGATAGATAGCAGGTATAAATAGCATAGATAGCAGAGTAGATAGCAGAGATAGATAGATAGATAGATAGATAGATAGATAGACTAGACAGGATAGATAGAAAATAGCAGCAGACAGATAGATAGATAGATTAGCTAGAGAGATATAGAGAGATAGATAGATAGATAGATAGCAGAGTAGATAGATAGAAATAGATAGCAGGAGTAGATAGATAGATAGATAGATAGATAGATAGATATAGATAGGATAGCAGAGTAGAGTAGATAGATTGAGATAGCAGTTAGATAGATAGATAAATTAGCAGTTAGATAGATAGATAGCCACGATAGATAGATAGATAGCGCATAGATAGATAGATAGCAGTTATAGCATGATAGATGAGCAGAGGTTAAATAGATAGATAGCAGAGTAGATAGTAGAGATAGATAGCAGAGGTAGATAGATAGATAGAAGATAGATAGACATACAGATAGACAACAGACTAGATAGATAGATAGATAGATAGAGATAGATATAGGATAGATAGATAGATAGATAGATAGATATAGCTTTGTAGAGTTAGATAGATAGATAGAGTAGATGATAGATAGATAGATAGATTATATAGCATAGGCATAGATAGATAGATAGATAGATAGATAGTAGATAGATAGCGAGTAGATAGATAGATAGATGAGATAGCAGAGTTAGATTAGATAGATAGCAGAGTTAGATAGATAGATAGAATAGCAAGTTAGAAGATAATAGATAGCACGATCAGATAGAGAGATGAGTAGATAGATAGATAAGGTATAGATAGATAGATACAGGTAGATAGATAGATAGCAGAGTTAGATGAGATAATAATAATAATAGCTCGATTAGATAGATTAGATAGATAGATAGCATTAACCGATAAGATAGATAGCAGAGTAGGATAGATAGATGATTAGATAGCATTGATAGTAGATAGATAGATAGATAGATATAGATAGTAGATAGATACAGATAGAGAGATAAACGCAGTTAGATTTAGATTACGATAGAATAGCATGATAGTGTAGATAGAGATAGTGATGATAGATAGATAGATAGATAGATATAGATAGATGATGTAGATAGATAATAGAGAGTGATAGATAGATAGATAGATAGCATATAGATAGATAGCTAGACACTAGATATTTATTATAGTAGATAGATGTTAGATAGATAGATGAATATAGAGTAGCTAGAGAATGAGATAGATAATGATATAGATATAGAATAGCTAGATGAGATAGATAGAGTGATAGATTAAAATAGCTAGATATAGTTAGCAATTTAGTAATGGAGTACTTAGATATAGACATAGAGATAGCAGAGTAGATAGTAGATACAGAAAGACTAGAGTGATAGATAGATATAGATAGCAGAGTTAGATTAGATAGATAGATACAGATTAGATAGATAGATAGATGATAGATTAGCAAGCAAGTTTTAGATAGTAGATAGATAGCAGTAGTTAGATAGGATAACAGAGTAGATTAGATAATAAGATAGCAGTTAGATTTAGATAGATAGAGCAGATAGCAGAGTATAGTAGCAGATTAGATAGAAATAGTAACAAGTTGGATAGATGATAGATAGATAGATAGATAGCAGTGATAGATAGATACAGATAGAGAAGTACGTACGATAGATAGAGAGCAGACGTTAATAGATAGATAGATAGCAGAGGTATGAAGAGATATATAGACAGAGTAGTTAATAGATAGATAGACAGATAGATAGATAGATAGATATTAGATAGATAGAATAAGATAGATAGTAGATAGCCAGAAGAACAGATAGATAGCAGAGTTGAATTGATAGATAGATTGATAGGATTAGATAGCAGAGGATAGATAGATAGATAGATATAGATGACGATAGATAAGATAGAAAGTAGAAGTAGGATGCTAGATAGTAGATAGATAGATAGATATAGAGATGAGCGAGATAGATAGATAGATTAGAGATAGATTGATAGCAGTGACTAGATAGAAGATTTAGATACGATAGAAGATAACTAGCATGCTAGATAGATAGATAGCACTAGATACAGATAGGTGATAGATAGAAGCAGTTTACTTAGATAGATAGAGATCGAGATAGTAGATAGATAGCAGAGTTAGATAGATAGATAGATGAGTTTAGATAGATATGACGATGATAAATAGAGATTAGATAGATAGATACGATAGATAGCAAAATAGATAGATAATGATAGATTATACTAGAAGAAGATAGCAGAGTTAATAGATAGATAGCCGGCGATTGATAGATAGATGCAGAGTTAGATGATAGAATATCGATCGATGATAGATAGTAGAGATAGATAGATATATATTGATTATAGATAGATAGATAGATAGATGAGAGACTAGAGTAGATAGATCCATAATTAGCTATAATGATGATGAAGAATCAGAGTAGATAGATAGCATTATAGATAGATAGATATAGATAGATAGATAGATAGATAGATAGATAGATAGATAGCAGAGTTCGATAGATAGATTAGATAGCAGTTAGGATAGATAGTAGCAGGAGTTAGATAGACAGATAATGCCATTACTAGATAGATAGATAGCAGAGTTTAAAATAGATAGATAGCAGAGTTAAAGTAGATAGCAGAGTAGATTTAGATAGATTAGATGACAGATAGATAGATAGATAGATAGATAGATGACAGAGTTAGATAGATAGCAGAGTGAGCAGAGTTAGATAGCTAGATAGATAGATAGATAGGGGGGGCTTTTTTTTTTTTAAAACAAAGCGCTAGATAGATAGATAGCAGAGTTAGATAGATAGATAGATAAATAGCAGTTGGATAGATAGCATAGATAATAGATAGCAGATAGATAGATAGATAGCAGTTACTTAGATAGATAGAGAGCAGAGTTTAACTAGATAGATAGCAGAGTTAAATAGATAGATAGCAGAGTTAGTTAGATAGATAGATAGACAGATAGATAGATAGATAGATAGATAGATAGATAGATGATAGATAGATAGATAGTAGAAGCAGAGACAGATAGATAGCAGAGTTCAGAGTTAGAAGATAGATGATAGATAGATAGCAGAGATAGATAGTAGATAGATAGATAGATAGATTAGTAGATAGATAGATAGATAGATAATGGATAGATAGATACGATAGATAGAAGATAGATAGATAGATAGATAGCTAGCAGAGACAGATAGATAGATAGATAGAGAGATGATAATAGATAGATAGAAATAAGATAAGCAGGTTAGATAGATAGATTGATAGATAGATAGCCAGAGTTAGATAGATAGATAGATAGATAGATAGATGATAATAGATAGATAGCAGTTAGATAGATAGTATAGCAGAGTTAGAAGATAGATTAAATAGCAGTTAGCTAGATAGTAGATAGATAGATATGATAGAATAGATAGCTAGCAGGCTAGCATAGATAGATAGATAGCAGACTTAGATAGATAGATAGAGAGTTAAATAGATAGATAGCAGAGTGTGTTAGATAGATAGATAGCAGAGTTAGATAGATAGATAGACAGATAGATAGATAGATAGATAGATAGATGATAGAGATAGATAGATAGCCAGAGTTAGATAGATACGCAGAGTTAGATAGGATAGATAGAAGATAGATAGATAGATAGCCAGTTGTTAGATAGCTAGATAGCAGAGTAGATAGATAGATAAATAGCAGTTGGATATATAGAAGATAGATAGATAGACTAGCAGATAGATAGATGTAGCAGTTACTTAGCTAGATAGAGAGCAGAGTTACAATAGATAGATCGCCAGGAGAAGTTTAATTAAGTAAATAGATAGATAGCAGAGCTTAGTTAGATAGATAGATAAGACAGATAGATCGATAGATAGATAATAGATAGATAGATAGATAGATAGATAATAGATCGATGAGATAGAATAGATAGCCAGCGACAGATAGATAGCAGAGTTAGATAGATCAGAGTGATTAGATTAGATAGCAGAGATACTAGATAGATATGATAGATAGATAGATAGATAGATAGTAGATAGATAGATAGATAGATAGATTAAGGATAGATAAGTAGATAGATAGATAGATGATAGATAGTAGATGATAGATAAGCAGAGACAGGATAGATAGATAGATAGATAGATAGATAGAGCGTTAGATAGATGATTATAGATAGATAGCAGAGTTAGATAGATAGATAGATAGATAGGATAGATATAGATAGCCAGAGTTAGATAGATAGATAGATAGCGTTAATAGATAGATAAATAGCAGTTAGAATAGATAGAAGATAGAAGCAAAATAGATAGATAGGATAGCAGGTTACTTAGATAGATAGATAGCAGAGTAAATAGATAGTAGAGAGTTAGATCGATAGATTAGCAGGTTAGATAGATAGATAGACAGATAGATAGATAGATAATAGATAGATAGATGATAGATAGATAGATAGATAGAAGGATAGAAGAGTTAGATCGATAGATGATAGATAGCAGAGTTAGATAGATGGATAGATAGATAGATAGATAGATAGATAGATAGATAGATAAGCTAGCAGAGTTAGATAGATAGATAGATAGCAGTTAGATAGATAGATAGACAGAGTAGATAGGGACAGATAAAATAGCAGTTACTTAGAGAGATAGATAGCAGATTAAATAGATAGATAGCAGAGTTAGATAGATAGATAGCAGAGTTAGATAGATAGATAGACAGATAGATAGATAGATAGATAGATAGCAGGTTAGATAGATAGCAAGTTAGATAGATAGACTAGATAGATAGATAGCTATCAGTAGATAGTAGATAGAGAGTTAGTAGATAGATAAATAGCATGTTGGATAGATAGATTAGATAGATAGATGCAGATGAGATAGATAGATAGCAGTTACTTAGATAATAGAGAGCAGAGTTAAATAGATAGATACGCAGAGGTCAGTTCCATAGAAGAATAGAAGAGAGTTAGTAGATAGATAGATAGAAGATAGATAGATAGATAGATAGATAGAAGATAGATAGATAGATTAGTGGAGTAGATAGATAGATAGCAGTAATCAGATAGATAGAACGATAGATAGTTAGATAGATAGATTAGTATAGATGAGATGGAGATAGATAGATAGAGTTAAGATAGATAGATAGATAGATAGCAGTAAGAAAGGTAGATATAGTAGATAGATGAATTAGATAGATAGATAGAGTAGATAGCTCGAGAACCGATTCAGATAGAAGACGATTAGATAGGATAGATAGGATACGATAGATAGATAGCACGATAGATAGATAGATAGATAGATAGCAGTTACGTAGATAGATAGATAGTGATAGATAGGATAGCTAGAAGTGATGTAGATAGATAGATAGATAGAGAGATAGATAGATAGACGATAGATAGATAGATAGATTAGATAGATTAGATAGCGAGTATCAGATAGATAGATAGCAGTTATAGATTAGTAAACGATTAGATAGATAGTAGCAAAGATAGTAGATTAAGTATTAGAGTAGTAGATTCGGACTAGATAGATAGCGTAGTCAGAAGTAGCAGAGTAAGATAGATAGATAGACAGTAGTAGATAATAGCATAGATAGATAATAATAGCTCAGCTAGAAGATAGAAAGATAAAGATGATAGATAGATGAAGATGGCAAGTTAGATAGATAGATAGATAGCAGTTGAGACTAGATAGATAGCAGAGTTTAGATCAGATAGATTTATAATAGCAGTAGATAGGATAGATAAGATAGTACATAGCAGAAGATAGATAGATAGATAGCAGTAGTTAGATAGATAGAGATAGATAAGATGCGTTATAGTAGATAGGATAGCAGTAGCATAGGATAGTAGAGATAGATAGATAGATAGATAGAATAGCAGTTAGATAGATAGATAGCATTAGATTAGTAGATTAGATAGAATAGATAGCGTAGGAGGATAGATAGATAGAGTAGATTAGCAGTTAGCAGATAGTAGCATGTAGATTAGATAGATAGCGATAGATAGATACGATAGCAAGATAAGCAAATAGTGATAGATAGATAGAATAGATGGTTAGAAGATAGATAGCGTTAGGAGATAGATAGAGTAGATAGTAGAGATAGATAGATAGATACATATGATAGATAGGATAGCAGTTAGTGATAGATAGATAGATTAGATAGATAAGCAGAGTTAGACTAGATAGATAGATAGACAGCTAGAGAAAGTAGATATAGCGAGATGAAGTAAGATAGAATAAAATAGATCGCAGTAGTAGTAGATCATGATAGATGATAGATGAGCTAATTAAAATCAGTATGAGATAGATAGCGAGTAGATTAAATACTTAGATAGATAGGTTCGTAGCTGTTAGAGAGATGATCATAGTTAAAGAGCCGAACTTGATAGATGAGATATGATACGAAATAGAAGATAATAGAGTAGATAGTATAGCGAAAGTGAGTAACTCACGTGCTACTGTAGGCGAGCTGTAATTCGATGAGCTTCAGAAACCACCATGTATAAGATGAGCAACACCCCGATGAAAATGTACTTATTCACGTAACGAAACTAGCGCGGTCGTATTTTAGAACTTCGTCAGTAAGACTTGAGGAAGAAGCCTAAAGGATAAACGACGCTATCGTGCAAATGATAGGCATTAAACCGTGACCGAAAGGTAGATAGATAGAGTGTAGATAGCAGAGTTAGATAAGCAGATGTGAGTAGACAGAAGATCTGGTTAAGATACGATAGATAGATAGATAGATAGACAGAGTTAGATAGGAATAGATAGAAGAATCGCAGATATAGTAGATAGATAGATAGCATGAGTAGAGTAGCGATAGATAATATGCAGACTTAGATACGATAGTATAGATCGAGAGATAGCAGATAGATATGCAGTAACTTAGATAGATGAGCAGAGTAATATTCAGCAAGTAGATAGATAAATAGCAAGTTGGTATAGATAGATAGATGACAGATAGTAGATAGATAGATAGGATAGATAGCAGATAGATAGTAGATAGCAGATTAGATAGATAGATAGATAAATAGCATGATAGATAGATCAGAGTTAGCATGAGATAGACTAGATAGATTAGATAGATAGAGAGATAGATAGAAGATAGATAGATAGATAGATCGATAGATGATAGATAGATAATGCAGATAGATAATAGATAGATAGATACGAGATAGATAGATTAGATAGATAGATAGATAGCAAGGGGATAGAATAGATAGGATAGATAGTATAGTAGATAGCAGGTTATAGGATAGATAGTTGATAGATAGCAGAGTAGCCGAGTAAGAGATATAGAGTTAGTAATAGATAGATAGATAGATAGATAGAAGATAGATAGATATGAAATAGATAGATAGCAGAGTTAGATAGTAGCTGGTTAGGATAGATAGTCATGAAAAGTAGTGAAGTAGATACAGAGTTAATAGCAGTAGATCGATGAGATAAGCAAAATAGATAGATAGATAGACGTTAAGTCTATAGATAGATAGCCAAGTTTTAATAGATAGACGCGAGATGTTGATAGATAGTAGGTTAGATAGCAGAGTTAGATAGAGATAGATAGATAGCAGAGTTCATAGATAGATAGAGCTTAGATAGATAGAATAGCATTGATAGATAGATAGATGACCGAAAGACGTAGAGACAGAAGAAGTTGACAGAAAGACAGAAGAATAAGACAAGATGAGATAGAAGATAGATTACGATAGATAGATAAATAGATAGATAGCAGAAGTAATGCGAGTTAGATAGTTAGAAGATTTAACAGATTGAAATAGTAGTAGATAGATAGAAATAGATAGATAGATCAGATAGATAGATAGATAGCAGAGTTAGATAGATAGATAGATAATAGAAGATAGCAGTTAGATAGATAGATAAGATAGCTAGATACGATAGAAGATAGAAGAGATAGCAGATAGATAGCTAGTACATTACTAGATAGATACGGCAGAGTTTAAATCGATAGATTAGCAGTTAGATTAGATAGCAAGAATTAGATGCAGATTAGAATAGAAAGTAGATAGAAGATAGATAGATAGATAGATAGATAGATAGATAGAAGCATAGTTAGATAGATGAGATAAGATAGATAGTAGGTATAGAGTAGAGATGATAATGATAGATAGCAGAGTTGTAGATAGATAGATACGTCATAGATAGATAGCAGACGATAGATAGAAATAGATAGTAGATAGATAGATAGCAGATTAGTAATAGATAGCAGGTCTTAGAGTAGATAGATAGAATCGAGTATCAAATAGATAGATAGGCAGATATAGATAGAGTAGCAGAGTTAGATAGATAGTAGATAATAGACAGTGACGATAGTATAGTAGATTAGATAGATAGATAGATAGATAGATAGATAGCATAGCCAGAAGTAGATAGATAGACAGAGTTAGATAGATAGCCATAGATACATAGAAGATTGTGCATTAGATAGATAGATAGCAGAGATTAGATAGATAAGATAAATAGATATATAGATAGATAGATAGATAGATAGATAGATAGATATGGATAGATAGCAGGATAGATAGATAGTAGAGCTAGTACTAGATAGATAGCAGAGCATGAGAATAGAGCGTATCAGATTATCCAGATTAGATAGCAGAGTGTAGATTAGATAGATAGAAGACTAATAGACTAGATAGACTAGATTAGAGATTAGATAGCATAGATAGATAGACGTAGATAACTAGATAATAGCAGTGTACGCTAGATAGAGTAGAAATGAGATAGATAGATAGCAGAGTTGACTAGATAGATAGAGCTAGACGTGAAATAGAATAGATAAGATGTGATCGATAGATAGACAGAGATATAGTAGATGTAGGATAGATGCGCGAGAGAGAAGACAGACAGATAGATAGATAGATAGTAGCAGGTTGAGATAGTGAAGATAATCGCGAGTTAGATAGAGATAGATAGATAGATAGATAGATAGATAGCAGAGTTAGATAGATAGATAATACGATAGCAGTTGATGATAGAAGAATAGCGAGTTAGCATGATAGAGTAAATAGCAGTAGATAGATAGATAGCCATAGTATACTTAGACTGAGATAGATAGCAGAGTTAAGATAGATAGATTACAGCAGTTAGAGATAGATAGATAGAATAGATCGACCAGAAGATCAGTCAGAACAGAAGAAGACAGACGACCGAAGAAGAAGACAGACGTAGATGTATAGATAGGTCAGAATTTAGAGAGGAATAGATAGATAGACAGAGCTTAACTAGTAGGATAGCATAGTAAGATAGATAGCATAGATAGATCATAGATGAGATAGATAGTATAGACCTTCTGCATGAGTTAGATATGATCGATACGATAGATAGGATAGAGCTAGATAGATAGATCAGAAGAGAGATCAGAGTAGATAGTCAGAGTGATAGATAGATAGCATAGTAGATAGATAGATAGCCGTTAGAGACTAGAATAGCAGTAGATAGATAGATAGATAGATAAGATAGAAGATAGATAGATCAGACTTAGCTAGATGAGCCAGAGAATAAGGATAGAATGCGATATGATAGATGCGATAGATGATAGATAGAGATAGAAGATACAGTATAGATAGATAGAGAAGATCGAGATAGATAAGAGAGATAGATAGCAGCAGTAGATAGATAGATCGTTAGCAGTAGATAGATAAGAAGCAGAGTTAGATAGATAGGGGATAAAGCATCAAATAGCTAGGTATGGATAGATAGATAGGATAGTAGTAGGGGGGGGGATGATAGCAGCAGATAGATAGATAGATAAGGTAGTTACTTAGAATAGATAGAGAGCCGAGGTTTAAATAGAAGTAGCGAGTTAGTTAAATAGATAGATAGCAGAGTTAGATAGCGATAATAGAAGACAGTAGATAGTGAGATTAGATAGATAGATAGAGTAGATAGATAAGATAGATAGCATAGATAGATAAGAAGATAGCAGAGGACAGATAGATAGCAGAGTTAGATAGATAGATTTAGATAGAGAGATAGAGAAGCAGATAGATTACGTAGATAGATAGCATAGAGTAGATAGTAATGATAGATAGAGATAGATAGATAGATAGATAGATAATGATAGGATAGATATAGATAAGATAGATAGCAGAGACAGTAGATAGATAGATAGAGCAGCGTTAGTATAGATAGATGGATTAGATAGGATAGAAGGAGTTAGATAGATTAGCAAGTTAACAAAGATAGATAGATAGAGAGGACAAGATAGCAAAGAAAGCAAGGGCAGATAATTAGATGAGAGATCATCAGATAGAGGAAAGGCAGATATACAATAGATAAGAGAGGCAGAGAGAGACACGATAGAGATAGATTACAGAGAGAGAGAGAGAACAGATCGAGATTAGATATACGAGGACGAGAGAGAGGGACCAGATAGAGAAGATATACAGAGAGGAGAGGGGACAGTAGAGTAGATATACAGAGTAGAGATAGAATACAGAGAGAGAGGGACAGATAGAGATAGATTAGAATACAGAAGATGAGAGAGGGACAGATAGAGTAGAATACAGACGGAGAGAGAGACAGGACTAGATATAGAATACAGAGAGAGAGGGGACCAGATAGCGATAGATATACAGAGAGGAGAGAGGGACAGATAGAGATATAGATATACAGAGAGAGAGAGACAATAGAGGAAGATATACAGGTAGAGAGAGGGGACAGATAGAGGATAGATATACGGAGAGAGAAGAGAGGGACAGATAGAGATAGATACAGAGAGAGAGAGACAGGTAGAGATAGATATACAGAGAGAGAGGGACAGATAGAGATAGATATACAGAGAGAGAGAGGGACCAGATAGAGATAGATATACAGAGAGAGAGAGAGAGAGGACAGATAGAGATAGATATACAGAGAGAGAGAGGACAGATAGAGATAGATATACAGAGAGAGAAAGGGACAGATATAGATATACAGAGAGAGAAAGGGACAGATAGAGATAGATATACAGGAGAGAGAGAGACAGATAGAGATAGATATACAGAGAGAGAGGGACAGATAGAGAAGATAGAGAAGAAATTACAGAGAGAGAGGGACGATAGAGATAGATATACAGAGAGAGGGGGACAGATAGAGATAGATAATAGAAGAGAGAGGGGGACAGATAGTAGATGATAAGAGGAGAGGGAGCAGATAGAGATAGGATATACAGAGAGAGGGGACGATAGAGATAGATATACAGAGAGAGAGGGACAGGTAGAGATAGATATACAGAGAGAGGGGGACAGATAGAGATAGATATACAGAGAGAGAGGGACAGATAGAGATAGATATACAGAGAGAGAGGGACAGATAGAGATAGAGTATACAGAGGAGAGAGGACAGATAGAGATAGAATACAGAGAGCGAGGAGAGGAGTACAGATAGAGATAGATATACAGAGAGAGAGGGGACAGATAGAGATAGATAGGGGCAAGGGTCCATGTAGAAGGTGCAAGAATGTATCTCTCTGGCCCAAGGTGTGGCAAGCGTCTGACTACAACTGAACACAGCAGTAAGTTTAAAATTACCAAATTTACCGTATATAATGAAAATTGCCAGTTTACTATGCCTTTGTGTCTCTGTCCAACTCTCTGATCTCTATCTGTCTGTCTATTTCACTGTCTTTCTGTTTATCCATCGGGCTGTGTGTCTATTTTGTGGTTGTCTATCTGTCTGTATCTTTTTGCCAATCTCTATTAAGTACATAGTGGGTGTGGGCCTAATTGGGGCGGAAGAAAGGGGCATTGCCTGAAAATTTTCCGGCGCACTTCGCGCGGCGCATGGAGTGCCCAAAAGTTCCCCTGATCTTTAGACCTAGATACGCCCCTGGGTACCATGTTTTAAGGGGAACTGTGGTCCAAAAATGACCTTTAGGTAAACTGACAGATATTGCATCTCCTGAGAATTTTGCAATTATTGTCACTGTTTATTTTGCCGTTTTAGAGCATATTACATTTTTGTCTGTGATATGGCAGCAGCATCACCAGGTCCCCTGCACTTCCTGCTTCCTGCTCTGAAACCATGTCAGTGGTGACAGTCAATCTGCCCTCTGTCTCCTCCCTGCAGCCTCCTCCTTTGCAAGCCCCCTTGTACCTCCCACTCATGGAACCCCATCGCCCTCCATTTGCAGGCCCCAACCTATCGCGGGGAGCTGTGCCCGTTCCACTCGCGGGAGCCAAGGCCCAGCCAATCGCAGGTGCCGTGGGACACTCAGACCCCACCTGTGTGAAAACAGCTTTTCAGGCAGAGTGAGAACAAGCCATTCATCCCCATTCAGGCTCAATCCAAATATGGCCTCAAGGACTATTCACATAGGAAGGTGTGTGGTGTGGTATCGAATTCCTTACTGCAGCAGTAATAGCAGAGAGACAAGAAAATGTATCTCTTATGTCATCTCTTACATCCCGTACAGTTCAGAACAAGAAAAAGCAGGCAAAATGTTACAACTGGTTAAAGATTAACCTGCCAATGAGTCAAAATAGAGACAAAGGAATAATCTACCAACTGAAAGCAGTAATGGACATGCCTTGTACATCACTGATAGTAACTAATCTACCAATGGTTACACCGTCACCTCCTAATGTAGGGAGAAGGAAAGCAGTGAATGGACCTGCCTTGTACCTCACTGATATTAAACTAATCTACCAACTAGGTTACACCGCACCTCTAATGTAGGGAGAAGGAAGGAAAGCAGTGAATGGACCTGACTTGTAATCTCACTGATAGACTAATCATTACCAACTGGTTACATGTCACCTCCTTATGTAGGGAGAAGGAAGCAGTGAATGGACCTGCCTTGTATCTCACTGATAGTAACTAATCCATAACCAATGGTTACCCTGTCACCCTATATGTAGGGAGAAGGAAAGAAGAGTGAATGGACCTGCCTTGTATCATGATAGTAACTAATCTACCAACTGGTTACATGTAACTCATAATGGAGGAGAAGGGAAAGCAGTGAAGGACCTGCCTGTACTACCCTGATTAGTAACTAATCTACCAACTGGTTACACTGTCACCTCTAATGTAGGGAGAAGGAAAGCAGTGAATGGACCTGCCTTGTACCCACTGATAGTAACTAATCTACCAACTGGGTACACCGTCACCTCTAATGTAGGAGAAGGAAAGCAGTGAATGGACCTGCCTGTATACACTATATTATATACTATACACTATACACTATACTGTACTATACCCTATTCTATATCCTATACTATCCTATCCTATACTGTATTATATCCTATACTGTACACTATATTATATACTATACACTATACTGTACTATACCCTATTCTATATCCTATACTATACTATCCTATACTGTATTATATCCTATACTGTACACTATATTATACACTATACTGTACTATACCCTATTCTATATCCTATACTATCCTATCCTACTGTATTATATCCTATACTGTACACTATATTATATACTATACACTATTCTATATCCTATACTATCCTATACTGTATTATATCCTATACTGTACACTATATTAAATACTATACACTATACTGTACTATACCCTATTCTATATCCTATACTATCCTATACTGCATTATATCCTATACTGTACACTATATTATATACTATACACTATACCCTCTACTATATCCTATACTATACTATCCTATACTGCATTATATCCTATACTCTACACTATATTATATACTATACACTATACCCTCTACTATATCCTATACTATACTATCCTATACTGCATTATATCCTATACTCTACACTATATTATATACTTTACCATCTATTATATCCTATACTATACTATCCTATACTGCATTATATCCTATACTGTACACTATATTATATACTATACACTATACACTGTACAACCACATGTGCTCTGAAAATTGATCGCAGTGCAGTGCACACAGTGGGGCCACCCAAATTGTGTTTGCCTGGCATGTGTTTCTCACACGTGAACAAAACATGATTATTATCGCGTGATATGCTCTAGTGTGACCTACTCTTAGGCTTCTTTATAGTGCACTTTATATAGTATTAGGACCTCATGTTTGAAGGCCAGGCTTGTCCTAAGGTTAGTTAAAGGAATAGTTAACTGCAAAACTGAACTATTCCTTTAATACATTGATTGAAGCCCAGGAGGTTAAGGAGCTATGTCTTACCTCCGATTCTTCAATCAATTGTTGGAGTTAAAGATCAAATTAAATAATCTACTATATGGAATTGTATTAAATCAATTAACCATAAGTCATGTCCCAAGGCAATAAATACATGTAACAGTGCTGTAACTGCGATACAAGGCACTGCTTTCCTTCTCCCTACATTAGGAGGTGACGGTGTAACCAGTTGGTAGATTAGTTACTATCAGTGAGATACAAGGCAGGTCCATTCACTGCTTTCCTTCTCCCTACATTAGGAGGTGACAGTGTAACCAGTTGGTAGATTAGTTACTGCCCGGAAGAAGTTTGGCATGCGCACTGCAGCCCTTCTCCTCCTCCCTCCCCCTCCCTCTCCCTCCCTCTCAGGATTCCCTCCCCCAGCGTAAAACCCTTAATATATATGATTCCCCCTTCCCCCCAGCCCCAACCGCTCCATTTTTATTCTTAGAAAGCTCCCCAAACTTTACTTAACTCCCCTCTTCCCCCTGCGCGAAATGAACTCCCGCCCCCCTGCTTGCATTTTCTCGCAAGCAGAGGGCCGCAGCGCGGCGGAGGAAAGAGGGGAGGTAGTAAGTTTGGGGAACTTTCTAAGAGTAAAAATATAGCGGTTGGGGGGACAGGGGAATCATATATAAAAATGATTTTAAGGGTGGACATACCCTTTAAAACAACCACCATCATTCAACCTGAACCAATAAAAGAAAAGCTTTAACACTCCCTCAGGAAATTCTCCATATCACATTCTGTTGTGATAAAGAAGATGCACATTGGTACTCGACAACTTGAAATGCCATAAGGTGACCACATTCCTGTCTGAAAACATAATGGTCTTAGCATGGGAGACAACCACCTCTAATTGACTTATTACAAACAGCTTCAAAAGGACAAGAGATTGATCCAGCATGTATCTTCATCTTCTGTACCTCGTGGGAAGACCATCCATGTATATATAGACTACCTTGGATACACAAGGCAGAGGCCCCACTCAAATACTCTGTATTCAGCAGCACCAAATCTGTAACATACAAGGTGGCAGAATATCAAGTTAACACCCCTGGGTACCATTGGTTGGAATTTCCCAAAATTCCTACGATTTCACAAAAAAGATCCAGATTTATTATTTGGCATAAAATTAACAAAGTCGCCCTATGATGTGACATCTCTCTTCCTTGCCAGCAAAACAGAACAAAATCAGAATAGGCACTGTATGTTCCCGACTAGCTTATGCCGGAATCTCTCTTTCAAGAATAAAGGAATGTCCACCCCCAAAACAGATTTTATTATCCCGTAGACAATTATAATAAAGAACAACATCATATACACATGTCGTGACTCTGTTTTGTATGTTAAAGGGAAACTAAGCAGCAGCTGCACAATGTAGGGCCCCAGCATTCCCTGAACTGTTTCCATTTCACGATGTCCCTTTTTTTTATTGGGATTCCAAAACTGCACCGCATATTCCAAATGAGGCCTACCAGTGCCTTGTAAAGAGGGAGAATAATAATTTCTCTCTTGAATCTATTCCCCTCTTTATACAAGACAATATCTTGCTTGCTCTAGCTGTGGCTGCCTGGCATTGTTTGCTATAGCTAATTCTGTTATCTACTAGAACCACCCCCAAACTTTTTCAATTAGAAATTCACTTAAGGGGAACTGTGGTCCAAAATGATTTTAGGTAATTGATAGGAATTGCTCTCCTGAGAGTTTTTGCAATGTAGTTCCATTGTTTATTTTGCTAGTGTTTTGAAGATATTTACATTTTTTGTGTCTGATATGGTAGCAGCATCATCAGATCCCCTGCACTTCCTGCTTCCTGCTCTGAAACCTTTCAGTCAATCTGCCCTGTGTCTGCTCCCCTTTGCCCCCCCCCCCGGTTCCTCATCAACTTACTTTATCAACATTGAATCCCATCTGCCATTCTGCTGCCCATTTTGATAATCTATCTAGGCTGCTTGCACCACTCGCACATCATTTGAAGTTTCCAAAGCTCTGCATAGTTGTCACCAGCAATAATCCAAATATAAAATCCCTTACCCTTTTACAGAATACTTTGGCTACTGTTTATCTTTTGAGCTTACCAGATTAAAACAATTCCCCAATCATAAGCCTCTTGCATATTGAGTTATGATTCTCTTTTCCTAAGATTTCTCAAACCGAGAAGAGAATAGAAATCCTGTATTGTCCAGACCAGATCATTGAAACAAGCATGTAAGTTAAAGGGCATGTCCACCCCCAAAACTATAATGTAACCCACTACTGGTCCCAATTTGTAGTGTAATAAAATCCTTACCTTACATCCCAGCTCCAAATGGTTCTCCTGTATGTTCCCCACAAAGTCCCAAAACTGGTCACCAGGAGCCTGTCTGTGTCCATAAGGACTCTGCCTCCTGTCTCTCCTCCGGAGAATTTTGCCATGCGCAGTTCAGCCCCCCTCCCTCTCCACCTGTTTGTTCTCCCTCCCCCTAGCGTAATCCCCTTGTTATATAGTAGGGCTTCCTCCCCCAGCCCCAACCGATATAATAGAATTATCAGAAGTCCCCTGAACTCTACCTACCTTACCTCTCTCCCCTGGCGTTCTAAGCAGCCCAGCCACGTCCGTGATTGGCTGCCTCTCACCAATCAGGGATGCGGCTGCCGGTCCAGCAACCCTTGCAGTTTCATGTAATCAGAGGGCCGGGACAGTGCGGCGGAGGAATGAGGAAGGTAAGTAATGATCGGGGGACTTTCTGATAATTTCTATATAGTGGTTGGGGCTGGGTAGGAAGACCTACAATATGTCAAAACATCTTTAAAGGGGGGACATACCCTTTAATATCAGATCCTCTTCGTCACACAAAACTTTTTGAGGTTATCAACTAAACTGTCCAATTTCCATTTGTTTGTACAGCCAGCTAAGCCTGCTGTGTGAATTGTTCATTATTGAGGAGGATTTTGATAGGTGAACCTACTGCATAATTTACCCTGCAGCCATCCTGTACTCCTGGGGGGTTAAAACAAATAAAATTATCTGGGAATTCGGTTTATATTCTGGTTTCTGTTCGATATTATTCGATACTATTACTTATAATAGTTATAATTATAGTATATTCTATAGTATAGTATAGTATTGTATTTGAGGTTGAATAAATTCATACGTCCATCCAGTCCAACCCATCTACAATATCCTCATTTACTGCCTAACTTCTGATCCAGAGGAAGGCAAAACCCCACCAAATTTATGAAGTGTTTCCTAATCCTTCCCTCATTCCTCCCTCTCCCCCCCTTTCCTACTCTTCTCCCCTCTTCTAACTCCAACCCTGACTAACATTTTAACCCCTTAAACAAACTACCGCAGCACTAAACCTTCTCCATAATGTACCATGAGTCTCGTTATCCTGTCGGACAAAAAGGATCCACTTAAAATAGGAATTAATCACATGTCTCGCAAACACACACACACATGCACTCTATTGTCTTGTCTGATGGTCTTTTTTTTTTGCTTGTGTTGGTAGAGATGTGTCTAAAATCATTACTTGGATCAATCACCAACAAACTGCTAATTTCACCCCCTGTGAAAAGTCCAAAAGTGTTTTGACAAAAAAGGAGCTGACAGAATGGATTTTGTAAACTTACTGTTCGTTCGACAGATGTTAGTAACCAGAATGCAGCAACAATCCAAGACAGATTATCCATGGTGGGACTTCATGCCAGAATGGCTGGCAGGGAAAGGTTTTCTGTGACCCTCCACGTATCCCAATCCTTGGCAAACAACAGGGGGAAGGAAGTTTAAATTGTTGGAGTTTGTGTGATAACTTGCATTGCTTCCCTGCTAGAGGAGAATGGAAGGCAGACAGAGAGGTACTGATCTGACCTGGATAGCACTGCAGGAAGGGATGAGGGATCAAAGAGGAGTTAGTATGGGAATATGGCACAAGGGAAGAGACGTGTTTAAAGGACAGGTTTATAAGAGCTGTGAGTGGCATTACATGTACTCGGAGCAGTAAGAGTTATAGAGAGAGCTGGAATGATCAAACACAGCCCTAACGTCAATGCGAAGAGAAATACTGTATTCCAAGCACATCCAGAGTTCAGATCATGGGCACCACATCCACCAGGTCCGCACCTACCTACCTGGCACCCCAAATCCACCATGTGCCCTACCTACTCTGCGACCCCAAATCCCCCATGTGCCCTACCTACCTGGGTACTCCAAATCCACCATGTGCTCTACCTACCTGGGCACCCCAAATCCACCATGTGCCCTATCTACCTGGACACCCCAAATCCACCATGCACCCTACTTACCTGGGCACCCCAAATCCACCATGCACCCTACCTACCTGGGCACCCCAAATCCACCATTTGCCCTACCTACCTGGGTACTCCAAATCCACCATGCACCCTACCTACCTGGGCACCACAAATCCACCATGCACCCTACTTACCTGGGCACCCCAAATCTACCATGTGCTCTACCTACCTGGGCACCCCAATCCACCATGTGCCCTACCTACTTGGGCACCCCAAATCCACCATGTGCCCTACCTACCTGGCACCCCCAATCCACCAAGTGCCCTACCTACCTGAGCACCACAAATCCACCACGTGCCCTACCTACCTGGGCTCCCCAAATCCACCATGTGCCCTACCACCTGGTACCACAAATCCACCATGTGTCCTACCTACTGGGTACCACAAATCCACCAGTGCCCTACCAACCTGGGCAAGGAGAGAAAAAAGGAGATTGTAACTTTGGTGTTTAAATGGCAAGTTCACCCCAAAAATATAAAGATGGTAGACTGATAATTTACCCCATAAAAACCAACCAAAACATACTTGTGGTGTAACGATGTGCCAGTAAGGGCTTGGGGAACAGTCAATGTTACAGCCAATGGATATCTTATTACAGCCCCCTACCCCCTTATTTATTACAAGACACAACTGATCCAAATCTTATTTCATGGTTTTAAAGGACTTTAGTACTTGGCAGCCATTTGTATTTTTCTTACAGAGCCCTGGGGTTTTCTTTCTATTCTTTTGTATTTTTTAAGGGTTTGGACCATCTCCCCCCTTTGTATTCACAATGTTAACCCCAGGGCTGGACATGGTTCATAGAGACAGATATTTTACTGTAAAGCCTCGTAACCACAAGCATAAAAAATCTCTTATTGTGAGTTCCTGGCTATTGTCCTTGAAGCAGCGATTCCATCCTAGATGGAGGGATATTACGGTACAGTTCGTGGGTTGATTTCTGGCTTCACACGAGGGTTGGCAAAGCTCCATAGCTTAGAGAGATTTCACAACATGGAGCCAGAACTAAACCGAAAAATATTAATGACCTGAATGTATTTTATAAACAGATACTGTCACTGTCACCATTGAAATCATCTGTCATGGGACAGGATATCCTGATTTCTGCGCCCCCCTCTTTCCTAGTGGGTAACACCTGGTTGTTCTCACTGCTCAGTCCTGTTTGAGAGAGCAGTAACAGGCAGGTCAGCTAGTAGTTACCTAACATGTCCAGTTATGTATCTTTTTATATAAATGAATATTTAAAAAATGTGGGGAGAGGAGCTACTGTACAAGCTGCTTTTTTACTGCCATCACTCTGTTGAGAACAGAAAAGGGTAGGAGCACATTCTCCCTTCCTTGGAAAAGTAGTTTAATGAGTGGGAAGATCTAAGAAAGATTTTGTTCACTGTAGTTGCAAAAACAAAAAATTAGCCCACCTGCTACACCTATTAATAATGCAATCAGTTTGTAATCAGTGCAGCCCTGATATTCCATTATTAAGGGTGTCCTTCATCAGAAAGTGATCTGGAAAACCTATCAATAATCATATGGTTAAGGGACAGGCCACACTAGCGGATTTCTCATCACTTATGATCTGTTAGCACGTGGGAATCTCAGTGCAGTGCAGGTCCAGTGGTCCACACTCTGCCATCCGTTTCCCGAAGAATGGATTCCGCATTTTTTTGCAATCGCATTTGTTTCTAAATAGACAAGGGAGTGATTTTTTTCCATCCCTAGGTTAGACATTTCCTCCAATCAAGTGATCATATCCACTATGTATGGCACCAAGGTGACACCTTAAACTAAACGTATTTTACAAAGCAGTATCATCACGGCACAGATTACTTTATGTAGGGAGAGTTGACATACACTGATGAATCCTAAGAGGGTCTTCATCTTTAACACTAAGAGGGTCCTCCTACGTAACTGGGAACAGATAGCCTTAGGTGCCTGTAGGAGGAGCCTACAATAAGCGACTAATACCAACCGCCTGATCATCATCATCTGTATTGGCCATTGGCCCTGTTTTAACCAATAACAATTCAGCATGTACGAACGTTAGAACTATGAACTGTCCTTCTGTTGGACGTGTGATGGCAGGTTCACTGGATGAGTTTCTGAAAACAAGGAATGTTGCATGTTACTGGTATCTTATATACAAACCCACAGTATGAATGGACGCACCACGGACACACCAACGATACACCATGGAAGCACTGCACTAGCGTGAGTTAGCCAACAGTGGCGTATAACCCAGATTATTTTTATTATTGTGGATTTAAATACCTCCAACATCTTCCGTAGCGCTTTACAATTATGCTCAGCACTGCCCCGAGAGCTTACAATCTAAGCACTTTTTTGACACATACAGTATGTCTTTATATTATTGGGGGAACCGGAGTGCCTGGAGAAACCCACGCACACGGGGAGAACAAACAAACTCCCTGCAGATGTGCCCAAGGTGGGTATGTATAGGTATATACTGTCAGGGGTATAACTACAGGGGGCGAGGGGGAGCAACCACAGGGGTGGCTCATCTTATTTTTCCTTTGACAGATATAGCCTCCTCCCATTAAACTACTGTATGAGGCATGGGTAGGGGCCCATTACTGGAAACTATAATTCTTCCCATCTATCACCATTTTTTTTTGTTGATCTTCCTCCTATTTCTTTAGAAATTCAATCTAAAACCATATTACATTTCAGCTGCCTTATGTCATGAATTCTTCTGTTGTGCACATTTTTGCTGTAAATGGTGACAGTTGGTATGCTTGAATTGCACGTGGGAAATTCCTTCTCCTGGTGCTGCCTCATAGTGATTACTGAGCATGCTTACTTGACAAATAGTCAGGTCAATAAAGGGAGGTATCAGTTTGGAGATGGAGGGGGGAACTGATCCTGAGCAAATCAAGTTCTCAATTGAAAAAATGCAGCAACACATAGAACTTATAGAGTAAGGGCTACTAACAATATTTAATTATAAATTAAGCAAAGCCAATATTTCCTTTTACAATACCCTTTAATGACCCTACCCTAAGAACAGGGAGAGGTTTGTCTGGACATTTGTGCTGAATTAGGAAACATGCAGCATACTTGGCTGAAAATCATCATGCGTGCCAGGCTATTGTTCCCCATGCTTCCTTTTTTACTATATCAAAATAAACAGCTCCACTGTGGGTTGTGAAGATATACAGTTGTCTATCTAGTATAGCTAGATTGTAAGCTCTACGGGGCAGGACCTCCTTTTCTCTGCGGCAAAGCTCTATTCCTTGCATTTATTCATAGAATTTATATAGTTATGTACCGAACTATCTATGTATTGTTCCCCTTGTATGACTTTATTGGATTGTGTTACTGTACACACGCTGCGTCCCCAAGTGTGCCTTACAATAAACTATACCTACATACATACAGTTCAGACCTGAGCAAAGTAAGGCCCGTTGGCTGCCCCCTGACTGCCCCCCCATTACTAGACCCCAAAAAATCTTCCTGAAATACCATTAGAATAATTACACACTTTCTATTGAAAAAAACAACCATGGACAGAAGATTTAGATAATCTCTTATAAAATCCCCTTTGCAGTCTCTATAATAAGATATGAGTTGAACCTATGGTCCTACCATTCACGGCAGTTCAAGTTTCTCATGACACCCCTGGGAAATTGAATTGCCCACCTTTGCTCTTGTTAATGAGTCCTGCCCAAAGAAATGTACCAGCAGCTGTGCGTGTGTGTTCCAACTGGCCTGGGATGGTCTCTATTGTTTTAAACTAGACCCTGGCACCGGAAGTTCAAAGAATGTCACTTGAAAAACATTCAGCAGATATAATCAGATGTAGCGTGAGTGACACAGGCTGGGTTCTCCCCTAGGCCAGACAGATTGGGTTTGTTGGGCTGCTTAGTGGACTTTGCTTATTGCTTTCAGTGCAATGGCGTGAGGGGAATCACCTCCAATGTTATATAGGCGATAGTAGTTCCTGCTGCATTCAGATGTAGAACTTTTGTGGACCAAGAAGCCATCCGTAAGGTGAGTGTACCTGTGCAGCCACAGCAAACCCCTTCTTAGTCACACCATAATTATTAGTATATAGCGTAGGGGCCAGCAGGACAATATAGTATCCAGAACCATCCACCTTGCTCTGCTGGCATTTGCCAGTAACTATCCCATGCCCCCACTCCCCCGTTCATTGGATATATAGATTGTATTAAATATGAGTACCTAGAACATCCATAGTGAGAATGTTTATACAAAATGGATTCTTATAGTTCAGACCAATTAAATAATCTACTATTTGGGATTGAATTAAAGGAGAACTATAGTGCACATAAATTGTTTCAAAAAAGATAAAGTACCCTGGGTCAGGGAGGTTGGATTTTTACTTTCCTCCACTCCCAATTAATTTATAAATGAGAGAGGCACACAAAGAAATTGCTTTTTGCCAGTCTTCCTGGATGCTTCAGCACTATTTTCAATACAGAAAGGCCCAGGGCCATAACCTGGCAGAGGTAACTTTATGTGTTTGAGATACAGGCAGGTCCATTCACTGCTTTCCTTCTCCCTACATTAGGATGTACTGTGTAACCAGTTGGTAGATTGTTACTATCAGTGAGGTACAGCGCAGGTCCATTCACTGCTTTCCTTCTCCCTACATTAGGAGATGACCGTGTAACCAGTTGGAAGATTAATTACTATCAGTGAGGTACAAGGCCGGTCCATTCACTGCTTTCCCTTCTCCCTACATTAGGATGTGACAGTGTAACCAGTTGGTAGATAGTTACTATCAGTGAGATACAAGGCAGGTCCATCACTGCTTTCCTTCTCCCTACATTAGGAGGTGACAGTGTAACCAGTTGGTAGATAAGTTACTATCTTGAGATACAAGCAGGTCCATTCACTGCTTTCCTTCTCCCTACATAGGAGGTGACCGTGTAACCAGTTGGTATATTGTTACTATCAGTGAGATATAAGAGTTCATTCACTGTTTTCTTCTCCCTACATAAGGAGGTGGGTGTAACCAGTTGGTAGATTAGTTTAATATCAGTGAGATACAAGGAGGTCCATTCACTGCTTTACTTCTCCCTACATAAGGAGGTGAGGGTGTAACCAGTTGGTAGATTAGTTTATCGGTGAGATACAAGCAAGTCCATTCACTGCTTTCCTTCTCCTACATTAGGAGGTTACAATGTAACCAGTTGTAGATTATTTACTATCAGTGAGGTACAAGGAAGGTCCATTCACGTTTTCTTCCTCTTCTCCTTACATTAGGAGGTGACAGTGTAACCAGTTGGTAGATTAGTTGCTATCAGTGAGAACAAGGCAGGTCCATTCACTGCTTTGTAACCGTTGGTATATTAGTTCCAGTCATTCACTGCTTCCTGCTTCTCTCCTTACATTAGGAGGTGACAGTGTAAACAAGTTGGTAGATTAGTTACTATCATGAGATACAAGCAGGTCCATTCACTGCTTTGTACACCAGTTGGTATATTAGTTCTAGTCCAATTCACTGCTTTCCTTCTCCTTACATTAGGAGGTGACAGTGTAACCAGTTGGTAGATTATTTACTATCAGTGAGATACAAGGCAGGTCCCATTCACTGCTTTCCTTCTCCTTACATTAGGAGGTGACGGTGTAACCAGTTGGTAGATTAGTTACTATCAGTGAGTACAGGCGGTCCATTCACTGCTTTCCTTCTCCCTACATTAGGAGGTGACAGTGTAACCAGTTGGTAGATTAGTTACTATCAGTGAGTACAAGGCAGGTCCATTCACTGCTTTCCTTCTCCCTACATTAGGAGGTGACGGTGTAACCAGTGGTGGTAATTAGTTACTATCAGTGGTACAGCAGGTCCATTCACTGCTTTCCTTCTCCCTACATTAGAGGTGACAGTGTAACCAGTTGGTAGATTAGTTACTATCAGTGAGGTACAAGGCAGGTCCCTTCACTGCTTTCCCTTCTCCTACATTATGAGTTAATGGTATAACCAGTTGGTAGATTAGTTACTATCAGTGATATTCAAGGCAGGTCCATTCACTGCTTACTCTTCTCCCTACATAAGGAGGTGAGGGTTGTAACCAGTTGGTAGATTAGTTACTATCAGTGAGATACAAGGCAGGTCCATTCACTGCTTTCCTTCTCCCTACATAAGGAGGTGACAGTGTAACCAGTTGGTAGATTAGTTACTATCAGTGAGATACAAGTCAGGTCCATTCACTGCTTTCCTTCTCCCTACATTAGGAGGTGACGGTGTAACTAGTTGGTAGATTAGTTAATATCAGTGAGGTACAAGGCAGGTCCATTCACTGCTTTCCTTCTCCCTACATTAGGAGGTGACGGTGTAACCAGTTGGTAGGTTAGTTACTATCAGTGATGTACAAGGCATGTCCATTTACTGCTTTCAGTTGGTAGATTATTTACCTTTGTCTCTATTTTGATCCATTGGCAGGTTAAGTCTTTACCAGTTGTAACATTTTGCCTGCTTTTTCTTGTCTGACTGTACGGATGTAAGAGATACATTAAGAGATACATTTTCTTGACTCTCTGCTATTACTGCAGTAAGGAATTCGATACCACACCACACACCTTCCTATGTGAATAGTCTTGGAGCCATTATTTGGATTGAGCCTGAATGTGATGGAATGGCTTGTTCTCACTCTGCCTGAAAAAGCTGTTTTCACACAGGGGGGTCTGAGTGTCCCACGGCACCTGCGAGTGGGCTGGGCCTTGGCTCCCGCGAGTGGACGGGGCCACAGCTCCCGCGATAGGGTGGGGCCTGCAAATGGAGGGGCGATGGGGTCCATGAGTGGGAGGTACAAGGGGGGCTTGCAAGAGGAGGAGGGCTGCAAGGAGGAGACAGAGGGCAGATTGACTGTCATCCACTGACATGGTTTCAGAGCAGGAAGCAGGAAGTGCAGGGGACCTGGTGATGCTGCTGCCATATCACAGACAAAAATGTAATATGCTCTAAAACTATGCAAAATAAACAGTGACAATAAATTGCAAAAATTCTCAGGAGAGCAATATCTGTCAGTTTACCTAAAGTCATTTTTGGACCACAGTTCCCCTTTAAACATGGTACCCAGGGGCGTATCTAGGGTCTAAGAAGATCAGGGGAACTTTTGGGCACTCCATGCGCCGCGCGAAGTGCGCCGAAAATTTTCAGGCAATGCCCCTTTCTCCGCCCCAATTAGGCCACACCCACTATGTACTTAATAGAGATTGGCAAAAGATACAGACAGATAGACAACCACAAACATAGAACACACAGCCCGATATGATAAACAGAAAGACAGTGAAATAGACAGACAGAGATAGGATCAGAGAGTTGCAGACAGAACACAAGCATAGTAAACTGGCAATTTCATTATATACTGTAGAAATTTGGTAATTTTAAAACTTACTCGTTTCTTGTTCAGTTGTAGTCAGACGCTTGCCCACACCTTGGCCAGAGAGACATTCTTGCACCTTTACATGGACCTCTGCCCCTATCTATCTCTATCTGTCCCTCTCTCTCTGTAATCTATCTTATCTGTCTCTCTCTCTCTCTGTATATCTATCTCTATCTGTCCCTCTTCTCTGTATCTATCTTATCTGTCATCTCTCTCTGAATCTATCTCTATCTGTCCTTCTCTCTCTGTATATCTATCTCTATCTGTCTCTCTCTCCTCTCTGTATATCTATCTCTATCTGTCCCTCTCTCTCTCGTATATCTTCTATCTGTCCCCCTCTCTTGTATATCTATCTCTATCTGTCCCCTCTCTTGTACTATCTCTATCTGTCCCCTCTCTCTGTATATCTATCTCTATCGTCCCCCTCTCTCTGTATCTATCTCTATCGTCCCCCTCTCTCTGTATATCTATCTCAATCTGTCCCTCTCTTCTGTATATCTATCTCTATTGTCTCTCTCTCTCTGTATATCTATCTCTATCTGTCCCTCTCTCTTCTCTGTATATTATCTCTATCTGTCCCTTTCTTCTGTAATCATCTTTCTGTCCTCTCTCTCTCTGTATATCTATTCTATCTGTCTCTCTCTCTCTCGTTATATCTATCTCTATCTGTCCCTCTCTCTCTGTATATCTATCTCTATCTGTCCCCTCTCTCTGTATATCTATCTCTACTCTACTCCTCCTTGTATCTATTCTATCTGTCCCTCTCTCTCTGTATATCTATCTCTATCTGTCCCTCTCTCTTCCTGTATATCTTCTCTATCTGTCTCTCCTACTCTGTATATCTATCTCTATCTGTCCCCTCTCTCTCTGTATATCTAACTCTATCTGTCCCTCTCTCTCTGTATATCATCTCTATCGTCTCTCTCTCTCTGTATATCTATCTCTATCTGTCCTATCTCTCTCTCTGTATATCTATCTCTATCTGTCCCTCTTCTCTGTATATCTATCTCATCTGTCCCCTCTCTCTCTGTATATCTATATCTATCTGTCCTCTCTCTATGTATATCTATCTCTATCTGCCCTCTCTCTCTCTGTATATCTATCTCATCTGTCCCTCTCTCTCTCGTATATCTATCTATTCTCTCTTCTCTATGATATATCTATATATTGTCTATATATATCTATATCGCTCTCTATATATTGCTTCTTCTTCTATCTTGTCTCTCTATCTATCTATCTATGAACTGCCTATCTATCTACTCCTATATCTATCTATCATCATCTATAGGATTTTATGATCTATCTATCTATCATGTCTCTGCATCTATCTATCTATCTAGTCTTATATCATTTCATATATCTATCTATCTCTATCTATCTATCTATCATCGATTATATCTATCATCTATCCTGCGTCTATCTATCAATCTATCTATCTAACTCTGCTATCTATCTTTCTGCTATCTATCTATCATTATCTATCATCTTATCTATCTATCTCTATCTATCTATCATCGTCTATTCTATCATCGTCTATTATCTATCTAACTTGCTATCTATCTATTAACTCTGCTATCTATCATGTTAACCTCGATATCTATCTATCTAAGTAACTGCTTCTATCTATCTATCTGCTATCTATCTATCTATCTATCTAGCCAATGCTAGTTTATCTATCTATCTATCTAAAGTCTGCTCATCTATCTAGTCTACTGCTATCAATCTATCTACTAACGATGCTACTCTATTCTATCTATCTGCTCTGCAATCTATCTATATATCTATCTATCTATCTAGCTATCTATCCAATTATATACTATCTACTATTTATCTATCTATCATCATCTATATCTATCTATCTATCTATCTCTGTATCTATCTATCACATCTATCTATATTAACTCTGCTATCTATCTGTATCTCTGCGCTATCTATCTATCTATCTTATATCTATCTATCTAGATATCTATCTATCTATCTATCTGTCTATCTATCTATCTAACTCTGCTATTATCTATTAACTCTGCTATCTATCTATTTAACTCTGCTCTCTATCTATCTAAGTAACTGCTATCTATCTATCTATCTGCTATCTATCTATCTATCTATCTATCTATCTATCTATCTATCTATCCAACTGCTATTTATCTATCTATCTATCTAACTCTGCTATCTATCTATCTATCTGCTATCTATCTATCTATACTATCTAACTGCTATTTATCTATCTATCTAACTCTGTCTATCTATCTATGCTAACTGCTATCTATCTATCTATCTATATACTATGCTAATCTATCTATCTTATCTATCTATCTATCTATCTAACTCTGATATCTATCTATCATATCTAACTCTGCTATCTATGATCTATCTATCTATCTGTCTATCGTATCTATCTAACTCTGCTATCTACTCATCTAACTGCTATCTATCTATTACTACTGCTATCTATCTATCTAAGTAACTGCTATCTATCTATTATTTGCTATCTATCTATCTATCTAATGCTATTTATTATCTATCTAACTGCTATCTATCATCTATCTAACTCGCTATATCTATCTATCTATCTATCTATCTATCTTCATCTAACTCTGCTATCTATATATCAATCTATCTATCTAACGATCTATCTATCTATATATATATATATTATTCTTGCTATCTATCTATCTATTATATCTATCTATCTATCTATCATTTATCTATCTACATCTATCTAGCTATTATCTATCTATCTATCTATCTATCATCTATCTATCTCTTATCTACCTATCAATCTATTCTATCCATCTATATATCTAACTATGCTATACTATCTTCTACTATCTGCTATGCTATCTATCTATCTATATTCTATCTATCTACTCTATCTACTATTCCAACTGCTATTATTCTATCTATCTATCTAACTCTGCTATCTATCTTATCTATATGCTATCTATCTATCTATCTATCTAATACGGAATATTATTATCTACATCTATACTCTGCTATCTATCTATCTACTGTATCTATCTATCTATCATCTATCTATCTATCATCTCTATCTATACTGTATCTCTCTCTCTGCTATCTATCTATTATATATCTATCTATTATCTATCATCTATCTATCTATCTATCTATCTGTCTATCTATCTATCTAACTCTGCTATCTATCTCTAACTCTGCTATCTATATATTTAATCTTGCTCTTATCTATCTAAGTAACTGCTATCTAGCTATATTCTAATCTATCATCTATCTATCTATCTATCTATCTATCTATCTATCAATCCAATGCTATTATTATCTATCTATCTATCTAAATTATGATATCTATCTATCTATCTGCTATCTATCGATCTATCTATCTAACTGCTATTATCTATCTATCTAACTCTGCGATTATACTATTCTAACTGTATCTATCTATCTATCTATCTACTCTGCTATCTATCCTATCTATCTATCTATCTATCTATGCATCTATCTATCTCTGCTATCTATCTATCTATCTATCTACATCTTTGCTATCTATCTTATATATAACTCTGCTATCTATCTATCAAGCGTAACTGTACTATCTATTAAGTAACTGCTAACTATCTATTGCTATCATCTATCTATCTCACTGCGTTTATCTATCTATCTAACTGCTATCTATCTATCATCTAACTCTGCTATATATCTATCTACTATCTATTCTATCTACTATCTATCTATCTATACTATCTATCAACTCTGCTATCTATCTATCAATCTATCTATCTAACGCTGCTATCTACTATCTATCTATCATCTATCTGTCTCTGCTATCTATCTATCTATCTATCTATCTATCTATCTATCTATCTATTATCTATCTATCTATCTATCTATCTATCTATCTATCTATCTATCTATCTATCTATCTATCTATCTATCTCTGCTATCTATCTATCTATCCAACTGCTATTTATCTATCTATCTATCTAACTCTGCTATCTATCTATCTATCTGCTATCTATCTATCTATCTATCTATCTATCTATCTATCTATCTATCTATCCAACTGCTATTTATCATCTACTATCTAACTCTGCCTATCTATATATCATCTGCTATCTATCTATCTATTATCTAACTGCTATTATCGTTCTACTACTCTGCTATCTATCTATCTAACTGCTATCTATCTATGTATCTATCTAACTCTGCTTATCTATCTATCATCGATCTATCTAACTCTTGCATTAATCTATCTATTCTACGCATCTATCTATATATCTATCTATCTATCTTTCTATCTATCGATCTATCTATCTATCTATCTATATATCTTCTACTATCTATCTAACTCTGCTATCTATCAACTCTGCTATCTATCTATTTAACTCTGCTATCTATCTATCTAAGTAACTGCTATCTATCTATCTATTTGCTATCTATCTATCTATCTAACTGCTATTTATCTATCTATCTAACTGCTATCTATCTATCTATCTAACTCTGCTATCTATCTATCTATCTAGTCTATCTATCTATCTATCTATCTATCTATCTATCTATCTATCTATACTAACTCTGGCTATCTATCTACAATCTATCTATTAACGTGCTATCTATCTATCTATCTATTATCTCTTATCTGTCTCTGCTATCTATCTATTATCTATTATCACTCCTACTAATCCATACAGCTACTATCTATCTATCTATCTATCTATCTATCTATCATCTATCTATCTATATCATCTATCTATACCTATCTCTGCTTCTATCTATCTATTCCAACTGCCTATTTAGCTATCTACTATCTAACTACTGCTATGCTATCTATCTATCTGCTATCTATCTATCCTATCTATCTAACTGCTATTTATCTATCTATTCTAACTTTCTAGCTATCTATCTAGCTAACTGCTATCTATTCATATCTATAAACTCTGCTCATCTATCTATCTATCTATCTATCCTTAACTTCGACCTCTATATATCTATCTATCTATCTATATCTTATTGTCTATCTATCTATCTTAACTCTGCACGTATCTAGTAACTCTGCCTATCTATATAGTTAACTCTCTGCTATCTATCTATCTAAGTAACTGCTATCTATCTATTATTGCTATATATCTATCTTCAACTGTACTTTATCTAATCTATTTAACTGCTATCCTATCACCTATCTAAACTCTGCTATCTATCTATCCTATCTATCTATCTTACTATCTATCTATCTATTTCTATCTATCTATTATCTACTCTGCTATCTATTATCAATCTATCTATCTAAGCGCTATCTTTATCTATCATCTATACTATTATCTATCGATCTTCTATCATCGATCCTATCTATCTATTATTCTATCTATCTGTCGGTTCTCGCTATCTACTATATACTATCGTAGCTATCTATTATATCTATCATCTATCTATCTATTATCTATCACATTATCTATCTACTCTCTATCATCTATCTATCTATCTATCTATCTATCTATCTCTGCTATCATTCTATCAACTCTATCTATCTAACAATCATACGCATGCTTCATCTGTCTCTGCTATCTATCTATCTATCATCTATCTATCTATTATCTATCTATCTATCTATTATCTATCTATCTGTCTATCTATCTATCTACTAACTCTGCTTCTATTCTATTATGGACTGACCTCTGCGTTCTTCTACTTAATCTTACTCAGTGCTTTATCTATAAGTAACTGCTATCTATCTATCTATCTGCTATCTAGCTATCAATCTATCTATCCAACATGCTTTATTATCTATCTATCAACTCTTATCTACTATCTACTGGATAGCATCTATCTATTAGTCCTATCTATCTAACTTGCTATCTATTAACTCTGCTATCTATCTATCTTATCTATGCTATCTGTCTATCTATCTATCTAACTCTGTATCTATCTATCTAACTCTGCTATCCTATCTATTAAATCTTGCTATCTATCTCTCTAAGTAACTGCTATTTATCTGTCCTATCTAACTCTGTCTATCTATTCTATCTAACTGCTATCTATCTACTATTAACTCTGCTAGTTATCTATCTATCTATCTATCTATCTATCATCTAATCTATCATCTAATCTAACTCTGCTATCTATCTATCTATCTCATCAAACTCTCTATCACTCTATCTATCTATCTATCATCTATCTATCTATCTATTATCTATCTATCTATCTGTCGTATCATCTATCTAACTCTGCTATAATCTATGATCTAACTCTGGTCATATATCTATTACTCTGCTATCTATCTATCTAAGTAACTGCTATCCTATCTATCTATTTTGCTATCTATTTCTATCTATCGACACTGCTACTTTATACTATCTATTAACCTATACTACTAATTATCTAACTCTGGCTATCTTATCTATCCTATCTATCTATCTATCTATACTAACTCTGCATCTATCTATCAATCATCTATCTAACGCTGCTATCTATCTATCTATCTATCTATCTATACTGTCTCTGCTTATCTATCATACTATCTTATCTATCTATCTATCTACTATCTATCTAATCTATCATATCTATCTATCTATCTAATATACTATATATCTATCTATCTATCTATCTATCTATGTATCTCTGGCTATCTAATCTAATCATCTGATCTATCTAATACTGTCTATCTATCTGTCCTGCTATCTACTATACTATTATCTATTATCTATCATATCTTATCTATCTATCTATTATCTATCTATCATCTATCTGTCTTATCTATCTTCTAACTAAGCTCTGACTATCTATCGTTATTTAATTCTGGCGATCTATCTATTGTAACGTCTGCTCTCTATCTATAAGTAATGCTTCTATTTATCTATCTGCTTCTATCTATCTATCTTCTATCTATCCAACTGCTATTTATCTATCTATCTAACTCTGCTATCTATGATCTAAACTGGCTATCTATCTATATATCTACTATCATCCTATCTAACTCTGCTATCTATCTAACTCTGGCTATCTATCTATCTCTATCATCTATCTATCTATCTCTATCTATCTGTCTATCGTATCTATCTAACTCTGATCTATTATCTATCTACAACTCTGCTATACTATCTATTTACTCTCTTCTATCTATCTACAGTAACTGCTATATATCTATCTATGCTTATGCCTGATACTATCTATCGTATCTATCATCTATCTATATTAGCTAACTGCTATTTAATCTATCTATCTAACTCTGCTATACTATCTATCTAACTTGCTATCATATCTATATATCATCTATCTATCTATCTATCTATCTATCTAACTCTGCTATCTATCTATCAATCTATCATTCTAACGCTGCATATATCTATTCTATCTATCTTTATCTTCTATCTATCTATCAATCATCTTGTCTCTGCTATTATTCTATCTATCATCTATCTATCTATCTTCTATCTATCTATCATTATCTATCTATCTATCTATCTATCTAATCTATCTATCTATTATCTACTACTATCTCTGCTATCTCATCTATCAACTATTTTACTCTGAACTCTGCTTCTATCTGTCTCTGCTTCATCTATCTATCTATCTATCTATCTATCGATCTATCTTCTATCTATCTATCGTATCTATCGTCTATCTATCTATCTAAACCTAACTCTGCTACTATCATTTAACTCTGCTATCTATTAGTTAAACTCGCTCTCTATCTATCTAAGAACTGCTATCTATCTATCTATTGTATCTATTATCTTGCTATCTATCCAACTGCTATTTATCTATGTATCTACTACTCTGCTATCTCATCTATCTAACTGCTATCTATCTATTCTATCTATCTATCTATCTAACTCGCTATCTATCTAACTTGTATTATCTATCTATAGCTATCGTCATTATCTAAATCTAACTCTGCTAATCTATCTATCAACTCTGTATCTATCTATTAACTCTGCTATCTATCTATCAAGTAACTGCATATTTATCGTTACTACCTCGCATCTATCACTAATGCTCTCATCTATATCAAACTTGTTCTATCTATTCTATCCTCTAATCTATCTTCTATTACTCCTATCTATCTATCTACTATCTTAACTTGCTCTCTCTCTCTCTCTCTCCTAACTTCGCTATCTATATCTTACTTCATCTCATCTATATATCATATTGTCTATCTTCATCTAACTGCTATCTATCTATCTTTAACTCTGCTCTCTTCTATTTAACTCTGCTATCTTACTATCTAAGTACCCTGCTATCTCACTATTTGTATCTCTTTCTATCTCTCTATGCTACTAAGAAGATCAGGGGAACTTTTGGGCACTCCATGCGCCGCGCGAAGTGCGCCGAAAATTTTCAGGCAATGCCCCTTTCTCCGCCCCAATTAGGCCACACCCACTATGTACTTAATAGAGATTGGCAAAAAGATACAGACAGATAGACAACCACAAACATAGACACACAGCCCGATAGTGATAAACAGAAAGACAGTGAAATAGACAGACAGAGATAGAGATCAGAGAGTTGGACAGAGACACAAAGGCATAGTAAACTGGCAATTTCATTATATACTGGTAGAAATTTGGTAATTTTAAACTTACTGCTGTGTTCAGTTGTAGTCAGATGCTGCCCACATACTTTGGCCAGGGAGACCTCTCTTGTACACTTCTACATGGACCTCTGCCTTACTATCTCTATCTGTCCCTCTCCTCGTTTCTCGTATCTCTATCTGTCCCATCTCTCTATGTATATCTATCTCTATCTGTCCCTCTCTCTCTGTATATCTATCTCTATCTGTCCCTCTCTCTCTGTATATCTATCTCTATCTGTCCCTCTCTCTCTGTATATCCCTACCTGTCCCTGGATTCCCTCCGATTGCTATCTCTCGCGCCGGCGTGCTCGTGACATCGGCGCGCCGGCATTGCGCATGGCATCATTGTGTGCGCCGGCTGCGCGACGTTCCCAGAGGTTCGGGAAATCCGGAAGTTCGGGGCACTTGCAGGGGGCACAGGCAGCGAAAACATTCGGGACACTTTGCCAAACATCCGGGGCACGTGCCCCGAATGTTTTAACGTAGATACGCCACTGTGTTTCCCCATCAAGCAGTCATAGCTTAAAGAAGTGATGCCATACTGGGGGATGAAAGCGGCCATCTTGTGAATTTTTGCGGGCCATGCAGATCTGCGGATGTTCCAGGGCACCCCTGGCCTAAAGTGTAATCATAGACACACATGTTGTGATTTGCAGACTTTGCTGCTTCTGCATTTTTTTATTTTTTTGTTTCTATGGTAATTAAAGAGCAATTGTAAACATTTCTTATGCTCCAAAGGCTTTTATTGGTTAATACATCAAATTTATGCAAAGAGTTGGTATTTACAATGTTGACCCTTCCTTCCTCATACCTTCTGCACTTTGCTCTGCCACGTTTCATATCAGCTTCTGGGCCAAATCCTGACTTATGGTCCATTCTTACCGTGGTACTGAGAATTGACCAGAGGATCTCAACGGAATTACCATCGAGGATTTTCCTTGCCATAGGTCCAACATTCCAATGTTATGGTCTCTGAGACACTTTCTTATAATTGTTGCTTGTGACACGGTGCTGCATTATGCTGGAATATACCGTATATACTTAAGTATAAGCCAAAGTTTTCACCTCGGTTTATACTCGGGTCAAGTCCTTACCTTGCTGCCGTAAGTCCAGAGCAGTCAGGAGAACCAGCAGAGGAAGCAAAACCAGCATGGAGCAGCAAGGAAGGAGCTGGTCAGATGTGTTGGTAAGAGCTACCAGTAGTTTTAGTAGTTTTAGTAGTAGCTGGGCAGGAGAATTGTTTTTTATGGCAATGTAAGCTTACTTTATTGAACCTTGCCACGCCACGTGTTTAGAAACTACAACTCTCAGCAACCAAAGCATAGAAAAGCAAGGAATGGGGGTTACTGTATGGGATTACTGTCCATTTAAGGGCAACTAATGCCTCAAAACAATACAGAATTAGAAGGAGGATGGTATTTATTGTTAAATATATGGCCTTCTAAATCTGTGTTGTTTTGAGGCTTTAGTTGCCCTTTAAATGGACAGCAGAATTCCTTATACAGTAATAACCATACTGGGATTTGACTATTACTGTATGGAAGTACTATGGAATTCTGCTGTCCATTTAAAGGGCAACTAAAGCCTCAAAACAATACAGAATCAGAAGGCAGTAGTGGTCAAAATTTCTACCCTCTAACTTGAGTCAATCAGTTTTTACTCATTTTTCTGGTAAAAAAATGAACCTCGACTTATACTCGGATCGACTTATATTCGAGTATATCGGTAGATCGTCACCATATGTGCCTGGACTGCTGGCAGAAGTTGATCTTGATGCCATTCTACTTTTCTTTCTTGGGCAGAATTGTGAGTGTATATCGGCTCTTTAGGGGAGAACTTAGGTCGGTTAATCGACTTTTATTTTCAGCCAATTGTGAAGTCATTGTAATCGTACGTCAAAGACACCAAAGAGCATTTCAGAAAAAAAGTTTAAACAATATTGAAGTGGTGATGTCTTTTGGGTGACACTTGATGGAAATCACTATACTCCGTGATTACCCATAAACAGGGCTTGTTAGCCATTAAGTTCTTCCTTGACTGACATTCTTCTTATTGTACAGAACTGAAAATGTTTATTTTGGATGGGATTGAACATGTGTTGAATAGGAGGATGGAAATTGGTTATACATTTAGGTGAAGTGGGACAAAAAAATTAATATAAGATTCCTGAACAACTGTGATACTTCAAATGTCGTTTACTTTTTTTTTCATTATTTTTTTATTGAAAGCTGAAAACATTGTATGCAATACAGAAATAATGTTGTCAGAAACAATTCTTGTTATAATAAACGATAGTTTTATGTTTCCTTGTTATTTTTGTTGTTGATATGGGTGAAGGAAAGTGGGGGGGGGGAGAGAAATAGGAGGATGGGAAGATAGAGAGAAGAAGAAAAGAAAGGGAGAAAGGGAAAGAGATGTTTGTTATTTTGTTCCATTTCAATAATATCCAATTAATGAACAGTATGCTCTATAGACTGATTCATTATATTCATCCAGTGTTGTTGGGATGTATAGCGTTGTATCTTTCTATATACCGTATTCATCAAAGGGTAACCAAGTGGAGGCGAATTTGTAATCCTCTTTCATTTGTAAATGTCTGATGTGTTCCATGGTTCTTCTAAATTTTATTTTTATTAGAACTTGTTGGATGGATGGGCTTTGGTGTTTTTTCCAGTTTTGTGCTATTAACGATTTGGTTGCCAGGAGGATTTTTGTTGCCAGGTTTTGTTGCAGTCTGTTGAAGAGTTCTGGGAAAGGGAGACCCAGAAGGAAAGTTTCTGGTGTTTGTGACCATATGTTTGTTAGTACCGGGCATTTCCACCACATATGTAGGTAAGTTCCTGTTTCTAAGCATCCTCTGAAGCAGTTTTTTGATATATTTGGTGGTACAGTTTATGTTGATGCAGTTTTTCTGGGGTGATGTACCATCTGTATATGATTTTGTAGGGTCTTTCCATGTCTGTAATACATGTCAATGATTTTTTTGCTTCTGTCCATATGTCAGACCATTGTTGCTCAGATAGAGGGTTTTCCAGTTCTTTGTTCCAAGTTTGGATATATTTTTCTTTGTATATATCCTGTTGGGCGTCTGTGTGGTCTGATAGTATTTTGTAGAGTGTTGAAACCAGTTTTATTGGTGAGGAGGAGGAGCTCATTTTGGTAATGAGTTCTGGATAGTTGGTCTGTTTCGATCGGTTAATTTGTTGCCTTAAGTAATGCTTTAATTGAAGATATTGGAAAGCTGGTTGTGGTGGTAGATTAAGTTTTTGTTGAAGTTGGGTCCATGGTATGACTGGGTTCCTTTTTCATCTAGTAGCTGGTTCAATTCCCATATTTCTTTAGAGATCCATGGTTTGTAGAATGGTAGGAAGTCCTTATTGAAGAATATTGGATGTAGAGGAGGAGGTAGAGTTGGGATATTAAAAAGTTTAATGGTTCTGTCCCAAATTGTGTAGGTCTGTGAGATTGATGGTAGTAGAGTTTTTGGGAGGTCTTGTTTTTGTGGTTGTAACCATATATATATATATGCCAAGGGGTGCCATGGAAGGATGAGTTTGGGATTTGGGACCAATATTGTCCGCTTTGGGTTTTAGCAGCTTGTTGAATTGTTGTCAGTGTTGTGCTGCCTTGTAGTAGATATGCAAATTCAGAAGACCAAGTCCTCCTTTTTCTTTAGATTTAGACAGGTTTCTAATATTTACTCTAGCTTTACGATGTGACCAGATAAAGGCTCCCAGTTCTTTTTTAAGGGTTTGGAATACTTTGGGTGGTATGGCTATTGGTAAGGATCTAAATAGATATAACAGTCGTGGTAGGATGTTCATTTTAATTAGGTTTCTCCTTCCCAGTCATGAGATATTGTAGGTATTCCATTTTAGTAGTTCTTGTTTTGTGGTGTGTAGTAGGTGGATATAGTTTTATTTATATAAGGAATGATAGGTAGGTGTTAGTTTAATTTCCAAGATGTGTGATTGTTGTGTCATCTATGAGGACTGGTAATGCTTGGGATTTGTCAGTATTTATTGTAAATCCAGAGATTTGCTTGAAGTTTTCCAGGGTTGTAAATAAGTTGGGTAGTGATGTTGTTGGTGAAGTGAGAAACAGTAGGATATCGTCCACAAAGAGGCATATCTTGTGTATTTGGTGGTTAATTTCTATTCCTAGTGTGTTTGGGGAGTTGCGTATTTGTTCTGCTAGGTGTTCGATTGTTAATGCAAATAATAGGGGGGATAGGGGGGCATCCTTGTCGTGTGCCTCCTTTTATTGGGAAGTTGTTTGAGATTTGGCCCATTAGTGTGATATAGGCTTGTGGGAAGTTATATAGTTTTTCTAGTGCTGCAAGAAAGGGTTGTGGGAATGCGTATTTTTTAAGTATTGTGACCATATATGACCAATCAACCACATCGAAAGCTTTTTGAGCATCTAGTGATAATAATAAGAATGGGGTTTTTTTGCATGTGAGATGATATCTATGGCTCTGCAGATGTTATCTGTTGTTTGTCTTTGTAGTATGAGACCAAACTGGAAGATGTGTTTGGATGCGGTTGGCTTATAGTTTTGTAAATATTTTCATATCTGTATTAATCAGGGGTATCGGTCTGTAAAGTGATTGCTGCAGTATTCATATGAATGGTGGGTTGAGATTGATTAAAAAAGTCATTGTAGAGCTCAGGTGATTTAGTAATTGTGGTGTGAATGTCTTTACACCAATGTAATAGCTACATGGAAGTCCGTCTGGGCCAGGGGAAGATTTAAGTTTCATGTGTTTGAGTGTGAGATTTATTTCTTGTGGTGATAAAGGTTGGCTTAATTCTTGTTGTTCTTGGTTTGATAGTTTTGGAAGAGAGGTGGGGCTTAGAAATTTGTTAATATATGATGTGGATGCTTTGGGAGCTTTATCATTATTATAAAGGTTTTGATAAAACTTTTGGAATATATCCATTATTTTTGGGGGGCATTTTGTATTTGTGCCATTTGAATCTTTAGTGTGGTTATTGAGTTATATGTGGGTCTTGTGTGCAATGTTCTGGCTAGAAGTGAGTGTGGTTTGTTGGCGTATCTGTAGTGTGTTGCTTTGGTTTTGTTTAGGTACATGGCTGCTCTATCGGCTAATGCTTCATTAAGGTTAGTTCTTGCTGATTGTAGTTTTGTACATGTGTCTCTTGTTGGGTTTGTTTTGTGTTGTAATGTGTCTCTTGCCGGGTTTGTTTTGTGTTGTAATGTTATGTCATGTAATTTTTTTGCTGCATCTTCTATGTGAAATTTATTGAGTTTGTTAGCATAAGATATGAAGACTCCTTGTATAACTGCTTTGTGGGCGTCCCATATCGTGGGTAGACTGATGTCAGGTGTTTTGGTTTCTATGAAATAATTAGTTAGCATAGAGTATTGTCCAGTAAGTGTGTCTTGTTCAGTTTCCATGTTCCTTTTCTTTTCTCTATTCCCCAGTCTGTTATGTATGTTTCGACCATTGCATGGTCAGACCAGGTGATGTCATGTATTTTGGCTTGTTTAGTTTTATGTAAGAGATCCGTTTTGGTGAATAGGAAGTGTACTCTGGAGTATGAGTTATGTGGGTGTGAAAAAACTATGTAGTCTTTTGCTGTTGGAGTTTGTTCTCTCCATATGTCTGCAAATTGTGTTTGATCTAGTTGTTTTTGTGTCTGATATAATGTAGGGTGGGTGATTGGAGTTAAGCAGATCTCTGGATCCATTCATATTGTTCTGTAGTATGGTGTTAAAGTCATCTCCTAGATACACCTGACCATACTGTGTGAAGAATTATGTGAAGAATGGAGCCTTGGTTTGATTAGGAGCATATACAGATGTAATAGTTACTTTGGTAGAGAATACGTCTCCTGTTATTATTATAAATCTACTTGCAGGGGGGTCACGTAATACCGCTTGTGGTCCATTGTGTTGCACAATTAGTTTAAAGGGGAAGCGCCATCTATATTTGATGTTTGCTTTTTTAAGTTGATCTGTTACTTGTTTAAGCAGGTATCTGTTGCGTAGCGTGGTTGGTGATAGGTCTTAGAATATTTGTGGTTGAATGCCTTCTATGTCTATTTTTGTATTTCGTGCGACTAGTAATGCGGTTCCTTTTGTTTTGTGGTAATGAAGACGTACGATAATATGTCTCTAGGGCGATTTGGGTTTGCTGACGGTTGTCGTAGTGCCCTGTATCATCCATTAACATATCTTTTAATGAAGTTTGTGGGAGTAGAAATGTTAACATTTTTATCATGAAGGGTTCTGGGTCAACAGATTCTGGAATGCCCCTAAATCTCAGGTTATCTCGGCGAGATCGGTTTTCCTGGTCCTCCTGGGAGTCTTGTAGTTCAGCTAGTATTGTAAGTCCTGCACTTGTGTTTCTAACGTGTTAACCCTGGTTTGTATGTCCTGGTCTCCCTGTTCCACCATTTTTATTCTATTGTCCATTCTGGACATTTCCTGTGTTATTTTATTTAATGACTGTTTAATGTCTGCCTGTAATTCTGCCTTGAATCTCCTTTTGTTCCTGGGGTATATGGCTGGTTGGGGAAGCTTTCGGAGGAGCTGTGGGTCTGCTGGGACCTGGGATGCTTTAGGTGAAGGGTGGATGCCGGAGCTGCAGAACTCAGTGGAGTTCCAGGACACGCCCCCAAATGTTGTTTACTTAATCACATGAACCAACAGTCAGAAACAGTGTGTGGGAAGGACTGAAGGACATTTGAAGGAGAGGATTGGGGAACATCTAAATGCCATTTATAAGAAAGATTGCAGGTCCCTGTAGGTAAACACGTCAATGAGTGTAATGAGGGTAACATCACGTTCTGTATGGTACGAATCATTGAAAGGGTAAGATGTGGCATTAGAGGGGGTGACACTTTACAGGAGTACCAGACGGTCTAAATTCAAGGTGGGGCATTGCTTGTATAGTCTAATTTACAGTTTTAGTTACTTACCGCCTTTCCTCTTATATATACCTTAAAATGCGAACTCCTTCAAGGTATATATGCATTTTGGAAGTACTTTTGTACATGGATATCCTACCATTTTTAATATCACTTTGGCTTATACTTCCCCTTGAACCTACTCTGGTTTATACTTTCCCTTAGGTTCCCATTTTGGGAGTCGCGGCCTCGCATTGGATTTGCTGAGGTTGAAGAAGAATGGAGTGGGTTGGTTAACTGGGAATAAAAAGGAACACAGTCCTGTGTTAATTCTATTGGTAGAAATATATACTTGTTTTCGATACAGTTACTGCGGTATGTTGGGTCTCAATATTGCAATCCTAGCTAGTATGTCTGCTTCCATCTAGCTTGATGTTTTCATTATGCCTGACTATTATAGAGTATTATTCTCCTTAGGATATTTTTCTCCTTTAATATCAGAATTATAAAGTGTTTTGCAGTTAATTATTATGATGTGTTAAAATTGGGAAACTTGTTATAATGTGAAATACGCCAGATTCCTAATGGTTAGGTATGCTTTGGTAAAAATAATTAGAACCATATCTAGGCTGTTCTCTGTGTATTTCTTATTAGAAGTTGTAGCCTTGCAAAGGGTTAATGAGAACTGTTTTCTGATAGGCCTAAGCGCCTTTTTAAACAGGGTGTGGTGATGGATAATCTATGAGTAAGGGTCACCAGACCCGAAATGCGTCAGACCCATTGTTTTGTATCCTTCCTTAGAAAGTAACTTCTTAAATGTATGTATAATGAAACATTTTAAGCTCTTATATTGATGGACCATGACTAATCTACTGGGGAGGGATTGGTGTCTTACCCATCAAGCGTTTGTTGTGCTACTAGATTTATAATTGTGAGCATGCCCACTTCCTTTGGATGAGAAGTAACGCCGCATGTGGATTGCCCCGTGATGCTTCACATAAGGTAAGTATAGCAAAAAAGTGGGTTTGGGGAGTTTATGCATAACTGGGTTCAGCTTTTTAAAGTTGTTTACTTACCTTCCGAAGTTCTAATGGCTGGCGTGATGTTCCCTGCTTCCTTCTTCTGGTCAACAAGCTAACCAATAGGACGACGTGCTGTTGAAGAAGCATGTCTTCCTATTGGTGAAGCCCCGATCGAGCAGAAGGAGGCGAGGAACATCTGGCCAGCGATAGAAACTTTCAGGAGGTAAGTATAAGACTTAGAACCTTAACCCAGGGGTGAGGGCCAAATGTTTTATGTCCTCACCCTGGGTTTTTTAAAATGGGGTTGTTGACAAGGACACTATAGTTGTCCTTTAAATCCTAGGTCTCTAAACCCAACTGTTAGATTCCTGTGACTTTGACATTACGTTAAAGGAATAGTTAATGTAATAATGTAAGTAAATTTACTTCCCTTTGTTCCTGGCTCCTGTTGAATTGATTGAAGAACGAGAGGTATGGCATAGCTCCTTTGATTTGGATCAGACTAATTATCTGTTGAGTATCTGCTCCCCTTAATAATGCACAAGGGTTTTCCATCACAACTTTACCTCCTGTTCTTCAATAAATGGATTAAAGGAATAGGTCACTTTTTCAGTGAATTACTATTCCTTTAAAGGGCAACTCCAACCTCATAAGAACATCTTTTAGAAAGAATGGCCTCTTTAAAATATGTTGATATATCCTACTTTGTCCTATGAATTCATTACTGTATGCCTGCTATGCTTCTGGATGCCTCATGGAAACTGAGCCATTTAGAAACCTGTACTGAGCCTTTACTGAGCCTGGGCATGCTCAGAAGAGGCAGACAGGGGATTAACATTCAGTCATTGGCTGTGATGTCAACTGTCAAATCCATAACTGACAGTTACCAACTGGAAGAACCAGGAAGCAGAAACAGGGAAACAGGACATTGTGCAGGATTTCAGGTTAGACTTATATATTTCAGGTTTCAAACTATTACCGTTTAGGGTTTTGGGGGGTGTTTTACCTGTATGTAAGTTTTCATTTTGGGGCTGGACTTGCCCTTTAAGCCCCAACTGTAATCACATCATTTTTATTTTTTTTCAAAAGTAAAATACATAACTTCCCCTTATGGCGTAGACACACAGTTAACCACCATCCAATTAAAAAATAATTTAAGGAATTGTGTGTTTTCAGCCTTCATACATTAGCTTTGTTACTGATTTTAAAGAATGCATTGGAGGCTGTTTTCTAAATCTTCCTTTATTTGTATACAATTTGGAAATGATAGAAAAGTGTTTCCTGATTGGATAGAAAAACAACCAATTAAAATGATTTAGATGACAGTTCTGGGCGTACCTCCAGCATTCCAATATCCATTGATATTCCCTAATATGGAAGTTATGCTTTTATTTGGGACCTATTTTGAAACCTCTGTGGTCCTCAGCTTTAGAAACATTCCATTGATATATTGCAGGATATTGTCTGTGTGAAACCAGTAAAATAACTGGATTTCATTAAGCGATTCATTAAAAACTCATAATTGTACATCACAATTAATGATATAGACGAGTGTCGTTCCTCTGAATGTATCAAAATACAAACTGAAACTGAAGTCAATGGAGCAGATTTTTCAACGTTGAATTACTTACTTTTCGTTGAGTCTGCAAATTATTATGGTTTCCCATTGGCTACATCTTTTTCACTGACATGTTTTCATGATCAGTACACTTCCAATAGCTCTCCATCTACCAAACACAACTCAATATGCTGTGGCCTTGTCCATCATATTGCTCACTGATACCCAGGGCTAATGCAAGACTTTGTTAGAGTTAATAGTAACTTGTCTTTTATTACAAGAGGTGCAAGTCATTTCTGTTTGTTTTCTTAAAGGGCGTGTCCACCCATAACACAAAAATCTGCTACAGCTCAGTCAGTGTCGGACTGGACTGTTGGGGCCCACCAGGAAATCTGAGACCAGGGGCCAACTAGGAGGAGTTTAGGGGCCCACCTAACATTTCATATTCCTATTATCACATATACATATCTATCTTACTCCTACTGACTCCTATTGTTTATTAAAGTGCATTTCTTACTGACCCTTTGGCTCTGTGTTTAAATTGTAGCAGTTTTCTCTGTTTTTTTGGGTGAAAGTGCTGTGTGCCCACCGGGGGATTCCCCTGTAACCCTGTGGGCCAGTCCGACACTGAGCTCAGTTACCAGACATCCACCCCAACCCAGTATATTTTATCCTATGAATGTCATTTAGGGACTATTTTTGTCCTACCCCCACACGGAGTCTGAGACTTGACCAAATATTCCTTGAATATGTTAATCCCTACTAGTGAATATTATATAATATTAAAAAAACAATCTTCACAAAATATCATTATATAAAGTGCATAGATAACACTGTCACTGTTGGTAGTGTATATGCTATAAACCACAGTCTGTCTTACCCCTTTGAGGTCCTGTACTCCCCCTCCTGCTGCAAGATTACTATCACGCCCAATCCTTGTGCCACCTACACCATAAATAACTCTGTGTTAAGTGAATCTGTAATGGAAAAAGATTTGGGGGTTCTGGTAGATAACAGACTTAGCTGTAGCAAACAATGCCAGGTAGCAACGGCTAGAGCTAGCAAGATATTGTCTTGTATAAAGAGGGGAATAGATTCAAGGGAGAAAAATATTATTCTCCCTCTTTACAAGGCACTGGTAAGGCCACATTTGGAATATGCGGTGCAGTTTTGGAATCCCATATACAAAAGGGACATCTTGGAAATGGAAGCAGTTCAGAGAAGGGCAACTAAATTAATAAGAGGAATGGAGGGCCGGTTAGGAAAGGTTTCTTTACAGTCAGAAAGACAAAAATGTGGAACTGTCTTCCAGCAGATGTGGTAATTGCAAGTTCACTGAATAGCTTTAAAAGTGGGCTAGTTTCTAAAACTAAATAATATTGAGAATTACTGGTATTAATACATATACTGTAGTTCTGGTTGGTACGGGGATACTATATAATATTGAGAATTACTGGTATTAATACATATACTGTAGTTCTGGTTGGTACGGGGATACTATATAATATTGAGAATTACTGGTATTAATACATATACTGTAGTGCTGGTTGGTACAGGGATACTATATAATATTGAGAATACTGGTATTAATACATATACTGTAGTTCTGGTTGGTACGGGGGGTACTATATAAATTGAGAATACTGGTATTAATACAATACTGTAGTTCTGGTTGGTACGGGGATACATATAATATTGAGAATTACTGGTATTAATCATATACTGTAGTTCGGTTGGTACAGGGATACTATATAATATTGAGAATTACTGGTATTAATACATATACTGTAGTTCTGGTTGGTACAGGGATACTATATAATATTGAGAATTATCTGGTATTAATACATATACCGTATATACTCGAGTATAAGTCGATCCGAGTATAAGTCGAGGTACCTATTTTTACCTGAAAATTTGTAAAAATTGATTGACTCGAGTATAAGTCGAGGGTGAAATTATCACCACTACTGCCTTCTGATTCTGTGTTGTTTTTAGGCTTAAGTTGCCCTTTAAATGGACAGCAGAATTCCCATACATGAATCCATACAGTAATAGCCAAATCCAGTACCAGTAACCTCCAATCCTTGGCACTCTAGATGTTTGGAAACTACAACTCCCACCATGCTTTGTTGCTGGGAGTTTCAGTTTCTAAACAAGGTTCAGTAAACTTTTAATTACTTACCATCATTACAATTCTCCTGACCCCCATATTGTAAAGAGCCCTCTGACCCCCATATAGAAAAGGACTCTCTGACCCCAATAGTTAAAAGTGTCACCTGAGAGTTGTAGTTTCAAGCAGTCATTTGCACTGTACTAGCAGCTGTTTTTTGCCCCAAACTGAGGAGACCCATCAGATTTACAGCATCCAGATGAGCAGTGACAGTGCTGAGTGAGTCCAGCAGCCAGACTACAGGAAGCAGGAGTTGTGAAAGCCAGATCAGCTCCTGTAACTTTCTATGCAGGTTAACACAGTGCCACCTACTGGTTACTATCTGCAATTGCAGAATATTTGATCTAATTAGGACTGGACCGAGTATAAGTCGAGGTTAGGTTTTCAGGCTAATTTTAAAGCCTGAAAAATTCGACTTATACTCGAGTATATACGGTACTGTAGTTCTGGTTGGTACGGGGATACTCTATAATATTGAGAATTACTGGTATTAATACATATACTGTAGTAATGGTTGGTACAGGGATACTATATAATATTGAGAATTACTGGTATTAATACATATACTGTAGTTCTGGTTGGTACGGGGATACTATATAATATTGAGAATTACTGGTATTAATACATATACTGTAGTTCTGGTTGGTACAGGGATACTATATAATAGTGAGAATTACCGGTAATAATACATATACTGTAGTTCTGGTTGGTACGGGGATACTATATAATATTGAGTAAAAAAGGTACGAAAGGAATTACCCCCCATTTTTAGCGGGGGTTTATTTGCCTTCCTCTGGATCAACTGTTAGGTAGGATTAAAGAGGTGGGTGTAAAGGTTGGAATAGATGGACATATGTCTTTATTCTGGCATGCGTAGTGGAGCTCTCCCCTCTCCCTCCTAGTGCTATTCCTCTGTACAGAGGATTATAAAACTGCACCGCATAGTATATCTGTTGTATTCAATTAGATCAACTGGACATGAAATGTAGTTCTTGAAGACGTTTCGCTAGTCATCCGACTGGCTTTTTTTCTCAATTCAGAACGCCCCCCCCCCCCCCCCCCAGTCGGTCGGGGATGAACTAGCGAAACGTCTTCAAGAACTACATTTCATGTCCAGTTGATCTAATTGAATACAACAGATATACCATGACCTGGATGAATGAGAACCTTCACAAGCGCACCGCATAGTAGTTATGTTCTCTCTAAGATGTGTCTCTAGTCTCTGTGGGAATTTATAAATTAAGTCTTTATTTTGTTCTGTGCTGCAGCCAAGTTGCTGGAGTTTCCTTGTTTGTTGCATGTGACCATTTGAATACGTTATTCCCACGGATGAAGGTTTATTCCCAACTCTATATATATATTTGGACTTTTCCTAGTTCTGTGACATTCTCCTTATCTGTAACTCATGTTGTAGTCTTGTTATGAATTTCTTGGCAACAACAAGACAGCAGACGGGAGAACATTCCATCAGGGGACAACACGGACTTAAACGTACACAATTCACAAACAATCTCTCCTCCAATGTTCTCCATCCTACAGATCCCATAATCCTCAGCCACTTGCAACTTTGTTGCAAAAGTAAATTTCAGTCTCTGATCCTCACATAAATATATTTTTTACATCTTTTCATGTATTGTTTTTACATTCTATGTTCATCTTTTAAAGAAGATTAGAATATTAATAAATTTGAATGGATTATTTAATAGCTGTCACCTCTGAAGCATTGTGGAGAAATCATTTGTGTAGTCCAGCAGGTTTATGTTTTGTCGGCGGTCCTCCTTGCACATGCTCAGTGAATTCTTTAGCACCACCCCCACCATAGCTGGTAAGTAAGTACTATCTGACCTGCCTGGGGCCTGTGACAGTTGCATTATCTGCTGGTTAGTAGTAGTAGGGTCATATTCCAGGCCATTTATATTTAGCATTAGTTCTTATTTAAGTCTTTCATACATATAATGTAATTAATCTATGCTTCTGGTTGTATTTTATAAAACCAGTTCCTCTATACTCTATGACTATGTATCTATGTCCAAGGCCCCTTGTCTGTACCATTGGTCCCAGTGGCCCCCTATTACAGGGATTCTGTGTGCCTCCAGATGTTTGTAGTTTTGGAGTACTGGGAGATGTAGCTTTCAGACATGTGAAGGGCACACCGTTTGAGAATCCCGGCCTTATTAGACCATTCAGAGTTTAGCTGTGTTCTATTTGCACATCCGCAACATGTGTTTCCTGGTTTCCAGGTTTTATTGCTCACCGGAGTTCTCTCTGCCTGTAGAATTGACCAGCCCTGGGGCATTTCCTGCAGATTACATTCCTGCCATAGGAGGGTCGTCCTGCACAGATCTGGGCTATACCTGCCATAAAGGGGAACTTTACTCTCTATTCCTGTTTATGGTCCCATCCCTTTCCTCTGCCCATGTGAACTGGCAATTTCCAGCACATTTCATTGTGTTACGTTTAATTAGGGATCTTTATCTATGTGGCTCTGTCCACCCTTCCAGCCCACAATCCATATATTAATATATCATTGAGTGTGAGTGCCACGTTTAGACATCACTGATTTATATAATACTGAACATTAAGATCAATATTAATAAACCATAGTTAGACCCTCCACAACCCCTTTAATTATGCAGTATCTGTATCAATCGAAGACTTTTATTTAGATAAGGTGGACTGGAAGCCATAAGCAGGAATGGGGCTCCATTCTCTCTGATCACGTTGATGCAGTGTTGGCCATGAAATTAGAATGTCTGCTCTGCACTAACAGAAAGAGATAAGAACATTAAAGATCTTTTAAAGCTTCTCCGACACTTCAACAGTATATGGTCAGGGGCACCACAAGGTGGGCCGTCTTCATTATGTTCAATGGGGCGTGGTTATGGTGTTTCAGTGTTTCTGGTGGACTGAGTAATAAAATGAATTGCTAAATAGACCTTCCCTGTGTCCTTTCTTGCATTGTCCACTCTGGAGAATGACGTTCCTATCAGTATATTTTTAATACGGCTACAGTCGTGAAAATTGTAGTAAATATTGTTATTATTATATAGTCCTATAATACACAAGAGCCAGAAAAATAAAGTCATATATATTCTTATAAAGGATATATTCTTATAAATGGTGCTTAGCTATGTCATCAGTTGTAATCCCGCATATGTATTATAGGAAATAATGGACCCTTTACTATATAATATATAAGGAAATTAAAAGACCTATAGACCCAAAAGTTCCTTGACCTATAGACCAAATGGTTCCATGAGCTATAGACCCAATGGTTCTGTGACCTATAGACCCAAAGGTTCCGTGACCTATAGACCAAATGGTTCCATGAGTTATAGACCCAATGGTTCTGTGTCCTATAGACCCAATGGTTCCGTGACAAGGATGTAAAGGTACGTAGTGACTCGAGTATAAAACCGAGTCCAAGTTTTCAGGCTGGTTTTACAGCCTGAAAAACTTGTTTATACTCGAGTATATACGGTATATGTATTAATACCAGTAATTCTCAAAATTATATGGTATCCCAGTACCAACCAGAAAACTATGTGTTAATACCAGTAATTCTCAATATTATTAGTATCCCCGTACCAACCAGAATTACAGTAATGTATTAATACCAGTAATTCTCAATATTATTAGTATACCGGTACCAAACAGAACTACATTTTATGTATTAGTACCAGTAATTTCAATATATATGGTATCCCATACCAACCAGAACTACAGTATGTATTAATACCAGTAATTCTCAATATTATATAGTATCCCATACCAACAGAACTACATATCAGGGTTATTCAATAATAAAAGTTCTTATCGTTTAAAATGGTGCTAATTTTGCCCCAACCATCAGATTTATTTAACATTGAAAGCTTACATCGATTGGTTGGGGAAAAATTAGCACCATTTTAAACTATAAGAACGTTATTGAATAACCCTGTATATGTATTAATACCAGTAATTCTCAATATTATATGAGTATCCCTGTACCACCAGAACTACAGTATTGTATTAATACCAGTAATTTTCAATATATAAGTATCCCCGTACCAACAGAAATACAGTATATGTATTAATACCAGTAATTCTCAATATTTTTTAGTTTTAGAAACTTATCAAGGCCATTTTAAAGCTATTCAATGAACTTGCCATTACACCACCTGCTGGAAGATAGATCACCGTTCTCACTGAAAACCTTCCTAACTTGAAGATGAAACATGAGAGTTTCTGTCACTCTCTCGTCCCCCAATAAGCTATGAAATGTTTTGCTCATCACTCTAAGTATAAAATAAAAGGGGGCGGTACATATTATTGGTTGTGTGTACCCTTTTTGGAATAATGTGTACACATGGCCATAGTTACACTGCTGGTTTTATTCCATTTTCTCTACATAGCCCATTGCACACATACCAGTACACTTTCTCCTAGTGCAATGCACATCACTACAGGCTGAGCCTGTAACTGGTATTATTGCATAAAACATAGATATGGAAGTAAATAGAGCGGGGTGTTGGTCGATAATTACCATCATTAACATCATGTTCCTGTTACCATTGGCAATAACAATGATGTCACTAACACATGGTTGTTTATTAAAGGGAAGTTAAAGCTATTTAACGGTCTTCAGTGGACGTTTTTATGGCAGGTTACATCGGTCAGTTTACAAAAAAGGCTGGATGAGTTTCTGCAAACAAGGAAGTTGCAAGTTACGGATTGATACAAGTAGAGTTGACCATTTGAATTTCCGATTGCCACTTGGGTCGAAGGAATTTTTCCCCCTTCATAAATTTGTGGGGTTTTTTTTGCCTTCCTTGGACAACAGTTAGGCAGGAATGAGGATATTGCTGATGGGTTGGACTGGATGGATGAACACAACCAACCCACAACATACACAACAACATACACAACAACAACAGACAATAACACAACAGACAGTACATAAAATACACATACAACCATACAAACAAACAAGACAAAAAACAACGAGATAACGACAACAACAAAACAACAGACAACAGACAACTATACTAAACAACTACAAACAGACAAAACTAACGTAACGACATACATACAACAAAACCAACATATATCGAGCTGATCTATACTATACTATACGGTACTATACTAAAACGATACTATACAATACTAGACTATACAATACTATGACGTACTATACTATACTACTGCTATACTATACTATACTATGCTAGTATACATACTGCTATCTATACTATACTTAACTGGTACTATGACTATACAGTACTATACTGTATACTATACTGTATACGTACTATACTATGACTATACTATACTATGCCTATACTATGCTACTACTATTACTATACTATTGCTATACTATACTATACTATACTATACTATACTATACTGATACTATACTATACTATTACTATCTAGCTATACTACTATAACTATACTCATACTATGATAACTATACTATATGCGATACTATGCTATGCTAATACTATACTATACTGTCTATACTAGACTATACTATACTATTACTGATACTATACTATACTGTACTATTTACCGTTACTGACACATACGTATACTATACTATATATCGATACTATTACTATGTCTATACATATATACTATACTGTACTATACTATACTGTACGATACTATACTTACTAGTACTATACTATACTTTACTAACTATGCTATATATACTATGCTATACTATACTTATACTATACTGTACTATACTATCTGTACAAAACTATACTATACTATACAATACTATACTATGCTATACTATAACGATACTATACTATGCTATACTATACTATGCTAACTATACTATACTGTACTATACTATACTGTACAATACTGCCTATACTTACTATACTATACTATGCCATACTATACTATGCTATACTATAATATACTGTACATACTATATATACTGTATATACTATACTGTACTAACTATACGTACTATACTATACTATATATACTATGCTATACTATGCTATACTACATCTATACTTACTATACTATCTATACTATATATACTATATATATAATATATATACTATGCTATGCTATATATGTACTATATACTATGCTATACTATACTATACTATGCATTACTATCTATGCTATACTATGCTATACTGTCAGACTATTACTATACTATACTATAATCTATACTATACTATTACTGTACTATACGTACTGACTATACGTAGTACTATTACTATACATGCTATAACTATACTTGCTATACTATACTATACATATACTACATCATACTGTACTATACTATACTTTACTATACTATATAACTATGACTAACTATGCTATACTATACGATGCTATACTATACTATACATACTGTACTATACTATACTGTACACATACTATTACTATACTATAACAATACTATACTATGCTATACTATACTAAATATACTATGCTATACTATACTATGCTATCTAACTATACTATACATGTACTATACTATACTGTACAATTACATGCTATACTATACTATGCTATACTAACTATACTGTACTATAATATACTATACTATACAATACTATAACTATGCTATACTATACTATACTATTAACTATGCTATACTATACTATGCTATACTAACTATACTATACTACATAATATACATACTATACTAAACTACCAAGTTAAAGCTAATCTTTTTGTAATTCTAGCCCAGAAAACGCTATTTAAATGATGGATCACTTCTTGAGGAATTCCTTATGAGCAGAACAAGGAGCCTATCAAGTAATAGCACATTGCAAACATACAATGTAATAAAACATAGACTGAACAATAGATACAAAACAGCACAAATTATACACATGTTCCATTATACCAACTGGCTACTATACCACAAAAGTGGTCAAACCTTCTCTGGTTAGAGTAATGTACATTTCCCAGGGAGGTAGGAGACAGTACTTCTACCTGCAGTTCTGACCTTACACGATCCCTTACCATAGGTTATAATGGAAGCACAGCCATATCGGGGAGGTGTTCTGGGGAATGAGCAGGAGAGCTGCCAGTCATGACACAAGCACATTTTTGCCAGCTCATGGCTCAGGTTAGAGATAAGGAAGGAGATAACGTACCATCTCCATTCTCCCAGGAAGAGACTGGTTTGCTACTATACTAATGACTCAAATAAATTAAAATAAACACTTCATTTTTTTTATATTCTGCCCTTTTATAGATATTTTATTTTTATTTCTTTCTGCCAAAAGTACATTGTGCAAAGGTTCAAAGAAAGGGGAAATAATAATAGTGTCCAACTCCTATTATATGTGACGATAATAATCAGATAAACCGATTGGTAGGCGGGTAGCACATGATCGCTACAATTAAACATGTCAGGTCATTCTAACTGGTGCCACACACCATACCACAACATCAGGACAACATCCCGGCCCTGATAACTTACGACCGATTTATAGGCGAAACAGTGGCGTATCTACGTTAAAACATTGGGGCACGTGCCCCGGATGTTTTGCAAAGTGCCCCCGAATGTTTTCCTGACTTGTCGCCTAGTTCCGGACTCCCCGGCGGACTCCGTCGGCGCGATGACGTCACGCGCACGCCGGCGCGATGACGTCACGCGCGCGACGGCGCAGAACATACAGACGGCCTCTGCGCTCCCGGCCTTCTCCTACATGATAGATAGCAGAGTTAGATAGCAGCGTTAGATAGCAGCGTTGGTTAGATAGAGAGATAGATAGCAGAGTTAGATAGATAGAAGATAGATAGATAGATAGATAGATAGATAGATAGTAGATAGATAGATAGATAGATAGATAGCTAGAGAGATAGATAGATAGATAGCTAGCCGAGTAGATAGATAGATAGATAGAGTTAGATAGATAGATAGCAGAGTTAGATAGTTAGATAGATAGATAGATAGATAGATAGATAGATAGATAGAGAGCAGGTATATAGATAGATGATAGCAGAGTTAGATAGATAGACAGAGTGATAGATAGATAGCAAGTAGATTAGATAGATAGCAGATAAGATAGCAGAGTTAGATAGATAGATAGAAGATAGATAGCAGAGTTAGATAGATAGCAGAGTTAGATAGATAATAGATAGATGATAGATTAGATAGCAGAGTTTAGATAGATAGATTAGATAGATAGATAGAGGTAGTAGATAGATAGCATAGTTAGATAGCAGAGTTAGATAGATAGATAGCAGAGTTAGATAGCTTAGATAGATAGCAGAGTTAGGGAAGTTAGATAGATAGCAGAGTTAGATAGATAGATAGATAGAGAGTTAGTAGATAGATAGATAGATAGCAGAGTTAGATAGATAGATAGCAGAGATAGATAGATAGATAGATAGCAGAGTTTAGATAGATAGCAGAGTTAGATAGATAGATAGATAGATAGCAGAGTAGATAGATAGATAGATAGATAGATAGATAGATAGATAGATATAGCAGAGTTAGATAGATAGATAGATAGAGTTAGATAGATAGATAGCAGAGTTGTTAGATAGTTGATAGATAGATAGATAGATAGATAGAGAGCAGAGTTATATAGATAGATAGATAGCAGAGTTAGATAGATAGTAGATAGCAGAGTTAGATAGATGCAGAGTTAGATAGATAGATAGCAGAGTTAGATAGATAGATAGCAGAGTTAGTAGATAGCAGAGTTAGATAGATAGATAAGAGATAGCAAAGGTAGATAGATAGCAGAGTTAGATAGATAGATAGTAGATAGATGATAGATAGTAGCAGAGTAGTAGATAGATGCGAGTTAGATAAGATAGAATAGATAGATAGATAGGAGTTAGATAGATAGATAGCAGAGTAGATAGATAGCTAGATAGATAGCAGAGTTGATAGATAGATAGATAGACAGAGTTAGATAGATAGCAGGAGTTAGATAGATAGATAGATAGCAGAGTTAGATAGATAGATAGATAGCAGAGTAGATAGATAGATCGATAGATAGATAGAGTAGAAGAGATAGCAGAGTTAGATAGATAGATAGCAGAGAGAGAGAGGGACAGATAGTAGATAGAAGAGTTAGATAGATAGATAGCAGAGTTAGATAGAAGATAGTAGAGAGTTAGATAGATAGATATACAGAGAGAGAGGGACAGATAGATAGGGGCAAGAGGTCCATGTAAAAGGTACAAGAAGGTCTCCCTGGCCAAAGTATGGCCAAGCGAACTGACTACAACTGAACACAACAGTAAGTTTAAAATTACCAGATTGCTACCAGTATATAATGATATTGCCAGTTTAATGTGCCTTTGTGTATTAATTTGTGTCTCTACTATCCAAATCTCTATCTCTGTCTGTCATTTCACGTCTTTCGTCTGTTTATCACTATGGGCTGTGTGTCTATGTTGTGGTTATCTATCTGTCTGTCTGTGTCTTTTTGGCCATCTCATTAAGTACTTAGTGGGTGTGTCCTAATTGGGGCGGGAGAAAGGGGCGTGGCCTAAAAAATTTTGCGCCGCGCTGCGCGCGGCGCATGGAGTGCCCAGGAGTGCCCCGGATCTTCTTAGACCCTAGATACCCCTGGCGAAATGTCAACCGTAAAGGTTATTGGGCCAGCGAATGTTAGGAATGTGACAGGTTTGAAAAAGCTGGTGGTTGGGTATTAAAATTAAAGCGGAATTTGGCATTTGTCGGTTTGGTGTCTAACAGATAATGGTCAGCGTGACAGACATTATCCTGCCGGTACCGTCTTTCCCGTTCTACTTCAAAATGAATGGGATTGCAAAGAAGAAACGGGAAAGGGGGGTGGGGTACCGGCAGGGTCGTTTAATGTGTGGTATTGCTCGGGTAAGTAAATCTTCTAGGTATGGCCACCATTACTCTGCCAGAATGGGGACAATAATTATCCTTAAATATTGGTTAGTAATACAGGTAATAAAGTGCTGCGCGGTTGGGGTAGGTAACTGACAATTGACCAGGATGAAATGCCCTTTACCAACCTACCTCTACAAATCATATAGGAGAGCAGTTATAGGGGCCTATTTATAAACCTGCGCTATCAGTATATTACCAATATGGCTATTGATGTGGGTTTGTTAGCAGCATCAATATTTCATCGCATGGCAATAAAATACCGATGTTGGAAAATATTGCATGAGAAAATGTTGCTAACGGCCAATAACGCACACAGTATGGAGGATGGTTTTTATACTGTGGTGGTAAAACATAGACGCAATGGTAACATTCTACGGTTTATTTACAATGCTAAAGTGATGATGAAGCCACAGGTCACAGAACCAGGGGGTCTATAGGTCACGGAACCATTGGGTCTATAGGTCACGGAACCATGGGGTCATATAGGTCACGGAACCATTGGGTCTATAGGTCACGGAAACCATTGGGTCTATAGGTCACGGAAACCATTGGGTCTAAGGTCACGGAACCATTGGGTCTATAGCTCATGAACAATTGGTCTTAGGCACACGAACAATTGGGTCTATATGTCACAGAGCCTTTGTGTCATAGGTCACGGAACCATTGGGTCTATAGGACAAGAACCATTGGGTCTATAGGTCAGGAACAATTGGGTCTATAGGACACAGGAATCATTTGGTCAATGTCACAGAGCCTTTGTGTCTATAGGTCACAATGGTTCCGTGACCTATAGACACAAAGGCTCTGTGACATATAGACCAAATGATTCTGTGTCCTATAGACCCAATGGTTCCGTGACCTATAGACCCAATGGTTCTGTGTCCTATAGACCCAATGGTTCCGTGACCTATAGACACAAAGGCTCTGTGACATATAGACCCAATGGTTCCGTGACCTATAGACCAAATGGTTCCATGAGCTATAGACCCAATGGTTCCGTGACCTATAGACCCAATGGTTCCGTGACCTATAGACCCAATGGTTCCGTGACCTATAGACCCAATGGTTCCGTGACCTATAGACCCAATGGTTCCGTGACCTATAGACCCAATGGTTCCGTGACCTATAGACCCAATGGTCTGTGACCTGTGGCTTCATCACTTTAAGCATTGTAAAATAACCGTAGAATGTTACCATTGCGTCTATGTTTTACCACCACAGTATAAAATAACCATCCTCCATACTGTGTGCGTTGGCCGTTAGCAAACATTTTTCTCATGCAATGATGTTCCAACATCGGTATTTTATTGCCATGCGATGAAATATGTGATGCTCAACAAACCCACATCAATAGCCATATAAGATAATGAGTTTCATCTGTATTGTATTAGTGTGATGATTGTATTATACTATCATATCACTAGAGGTCAATATCACTTCCTGTTGTAACACTGTATTTAAATGCCACTTAGCACTTTTGATTATTGTTTTTCTGTTCTGAAGAAGGTACCACACGGGTACCGAAACGTTACAGTGGTGAATAAACACACTACAAATTTTGAAAGACTGGAGTGCGCTGTTTCTTATGATTGTCTGTCAATAGCCATATCGGTAATTACTGATAGCGCAGGTTTATAAATAGGCCCCTATAACTGCTCTCCTATGGGATATGTAGAGGTAGGTTGGTTAAAGGGCATGTTCATCCTGGTCAATTGTCAGTTACCTACCCCAACCGCTCAGCACTTTATTACCTGTATTACTAACCATATTTAAGGATAATTATTGTCCCCATCTGCGGCAGAGTAATGGTGGCCACACTAGAAAGATTTTACTTACCCGAGCAATACCACGACATTAGACCGACCCTGCCGGTACCGCCTTTCCCGTTCTTCTTTGCAAATCCCATTCATTTTGAAGAAGAACGGGAAAGACGGTACCGGCAGGATAATGTCTGTCACGCTGACCATTTATCTGTTAGACATCAAACCGACAAATGCCAAATTCCGCTTTAATTTTAATACCCAAAGCCACAGCTGTTCAAACCTGTCACATTCCATAACATTCGCTGGCCCAATAACGCTTTACGGTTGACATTTCGCCTATAAGATCGGTCGTAAAGTTATCAGGCCGGGATGTTGTCCTGAATGTTGTGGTATGTGTGTGGGCACCAGTTAGAATGACCTGACATGTTAAATTGTAGGCGATCATGTGCTACCAGCCTACCAATCGGTTTATCTGATTATTATCAGTCACAATAAATAGGAGTTGGACACTATTATTATTTCCCCTTTCTTTGAACCTTTCGCACAATGTACTTTTGGCAGAAAGAAATAAAAATGAAAATATCTATAAAAAGGGCAGAATATAAAAAAAATGAAGTGTTTATTTTAATTTATTTGAGTCATTAGTATAGTAGCCAAACCAGTCTCTTCCTGGGGAGAATGGAGATGGTACGTCTATCTCCTTCCTTATCTCTAACCTGAGCCATGAGCTGGCAAAAATGTGCTTGTGTCATGACTGGCAGCTCTCCTGCTCATTCCCCAGAACACCTCCCCGATATGGTCTGTGCTTCCATTATAACCTATGGTAGGGATCGTGTAAGAGATCAGAACTGCAGGTAGAAGTACTGTCTCCTACCTCCCTGGGAAATGTACAGTACTTCTAACCAGGAGAAGGTTTGACCACTTTTGTGGTATAGTAGCCAGTTGGTATAATGGAACATGTGTATAATTTGTGCTGTTTGTATCTATTGTTCAGTCTATGTTTTATTACATTGTATGTTTGCTAATGTGCTATTTACTTGATAGGCTCCTTGTTCTGCCATTAAGGAATTCCTCAGAGAAGTGATCCATCATTTTAAATAGCGGTTTCTGGGCTAGAAGTTACAAAAAGGATTTATCTTTAACTTGGTAGTTTAGTATAGTATAGTATATATAGTATAGTATGTATAGTATAGTATAGTATAGCACGTATAGTATAGTATAGTATGCATAGCATAGCGATAGCATAGCATAGTATTAGTATAGTATAGTATTAGATAGCATAGTATAGTATAGTACTGTATAGCATAGAATAGCACAGAAGACAGCAAGCAAGCACAGCATAGCATAGATAGCATAGTACAGTATAGTATAGTACAGTACAGTACAGTACAGCACAGCATAGTATAGTCATAGTATAGTATAGTATAGTATAGTATAGTACAGTAATAGTATAGTATAGTATAGTATAGTATTGTATAGTATCAGTTAGTATTGTATAGTATAATATAGTATAGTTAGTATAGTATAGTATGGCATAGTATAGTATAGATAGTCTATATTGTATGTATATACAGTATATGTATAGTATACATAGTATTGTATTGTATAGTATAGTATAGTACAGTACAGTAGCATATAGATAGTACAGTATAGTATAGTTATAGCATGTATAGTATAGTATAGTGAGTATAGTATAGATAGTATAGTATAGTAAGTTATCGTATTGTATTAGTATAGTACAGTATAGTATTGTATAGTATAAAATAGTATTGTATGTTATAGTATAGTATAGTTACAGTACAGTATTAGTATCGTACAGTATAGTATAGTATAGCATAGTATAGTATAGCATAGTATAGTATAGTATAGCATAGTATAGTATAGATTAGTATTTGAGGTTAAAGACATACATCCATCAGTCCACAACCCATCTAGCAATATTCTCATTTCCGCCTAACTGTTGGATCCAGAGGAAGGAAAAAAAACCCACCAAATTTATGAAGGGGAAAAATTCCTTCCTGACTCCAAGTGGCAATCGGAAATTCAAAAGGATCAACTCTATTATGTATCAATACCAGTAACTTGCACATTCCTTGTTTGCAGAAACTCGTCCAGCTTTTATTACACTGACCAATGAACCTGTGCCATAAACAACGTCCACTGGAAGACAGTTCCATAGCTTTACCGTTCTCACAGTGACAAAACCCTTTCCCAACTCTACTTTATGTATCAATACCAGTAATTGCCTTCTATAGACCCAATGGTTCCGTGACCTATAGACCCAATGGTTCCGTGACCTATAGACCCAATGGTTCCGTGACCTATAGACCCAATGGTTCCGTGACCTATAGACCCAATGGTTCCGTGACCTATAGACCCAATGGTTCTGTGACCTGTGGCTTCATCACTTTAAGCATTGTAAAATAAACCGTAGAATGTTACCATTGCGTCTATGTTTTACCACCACAGTATAAAATACCATCCTCCATACTGTGTGCGTTATTGGCCGTTAGCAACATTTTCTCAATGCAATGATGTTCCAACATCGGTATTTTATTGCCATGCGATGAAATATTGATGCTGCTAAACAAACCCACATCAATAGCCATATAAGATAATAAGGATGTTAAAGGTACGTAGTGACTCGAGTATAAAACCGAGTCCAAGTTTTCAGGCTGGTTTTACAGCCTGAAAAACTCTTGTTTATACTCGAGTATATACGGTATAGTATTAATACCAGTACATTCTCAATAATTATATGGTTATCCCAGTACCAACCAGAAAACTATGTGTTAATACCAGTAATTCTCAATATTATTAGTATCCCCGTACCAACCAGAATTACAGTAATGTATAATACCAGTAATTCTCAATATTATTAGTATACCGGTACCAAACAGAACTACATTTTATGTATTAGTACCAGTAATTCTCAATATTATATGGTATCCCATACCAACCAGAACTACAGTATATGTATTAATACCAGTAATTCTCAATATTATATAGTATCCCTACCAACCAGAACTACATATCAGGGTTATTCAATAATAAAAGTTCTTATCGTTTAAAATGGTGCTAATTTTGCCCCAACCATCAGATCTTATTTAACATTGAAAGCTTACATCTGATTGGTTGGGGAAAAATTAGCACCATTTTAAACTATAAGAACTGTTATTGAATAACCCTGTATATGTATTAATACCAGTAATTCTCAATATTATATAGTATCCCTGTACCAACCAGAACTACAGTATATGTATTAATACCAGTAATTTTCAATATATAAGTATCCCCGTACCAACCAGAAATACAGTATATGTATTAATACCAGTAATTCTCAATATTTTTTAGTTTTAGAAACTTATCAAGGCCCATTTTAAAGCTATTCAATGAACTTGCCATTACCCACCTGCTGGAAGATAGATCACCGTTCTCACTGAAAAACCTTCCTAACTTGAAGATGAAACATGAGAGTTTCTGTCACTTCTGTCCCCCAATAAGCTATGAAATTGTTTTGCTCATCACTCAAGTATAAAATAAAAGGGGGCGGTACATATTATTGGTTGTGTGTACCCTTTTTGGAATAATGTGTACACATGGCCATAGTTACACTGCTGGTTTATTCATTTTCTCTACATAGCCCATTGCACACATACCAGTACACTTTCTCCTATGCAATGCACATCACTACAGGCTGAGCCGTAACTGGTATTATTGCATAAAACATAGATATGGAAGTAAATAGAGCGGGGTGTTGGTCGATAATTACCATCATTAACATCATGTTCCTGTTACCATTGGCAATAACAATGATGTCACTAACACATGGTTGTTTATTAAAGGGAAGTTAAAGCTATTTAACGGTCTTCAGTGGACGTTTTTATGGCAGGTTACATCGGTCAGTTTACAAAAAAGGCTGGATGAGTTTCTGCAAACAAGGAAGTTGCAAGTTACGGATTGATACAAGTAGAGTTGACCATTTGAATTTCCGATTGCCACTTGGGTCGAAGGAATTTTTCCCCCTTCATAAATTTGTGGGGTTTTTTTTGCCTTCCTTGGACAACAGTTAGGCAGGAATGAGGATATTGCTGATGGGTTGGACTGGATGGATGTAACACAACCAACCCACAACATACACAACAACATACACAACAACAACAGACAATAACACAACAGACAGTACATAAAATACACATACAACCATACAAACAAACAAGACAAAAAACAACGAGATAACGACAACAACAAAACAACAGACAACAGACAACTATACTAAACAACTACAAACAGACAAAACTAACGTAACGACATACATACAACAAAACCAACATATATCGAGCTGATCTATACTATACTATACGGATACTATACTAAAACGATACAATACAATACTAGACTATACAATACTATGACGTACTATACTATACTACTGCTATACTATACTATACTATGACTAGTATACATACGCTATCTATACTATACTTAACTGGTACTATGACTATACAGTACTATACTGTATACTATACTGTATCGTACTATACTAGATATACTATACTATGCCTATACTATGCTACTACTATTACTATACTATTGACTATACTATACTATACTATACTATACTATACTATACTGCTTACTATACTATACTATTACTATCTAGCTATACTACTATAACTATACTCATACTATGATAACTATACTATATGCGATACTATGCTATGCTAATACTATACTATACTGTCTATACTAGACTATACTATACTATTACTGATACTATACTATACTGTACTATTTACCGTTACTGACACATACGTATACTATACTATATATCGATACTATTACTATGCTATACATATATACTATACTGTACTATACTATACTGTACGATACTATACTTACTAGTACTATACTATACTTTACTAACTATGCTATATATACTATGCTATACTATACTTATACTATACTGTACTATACTATCTGTACAAAACTATACTATACTATACAATACTATACTATGCTATACTATAACGATACTATACTATGCTATACTATACTATGCTAACTATACTATACTGTACTATACTATACTGTACAATACTGCCTATACTTACTATACTATACTATGCCATACTATACTATGCTATACTATAATATACTGTACATACTATATATACTGTATATACTATACTGTACTAACTATACGTACTATACTATACTATATATACTATGCTATACTATGCTATACTACATCTATACTTACTATACTATCTATACTATATATACTATATATATAATATGATATACTATGCTATGCTATATATGTACTATATACTATGCTATACTATACTATACTATGCATTACTATCTATGCTATACTATGCTATACTGTCAGACTATTACTATACTATACTATAATCTTACTATACTATTACTGTACTATACGTACTGACTATACGTAGTACTATTACTATACATGCTATAACTATACTTGCTATACTATACTATACATATACTACATCATACTGTACTATACTATACTTTACTATACTATATAACTATGACTAACTATGCTATACTATACGATGCTATACTATACTATACATACTGTACTATACTATACTGTACACATACTATTACTATACTATAACAATACTATACTATGCTATACTATACTAAATATACTATGCTATACTATACTATGCTATTAACTATACTATAATGTACTATACTATACTGTACAATACATGCTATACTATACTATGCTATACTAACTATACTGTACTATAATATACTATACTATACAATACTATAACTATGCTATACTATACTATACTATCTAACTATGCTATACTATACTATGCTATACTATACTATACTATACTACATAATATACATACTATACTAAACTACCAAGTTAAAGCTAAATCTTTTTGTAACTTCTAGCCCAGAAAACCGCTATTTAAATGATGGATCACTTCTTGAGGAATTCCTTATGGCAGAACAAGGAGCCTATCAAGTAATAGCACATTGCAAACATACAATGTAATAAACATAGACTGAACAATAGATACAAAACAGCACAAAATTATACACATGTTCCATTATACCAACTGGCTACTATACCACAAAAGTGGTCAAACCTTCTCCTGGTTAGAGTAATGTACATTTCCCAGGGAGGTAGGAGACAGTACTTCTACCTGCAGTTCTGATCCTTACACGATCCCTACCATAGGTTATAATGGAAGCACAGCCATATCGGGGAGGTGTTCTGGGGAATGAGCAGGAGAAGCTGCCAGTCATGACACAAGCACATTTTTGCCAGCTCATGGCTCAGGTTAGAGATAAAGGAAGGAGATAACGTACCATCTCCATTCTCCCAGGAAGAGACTGGTTTGCTACTATACTAATGACTCAAATAAATTAAAATAAACACATTCATTTTTTTTATATTCTTGCCCTTTTATAGATATTTTATTTTTATTTCTTTCTGCCAAAAGTACATTGTGCAAAGGTTCAAAGAAAGGGGAAATAATAATAGTGTCCAAACTCCTATTATATGTGACGATAATAATCAGATAAACCATTGGTAGGCGGTAGCACATGATCGCTACAATTAAACATGTCAGGTCATTCTAACTGGTGCCACACACCATACCACAACATCAGGACAACATCCCGGCCTGATAACTTACGACCGATTTATAGGCGAAACAGTGGCGTATCTACGTTAAAACATTGGGGCACGTGCCCCGGATGTTTTGCAAAGTGCCCCCGAATGTTTTCCTGACTTGTCGCCTAGTTCCGGACTCCCCGGCGGACTCCGTCGGCGCGATGACGTCACGCGCACGCCGGCGCGATGACGTCACGCGCGCGACGGCGCAGAACATACAGACGGCCTCTGCGCTCCCGGCCTTCTCCTACATGATAGATAGCAGAGTTAGATAGCAGCGTTAGATAGCAGCGTGGTTAGATAGAGAGATAGATAGCAGAGTTAGATAGATAGAAGATAGATAGATAGATAGATAGATAGATAGATAGTAGATAGATAGATAGATAGATAGATAGCTAGAGAGATAGATAGATAGATAGCTAGCGAGTAGATAGATAGATAGATAGAGTTAGATAGATAGATAGCAGAGTTAGATAGTTAGATAGATAGATAGATAGATAGATAGATAGATAGATAGAGAGCAGAGTATATAGATAGATGATAGCAGAGTTAGATAGATAGACAGAGTTGATAGATAGATAGCAGAGTAGATTAGATAGATAGAGAAGTAAAGATAGCAGAGTTAGATAGATAGATAGAAGATAGATAGCAGAGTTAGATAGATAGCAGAGTTAGATAGATAGATAGATAGATGATAGATTAGATAGCAGAGTTTAGATAGATAGATATAGATAGATAGATAGCAGGTAGATAGATAGATAGATAGATAGATAGCAGAGTTAGATAGATAGATAGCAGAGTTAGATAGCATTAGATAGATAGCAGAGTATAGGAGAAAGTTAGATAGATAGCAGAGTTAGATAGATAGATAGATAGCAGAGTTAGTAGATAGATAGATAGATAGCAGAGTTAGATAGATAGATAGCAGAGATAGATAGATAGATAGATAGCAGAGTTTAGATAGATAGCAGAGTTAGATAGATAGATAGATAGATAGCAGAGTAGATAGATAGATAGATAGATAGATAGATAGATAGATAGATGATAGCAGAGTTAGATAGATAGATAGATAGAGTTAGATAGATAGATAGCAGAGTTGTTAGATAGTTGATAGATAGATAGATAGATAGATAGAGAGCAGAGTTATATAGATAGATAGATAGACAGAGTTAGATAGATAGTAGATAGCGAGTTAGATAGATGACAGAGTTAGATAGATAGATAGCAGAGTTAGATAGATAGATAGCAGAGTTAGTAGATAGCAGAGTTAGATAGATAGATAAGAGATAGCAAAGGTAGATAGATAGCAGAGTTAGATAGATAGATAGATAGATAGATGATAGATAGTAGCAGAGTAGTAGATAGATGCGAGTTAGATAAGATAGAATAGATAGATAGATAGCGAGTTAGATAGATAGATAGCAGAGTAGATAGATAGCTAGATAGATAGCAGAGTATGATAGATAGATAGATAGACAGAGTTAGATAGATAGCAGGAGTTAGATAGATAGATAGATAGCAGAGTTAGATAGATAGATAGATAGACAGAGTAGATAGATAGATGATAGATAGATAGAGGTAGAAGAGATAGCAGAGTAGATAGATAGATAGCAGAGAGAGAGAGGGACAGATAGTAGATAGAAGAGTTAGATAGATAGATAGCAGAGTTAGATAGAAGATAGATAGAGATTAGATAGATAGATATACAGAGAGAGAGGGACAGATAGATAGGGGCAAGAGGTCCATGTAAAAGGTACAAGAAGGTCTCCCTGGCCAAAGTATGGCCAAGCGAACTGACTACAACTGAACACAACAGTAAGTTTAAAATTACCAGATTGCTACCAGTATATAATGATATTGCCAGTTTAATGTGCCTTTGTGTATTAATTTGTGTCTCTACTATCCAAATCTCTATCTCTGTCTGTCATTTCACGTCTTTCGTCTGTTTATCACTATGGGCTGTGTGTCTATGTTGTGGTTATCTATCTGTCTGTCTGTGTCTTTTTGGCCATCTCATTAAGTACTTAGTGGGTGTGTCCTAATTGGGGCGGGAGAAAGGGGCGTGGCCTAAAAAATTTTGCGCCGCGCTGCGCGCGGCGCATGGAGTGCCCAGGAGTGCCCCGGATCTTCTTAGACCCTAGATACCCCTGGCGAAATGTCAACCGTAAAGGTTATTGGGCCAGCGAATGTTAGGAATGTGACAGGTTTGAAAACAGCTGGTGGTTGGGTATTAAAATTAAAGCGGAATTTGGCATTTGTCGGTTTGGTGTCTAACAGATAATGGTCAGCGTGACAGACATTATCCTGCCGGTACCGTCTTTCCCGTTCTACTTCAAAATGAATGGGATTGCAAAAGAAGAAACGGTGAAAGGGGGGGTACCGGCAGGGTCGTTTAATGTCGTGGTATGCTCGGGTAAGTAAATCTTTCTAGGTATGGCCACCATTACTCTGCCAGAATGGGGACAATAATTATCCTTAAATATCTGGTTAGTAATACAGGTAATAAAGTGCTGAGCGGTTGGGGTAGGTAACTGACAATTGACCAGGATGAACATGCCCTTTAACCAACCTACCTCTACAATATCATATAGGAGAGCAGTTATAGGGGCCTATTTATAAACCTGCGCTATCAGTATATTACCAAGCAGAAACTCATCCAGCTTTTTATTAAACTGACCAATGAACCTGCCATAACAACGTCCACTGGAAGACAGGATCAATGATGTTAATGATGGTAATTTATCGACCAACACACCCTGCTCTATTTACTTCCATATCTATGTTTATAGCAATATTACAGTTACAGGCTCAGCCTGTAGTGATGTGCATTGCATAGGAGAAAGTGTACTGGGTATGTGTGCAATGGGCTATGTAGAGAAAATGAAATAAAACCAGCAGTGTAACTATGGCCATGTGTACACATTATTCCAAAAAGAGGTACACACAACCAATAATATGTACCGCCCCTCTTTATTTTATACTTGTGAGATGAGCAAAACAATTTCATAGCTTATTGGGGGACAGAGAGTGACAGAAATACTCATGTTTCATCTTCAAGTTAGGAAAGGTTTTCAGTGAGAACGGTGAAACTATCTTCCAGCAGGTGTGGTAATGGCACGTTCATTGAATAGCTTTAAAAGTGGCCTTGATAAGATTCTAAAACTAAAAAATATTGAGAATTACTGGTATTAATACATATACTGTAGTTCTGGTTGGTACGGGGATACTATATAATATTGAAAATTACTGGTATTAATACATATACTGTAGTTCTGGTTGGTACTCTCCAGATTCATATTTGCATAGAGAGAAACTGGAGCAGCAGTCCAAGCTCTTAATCCACTGGATCCCTTGGTTTCATGTTGGGTCTTTGCTTCTGGTTTAAGAAAGTGATACAGTTTGGCGGCTGAAATCTGTTTTTAAATACCTGCAAAGATCAAATCCATCATTGGCTGAGATCTGTCTCATGGGTATCAGCAGAGGATATTACCAAGAGCACAAGAATCCAAGCGTCCCCAAATTAATACCACCCTCCAACATTCCCCTTTATCACTAACATTTGACACAGAGCTGTGATAAGATCAGGTTCACGTCATATCCTCCCCCTGACAGTTCTCTGCATGATTGTATATAAGGTAACTAGTAAAGGGGAACGTGGGAGCGTACATTATATTGCAGAGTGTGCAGCGCTGAGTAAATCCCAATCAGGGGAGTTCTACCCCGGTGAGGTGACGAAACCAACAATATGCTGGGGGTAAATGCAGGAAATGATGTGGAAGGAATGGCTGTGACTCGGTGTTGTGACCATGTCATGTGAAGGTTTAACAGATTGTATGGGGAGTTTATTTTTAATAAAACTTAAATGTTCCCCTAGTTTGTCTCTTCTTCTTTAAGCTGAAGAAAAGTAGAGCTGGTGATACCTTTCTTCTCGTATTTATGGCTAACATGGTACAAACCTCAATATTGCTTTTTATAGCCCTAATCTTGGTCCATCAGGCCCGCTGTTCCACAAAGGTAAAGAGGACAAGGTGATGAAATCCAGTCCCCAAATTGAGAAGGGTTGAAATAGGAGCTATGGGTTAAGGACCAAAATATGAATGCCTAATAATTGTGTGTTGAATTTCTATTTCAAATTCCTCTTAGCTCTCTGACCACTAGGAGTCTATGTGAGGCTTTTTGGATGTTTATGTGTAAAAATGGGATTTTTGAGCACCAGGGGCACAGTGAGCACTTTTATTAGTTATGTTCGTAGTACTTTAGTACACCCTAAAATGAAAGGAATCCAGTGATCTGGGGGAAATGTTGCTGGTTATGCTTTTTCCTTGCACGCCCAGTAATTTTAACTAAAACGCGGAGAGCACAGTGTGATAGGACAGTAGTGTTCATTTCTGTTACTGTGGGGATGGGGGGGTGGGCAGCAGGAGAGAGAGCGACATTATCACTGGGGGAACATATTTTTTCGGGGTCGCAAGACATCCCACCTGCAAAAAATAATTTTTGGGAGCTGCCCCACCAACAACCAAAAAAACCAAATGCGTAAGAACAAAATTTTAAAATGTCCACTTACCAATAAGAAGAGTATGCTCATGTCCCCCTCTCTTACTGGCCTGACACACTTATATATTGAATGGGGAGATGTATAAAGACATTGATGTCCATTTAGTCACAAACCATTAGACCTTGTAAAACTCTACAACTACCTATAATGCCTGCCTGTAATAGTAGTAAACATAGTATTAGAAGTTGAAAAAAGACGTACGTCCACTAGTCCAACCTTTATATTCCCTACCAATAATGTCTGTATAACAGTACATAGTAAGATAGTATTGGAGGTTGTCTAAAGAATCCATCCATCTAGTCCAAGCCTTTATTCCCTACCCATAATGTCTGTATAACAGTTAATAGTACAAGTATGGAGGTTGTATTAAAGACACACGTCCATCTAGGCCAACCTTTATACCCTACCCATTAGGCTGTAAACATTTACATAGTAACATAGTATTGAGTTGTATAAGACATACGTCCATCTAGTCCAACTTTATACCATACCCGAATGTTGTCTAACAGTTACATTAGTAAGATAGTATTGGAGGTGGTATAAAGACAAACGTCCATTCGTCCAACCTTTATACCCTACCCAGAATTGTTCTGTATACAACAGTTACAAGATAACATAGTAGTATTGGAGGTTGTATAAAGACAACCGTCCCATCTAGTCCAACAGTTTAGACCCTACCCATAAGTCTGTCTAACAGTTACAGAGTAAAACATAGTATGGGAGGTGTATAAAGACATATGTCCATCTCGTCCAACCTTATACCTACCCATAATGTTCTGTCTAACAGCTTACATAGTAAGATAGTATTGGAGGTTTGATAACGACAAACCGTCCATTCTAGTCCACCTTATACCCTTACCCATAATGTCGGTTATAACAGTTACATAGTAACATAGTATTGAGGTTGTATAAAGACATACGTCCATCCTAGTCCAACCTTTTAACCCTTACCCATAATGTATTCTAACAGTTACATAGTATACATAGTATTGGAGGTTGTATAAAGACATATGTCCATCTCGTTCCTCCAACCATGTTTACCCTACCCATATGTAAATAGTCAATAGTAACATAGTAATGGAGGGGTGAATAAAAGACATATGTCCATCTAGTCCACCTTTATACCCTACCCATAAGTATGGATAACAATTACATTGGTAACATTAGTAATTGGGTTGTATAAAGGACATATGTCCATCTAGTACAAACCTTTATATCCTACCCATAATGTCTGTTCTAACACTTACATTAGTAACATAGTAATGGAGTGTATAAAGACATCTGTCATCTAGTCCTGCCTTTATAGCATGCGCATTAACTTTACCTATCATTTGATCCAGAGGAAGAGAGAAATGAATCAACCAGAACTAAGTATAGTATTAATACCAGAATTCTCAATATTATATAGATACTGTACCAAACCCAGAACTACCAGTTAGGTATTAATCCCAGTAATTCTCATATTATATAAGTATCCCACATACACCCCACCAGAACTACAGTATATGATTAATACCAGTATTCTTAATATTGTATAGTACCCATTACCCAAACCAGAACTACAGTATAATTGTATTAATACCGTAAGTCTCAAATATGATTATGGTTATCCCCGTATCAACCAGAACTACAGTTACCCTATGTTAAATACCAGTAATTCTCAATAATTATATAGATCCCGTACTGACCAGAACGACAGTTATGTATTTAATACCAGTAATTCTTAAATATTATATAGATCCCTGTACCACACCAGAATACAGTAATCTCAATATTATATAGTATCACTGTACAACCAGGAATCAGTATATGGCTTAATACCAGTAATTCTCAATTATGATGATAGTATCCGAATAGCAACCAGAACGACATTATATCTCAATATTATATACTATCCTTGTTACCAACCAGACAACTACAGTATATGTATTATTCCAATAATTCTCAATATTATATGGGTATCCCCGTACAACCAGAATTCAGTACCGTATATACTAGAGGATTAAAACGAAACGAAGTAGTATAAACCGAGGTTACCCAATTTCAGCTAAAAAAATTCTAATAAAAGTTGTTGACTCGAAGTAGTATAAACCGAGGATGTAACTTGATTCAAGATGTTTGAAACTACAACTCCCAAGCTAATAAAGCATGCTGGGAGTTGTAGTTCCAAAAATCTTGAAGGCAACCCTCACTTGGCAGTCAAGATGTTTGGAAACTACAATCCCAGCATGCTTTATTAGCGGGAGTTGTAGTTTCCAAACACTTGAATGCCAAGTGAGTGTGGCATTCAAAAAATGTTTGGAAACTACAACTCCCAAGCATGCTTTATAGCGGGAGTTGTAGGTTTCCAAAATCTTGAATGCCACCCTCACTTGGGCATTCAAGATGTTTGGGAAACTGGCAACTCCCAGCGTAAATTAAAGCTGCTGGGAGTTTGTACGTTTCCAAACATCTTGAATGCCACCCTCCCATCCAGTTCAGTTTTTGTACCTCCATCCAAGGCTCTGTTGCTGGCATGGAAAGGTAAGTGCTTCCACTTCGGCAGCAGCGTCCTATCCAGTCGGCAACGTTCTCTCCATTCGGCAGCAGCGAGCTCAATCTCTGTACTGGCGAGCGGCTGATGTCACTAATTGGCGCCGGCCGTGACGCCGGGCAGTGATGACGGCGGCCGGCGCGCCAGACATGGATCATGCGGCTGCCGGAATGCAAAGGAGTACAGTGACTCGAGTATAAACCGAGTCCAAGTTTCAGCTGGTTTACAGCTGAAAACGCCGTTTTACCGGTATTATGGTATATGTATTATACCAGTAATTCTAATATATATGGATCCCGTACAAACAGAACTATGTGTTAAATTTACAGTTAAATTCTCAAAGATTAGATAGATCCCCGTACAAACCAGAATTACAGTATATGAGTAATACCAGTTAATTATCAATATTTTATTAGTAGACCGGTACCCAACCAGAATACAGTTGATGTATTAGTACCAGTAATTCTCAAAATTATATGGTATCCGTACCAACCAGAACTACAGTTATAGTATTGAAAGGCTATGGTCCACCCCTTAAAATAGAGTTTTAAATTCTGCTCCCATGTCCCCATGCCCCAACCGAAGTTTTTTTTTTTTCAGAAAGCCCCCCAAACTCTTACTTACCTCCCCGCGAATCCTCCGCCGCACTCCGGCCCTCTGCGTCGGAATGCAAGCAGAGGGCGGGACCGGCCAGTCGCGTCTTGGGTGATTGGGCGAGCGGCAGCCCAAATCAGGAAGCGGCTGCCGGTCATCAGTGCGCGGAGAAAGGGAGAGGTAAGTAAGAGTTTGGGGAGCTTTTTAACAAAAAAAACATTGCGGTTGGGCTGGGGGGACATGGGGGAGCAGAATATATTAAGGGGGTTTTAATGCTAGGGGGAGGGATAGTAGAACGGGAGGGAGATGGAGGGGGAGGAGGGGGAAGAAGGGCCTGCAGGCAAGCTGGCAGGAACTCCGGGAGGCCAGGTAAGCAGGCAGTGTCCTATAGGGACTGCTACCTCCTGGGTGGTCAGTTTTGGAACGTTGGGGGGGTGGATACAGGAGAACCAGATGGAGAGTTGGGATGTGAGGAAGGATTAAACTACACTACATGGTGGGGCCAGTAGTGGGGGGAACTATAGTTTGGGGGTGGACAATGCCCTTTAATACCAGTAATTCTAATATTATATAGTATCCCCAGTTACACCAGAATACAGTAGATGTAGTAATACCGAGTAATTCTCAATAATTATATAGTATCCCGTTACCAACCAGAAACACTATCAGGGTTATTCAATAAAAGTCTTATCGTTTAAAATGGTGTAATTTTGCAAACCAAATCAGATCTATTTTAACATGTGGAAAGATTACATCTGATTTGGGTGGGGCAAAATTAGCACCATTTTAAACGATAATAAGAATGTTATTGAATAACCCTGTATATGTATTAATACCAAGAATTCTCAATATTATATAAGATCCTTTATTCAATAATAGTTCTTATCGTTTAAAATGGTGCTAATTTTGCCCCAACCAATCAGATGTAAGCTTTCAAATGTTAAATAAGATCTGATTGGTTGTGGCAAAATTAGCACCATTTTAAACGATAAGAACTATTATTGAATAACCCTGATAATCGGCTAATCTGCAGTCACAAGTGTCTTAAAACTGAGCGTCCATCTCCAGATTCATATTTGCATAGAGAGAAACTGGAGCAGCAGTCCAAGCTCTTAATCCACTGGATCCCTTGGTTTCATGTTGGGTCTTTGCTTCTGGTTTAAGAAAGTGATACAGTTTGGCGGCTGAAATCTGTTTTTAAATACCTGCAAAGATCAAATCCATCATTGGCTGAGATCTGTCTCATGGGTATCAGCAGAGGATATTACCAAGAGCACAAGAATCCAAGCGTCCCCAAATTAATACCACCCTCCAACATTCCCCTTTATCACTAACATTTGACACAGAGCTGTGATAAGATCAGGTTCACGTCATATCCTCCCCCTGACAGTTCTCTGCATGATTGTATATAAGGTAACTAGTAAAGGGGAACGTGGGAGCGTACATTATATTGCAGAGTGTGCAGCGCTGAGTAAATCCCAATCAGGGGAGTTCTACCCCGGTGAGGTGACGAAACCAACAATATGCTGGGGGTAAATGCAGGAAATGATGTGGAAGGAATGGCTGTGACTCGGTGTTGTGACCATGTCATGTGAAGGTTTAACAGATTGTATGGGGAGTTTATTTTTAATAAAACTTAAATGTTCCCCTAGTTTGTCTCTTCTTCTTTAAGCTGAAGAAAAGTAGAGCTGGTGATACCTTTCTTCTCGTATTTATGGCTAACATGGTACAAACCTCAATATTGCTTTTTATAGCCCTAATCTTGGTCCATCAGGCCCGCTGTTCCACAAAGGTAAAGAGGACAAGGTGATGAAATCCAGTCCCCAAATTGAGAAGGGTTGAAATAGGAGCTATGGGTTAAGGACCAAAATATGAATGCCTAATAATTGTGTGTTGAATTTCTATTTCAAATTCCTCTTAGCTCTCTGACCACTAGGAGTCTATGTGAGGCTTTTTGGATGTTTATGTGTAAAAATGGGATTTTTGAGCACCAGGGGCACAGTGAGCACTTTTATTAGTTATGTTCGTAGTACTTTAGTACACCCTAAAATGAAAGGAATCCAGTGATCTGGGGGAAATGTTGCTGGTTATGCTTTTTCCTTGCACGCCCAGTAATTTTAACTAAAACGCGGAGAGCACAGTGTGATAGGACAGTAGTGTTCATTTCTGTTACTGTGGGGATGGGGGGGTGGGCAGCAGGAGAGAGAGCGACATTATCACTGGGGGAACATATTTTTTCGGGGTCGCAAGACATCCCACCTGCAAAAAATAATTTTTGGGAGCTGCCCCACCAACAACCAAAAAAACCAAATGCGTAAGAACAAAATTTTAAAATGTCCACTTACCAATAAGAAGAGTATGCTCATGTCCCCCTCTCTTACTGGCCTGACACACTTATATATTGAATGGGGAGATGTATAAAGACATTGATGTCCATTTAGTCACAAACCATTAGACCTTGTAAAACTCTACAACTACCTATAATGCCTGCCTGTAATAGTAGTAAACATAGTATTAGAAGTTGAAAAAAGACGTACGTCCACTAGTCCAACCTTTATATTCCCTACCAATAATGTCTGTATAACAGTACATAGTAAGATAGTATTGGAGGTTGTCTAAAGAATCCATCCATCTAGTCCAAGCCTTTATTCCCTACCCATAATGTCTGTATAACAGTTAATAGTACAAGTATGGAGGTTGTATTAAAGACACACGTCCATCTAGGCCAACCTTTATACCCTACCCATTAGGCTGTAAACATTTACATAGTAACATAGTATTGAGTTGTATAAGACATACGTCCATCTAGTCCAACTTTATACCATACCCGAATGTTGTCTAACAGTTACATTAGTAAGATAGTATTGGAGGTGGTATAAAGACAAACGTCCATTCGTCCAACCTTTATACCCTACCCAGAATTGTTCTGTATACAACAGTTACAAGATAACATAGTAGTATTGGAGGTTGTATAAAGACAACCGTCCCATCTAGTCCAACAGTTTAGACCCTACCCATAAGTCTGTCTAACAGTTACAGAGTAAAACATAGTATGGGAGGTGTATAAAGACATATGTCCATCTCGTCCAACCTTATACCTACCCATAATGTTCTGTCTAACAGCTTACATAGTAAGATAGTATTGGAGGTTTGATAACGACAAACCGTCCATTCTAGTCCACCTTATACCCTTACCCATAATGTCGGTTATAACAGTTACATAGTAACATAGTATTGAGGTTGTATAAAGACATACGTCCATCCTAGTCCAACCTTTTAACCCTTACCCATAATGTATTCTAACAGTTACATAGTATACATAGTATTGGAGGTTGTATAAAGACATATGTCCATCTCGTTCCTCCAACCATGTTTACCCTACCCATATGTAAATAGTCAATAGTAACATAGTAATGGAGGGGTGAATAAAAGACATATGTCCATCTAGTCCACCTTTATACCCTACCCATAAGTATGGATAACAATTACATTGGTAACATTAGTAATTGGGTTGTATAAAGGACATATGTCCATCTAGTACAAACCTTTATATCCTACCCATAATGTCTGTTCTAACACTTACATTAGTAACATAGTAATGGAGTGTATAAAGACATCTGTCATCTAGTCCTGCCTTTATAGCATGCGCATTAACTTTACCTATCATTTGATCCAGAGGAAGAGAGAAATGAATCAACCAGAACTAAGTATAGTATTAATACCAGAATTCTCAATATTATATAGATACTGTACCAAACCCAGAACTACCAGTTAGGTATTAATCCCAGTAATTCTCATATTATATAAGTATCCCACATACACCCCACCAGAACTACAGTATATGATTAATACCAGTATTCTTAATATTGTATAGTACCCATTACCCAAACCAGAACTACAGTATAATTGTATTAATACCGTAAGTCTCAAATATGATTATGGTTATCCCCGTATCAACCAGAACTACAGTTACCCTATGTTAAATACCAGTAATTCTCAATAATTATATAGATCCCCGTACCGACCAGAACAAGTATGTATTATAATACCAGTATTCTTGCATATTATATAGATCCCTGTACCACAACCAGATGTAAATACCAGTAATCTCAATATTATATAGTATCCCCTTGTTACAACCAGGAATCAGTATATGAGCTTAATACCAGTAATTCTCAATATATGAGATAGTATCCGAATACCAACCAGATACGTGTATGTCATTTCAGTGAATCTCAATATTATATAGTATCCCTGTTACCAACCATGCAACTACAGATTATGTTATTGAATAACCACGTAATTCTCAATATTATAGGGTATCCCCGTACCAACCCAGAACTATCAGTACCGTATATACTAGAGGATTAAAACGAAACGAAGTAGTATAAACCGAGGTTACCCAATTTCAGCTAAAAAAATTCTAATAAAAGTTGTTGACTCGAAGTAGTATAAACCGAGGATGTAACTTGATTCAAGATGTTTGAAACTACAACTCCCAAGCTAATAAAGCATGCTGGGAGTTGTAGTTCCAAAAATCTTGAAGGCAACCCTCACTTGGCAGTCAAGATGTTTGGAAACTACAATCCCAGCATGCTTTATTAGCGGGAGTTGTAGTTTCCAAACACTTGAATGCCAAGTGAGTGTGGCATTCAAAAAATGTTTGGAAACTACAACTCCCAAGCATGCTTTATAGCGGGAGTTGTAGGTTTCCAAAATCTTGAATGCCACCCTCACTTGGGCATTCAAGATGTTTGGGAAACTGGCAACTCCCAGCGTAAATTAAAGCTGCTGGGAGTTTGTACGTTTCCAAACATCTTGAATGCCACCCTCCCATCCAGTTCAGTTTTTGTACCTCCATCCAAGGCTCTGTTGCTGGCATGGAAAGGTAAGTGCTTCCACTTCGGCAGCAGCGTCCTATCCAGTCGGCAACGTTCTCTCCATTCGGCAGCAGCGAGCTCAATCTCTGTACTGGCGAGCGGCTGATGTCACTAATTGGCGCCGGCCGTGACGCCGGGCAGTGATGACGGCGGCCGGCGCGCCAGACATGGATCATGCGGCTGCCGGAATGCAAAGGAGTACAGTGACTCGAGTATAAACCGAGTCCAAGTTTCAGCTGGTTTACAGCTGAAAACGCCGTTTTACCGGTATTATGGTATATGTATTATACCAGTAATTCTAATATATATGGATCCCGTACAAACAGAACTATGTGTTAAATTTACAGTTAAATTCTCAAAGATTAGATAGATCCCCGTACAAACCAGAATTACAGTATATGAGTAATACCAGTTAATTATCAATATTTTATTAGTAGACCGGTACCCAACCAGAATACAGTTGATGTATTAGTACCAGTAATTCTCAAAATTATATGGTATCCGTACCAACCAGAACTACAGTTATAGTATTGAAAGGCTATGGTCCACCCCTTAAAATAGAGTTTTAAATTCTGCTCCCATGTCCCCATGCCCCAACCGAAGTTTTTTTTTTTTCAGAAAGCCCCCCAAACTCTTACTTACCTCCCCGCGAATCCTCCGCCGCACTCCGGCCCTCTGCGTCGGAATGCAAGCAGAGGGCGGGACCGGCCAGTCGCGTCTTGGGTGATTGGGCGAGCGGCAGCCCAAATCAGGAAGCGGCTGCCGGTCATCAGTGCGCGGAGAAAGGGAGAGGTAAGTAAGAGTTTGGGGAGCTTTTTAACAAAAAAAACATTGCGGTTGGGCTGGGGGGACATGGGGGAGCAGAATATATTAAGGGGGTTTTAATGCTAGGGGGAGGGATAGTAGAACGGGAGGGAGATGGAGGGGGAGGAGGGGGAAGAAGGGCCTGCAGGCAAGCTGGCAGGAACTCCGGGAGGCCAGGTAAGCAGGCAGTGTCCTATAGGGACTGCTACCTCCTGGGTGGTCAGTTTTGGAACGTTGGGGGGGTGGATACAGGAGAACCAGATGGAGAGTTGGGATGTGAGGAAGGATTAAACTACACTACATGGTGGGGCCAGTAGTGGGGGGAACTATAGTTTGGGGGTGGAAATGCACTTTAATACCAGTAATTCTCAATATTATATAGTATCCAGTTACACCAGAATACAGTAGATGTAGTAATACCAGAGTAATTCTCAAATTATATAGTTATCCCGTTACCAACCAGAAATCACTTGAGAATTACTGGTATTAATACATATACTGTAGTTCTGGTTGGTACGGGGATACTATATAATATTGAGAATTACTGGTATTAAAGGGCATCTATAGTGAAAAAAACACATTGCCCCTTTGCAAAGTTAAATTCATGTACTCTGTGCTGCCTTAATCCTATATCTGTCACTGACTCTGTTTAACCATGGTGTCAGATCTGTGTGCAGCATTCCCCCCTTCTCCCTCCCCTCTGTTACCTCCTCCATGTCTCAGCTCCGGCTAACCGACAAGCTTTTTATGTGCAGTAGGAGTTAAAAGTTCAACATCCTGAAAAACACACCCACGCACAGTGGCCAATAGAAAGTAAGCTGTCCTGGAGACACGGAAGAAGGAGATCAGTACAGTTTACGATCTCTCACTTTGTGACCCATCATCAATCAGTGAAAGCTATTAAGAAGGGGGGTCAAGTGCAGCCTTATATCTAACATCAAAGCTACCTTTCTCCCCCTGCTAATGCTGTTATCTCTATGTTTATTACAGAGCAGGGAGGGGGGATCAAGTCACAGGGATTTGATTGACAGTCCAAGTAGGAGTAGAGGAATGCAATCACGTATTCTTCTAACTGGTGTATCTCAGGACAGAGAGGGAATCTGAAAAAAGTGAAGACACTCTGGGGGTTGTAGGGAATTATAGAACACATGGAAAGAAAGAAAAAAAAGTTCATTTTCCCACTATAGATGCCCTTTAATACATATTCTGTAGTTCTGGTTGGTACAGGGATACTATATAATATTGAGAGTTACTGGTATTAATGCATATACTGTAGTTCTGGTTGGTACAGTAATACTATATAATATTGAGAATTACTGGTATTAATACATATACTGTAGACCAATCAGATGTAAGTTTCAAATGTAAATAAGATTGATTGGTTGGGGGCAAATTAGCACCATTTTAAACGATAAGAACTTTTATTGACAATAACCCGATAGTGTAGTTTCTGGTTGGTATGGGGATACTATTAATATTGAGATTATTAAGTATTAATAATATACTGTAGTTTTCTGGTGGTCCATGGGGATACATATAAGTATTGAGAATTACTGGTACTAATACATCAACTGTAGTTCTGGTTGGTACCGGTATACTAAATAATATGAGAATTACTGGTATTAATCAAATACTGTAATTCTGGTTGGTACGGGGATACTATATATATTGAGAATTACTGGTATTAACACATAGTTCTGGTTGGTACGGGGATACCAATAATATTGAGAATTACTGGTATTAATACATATACCTATATACTCGAGTATAAACGAGTTTTTCAGGCTGTAAACCAGCCTGAAAACTTGGACTCGGTTATATACTCGAGTCACTGTAACATCCTCTTGCATTCATTCCGGCAGCCGCAGATCCATGTACTGGCGCGCCGGCCGACTCACTGCCCGGCGCCAAGGCCGGCGCCAATTAGTGATCAGCCGGCGCCAGTACAGGATTGAGCCGCTGCTGCCGCGAATGGAGAGAAGCTGTGCCGGAATGGAGTAGGACGCTGCTGCCGGAATGTGGAAGACACTTACCTTCATGCCAGCAACAGGAGCCCTTGGATGAGGAACAAACTGAACTGGATGGGAGGGTGGCATTCAAGATGTTTGGAAACTAAACTCCCACATGCTTTATTCACTGGGAGTTGCAGTTTCCAAACATCTTTGAATGCCAAGTGAGGGTGGCATTCAAGATGTTGTGGAAACTAAAAATCCACAGCAGCGATGTGCAACTTTTAATCCCTCAGCTTGTTGGAGTTGTAGTTTCCAAACATCTTGAAATGCCAAGTTATTATCCTCGGTTTATACTCGAGTCAACAACTTTATTAGATTTTTAGTGAAATTGGGTACCTCGGTTTATACTCGGGTTCGGTTTATACTGAGTATTACGGTACTGTAATTCTGGTTGGTAGGAGGATCCATATAATATTGAGAATTATTGGAATAATACATATACTGTAATTTCTGGTTGGTACAGGATAGTATATAATATTGAGATATAATGTCGTTCTGGTTGATATTCGGATACTATATCATATTGAGAATTACTGGTATTAATACATATACTGTAGTCCTGGTTGGTACAGTGATACTATATAATATTGAGATATACTGTAGTTTGTTGGTACAGGGATACTATATAATATTAAGAATTACTGGTATTAATACATATACTGTAGTTCTGGTCAGTACGGGGAACTATATATTATGAGAATTACTGGTATTAATACTATGGTATACTGTAGTTCTGGTTGATACGGGGGATACCATATCATTTGAGGAATTACTTGGTATTAATACATATACTGTAGTTTGGGTTGGTATGGGGATACTATACAATATTAAGAAACTACTGGTATTAAAACATATACTGTAGTTCTGGTTGGTATGGGGATAACTATATAATATGAGAATTACTGGATTAATACATATACTGTAGTTCGGGTTGGTACAGGGATACTATATAATATTGAGAATTACTGTATTAAAATATACTGTAGTTCTGGTTGATTCATTTTTCTCTCTTCCTCTGGATCAAATGATAGGTAAAGTTAATGAGCATGCTATAAAGGCAGGACTAGATAGACATATGTCTTTATACAACCTCCATTACTATGTTACTATGTAATTGTTAGACAGACATTATGGGTAGGATATAAAGGTTGGACTAGATGGACATATGTCATAAACTCATACTATGTTACCATGTAATTGTTATACCAGACTTATGGGTAGGGTATAAAGGTTGGACTAGATGGACATATGTCTTTATTCAACCTCCATTACTATGTTACTATTGAACTGGTTTACATTATGGGTAGGGTAAAATGGTTGGACTAGATGGACATATGTCTTTATACAACCTCCAATACTATGTCTATTGAAACTGGTACATTATGAGGTAGGGTTATAAAAGGTTGGACTAGATGGACTTGTCTTTATACAACCTCCAATACTATGTTACTAGTTGTAACTGTTATACAGACATTATGGGTAGGGTATAAGGTTGGACTAGATGGACATTGTCTTTTCAACCTCAATACTATCTTACTATGTAACTGTTACAGACATTATGGGGTAGGGTATAAAGGTTGGATAGATGGATATGTCTTTATACAACCTCAATACTATGTTACTATGTAACTGTTAGACAGACATTATGGGTAGGGTATAAAGGTGGACTAGATGGACGTTGTCTTTATACAACCTCCAATACTAGTTACTATGTAACTGTTGACAGAATTATGGGTAGGGTATAAAGGTTGGACTAGATGGACGTTGTCTTTATACAACCTCCAATACTAGTTTACTATGTAACTGTTAACAGACATTATGGGTAGGGTATAAAGGTTGGGACTAGATGGACGTAGTCTTATACAACCTCCAATACTATGTTACTATGTAACTGTTAACAGACATTATGGGTAGGGTATAAAGGTTGGACTAGATGGACGTTGTCTTTATATCAACTCCAATACTATGGTACTAGTAATGTGTAACTGTTATACAGACATTATGGGTAGGGAATAAAGGTTGGACTAGATGGACGTACGTCTTTTTTCAACTTCTAATACTATGTTACTATGTAACAGGCAGGCATTATAGGTAGGTTGTAGAGTTTACAGGTATAATGGTTGGACTAAATGGACATATGTCTTTATACATCTCCCATTACAATGTATATAAGTGTGTCAGTGTCCCAGTAAGAGAGGGGGACAGGAGCATACTCTTCTTATTGGTAAGTGGACATTTTAAAATTTTGTTCTTACATTTGGTTTTTTGGTTGTTGGTGGGGCAGCTCCCAAAAATTATTTTTTGCAGGGTGGGATGTCTGGAGACCCAGACAACAAATATGTTCCCCCAGTGATATGTAGCTCTCTGCCCACCCCCCCATCACCACCAGTAACAGAAATAGACACACTACTGTCTATCACTGTGCTCTCGTTTTATTAAAATTACTGGGCGTGGCAAGGGAAAAAGCATAACCAGCAACATTCCTCCAGATCACTGGATTCCTTTCATTTTATGTGTACTAAGTACTACTACATAACTAATAAAGTGCTCACTGTGCCCCCTGGTGCTCAAAAATCCATTTTTACAATAAAAATCCAAAATAGCTCACAGAGACTCCTAGTGGTCAGAGAGATAAGAGGAATTTGAAATAGAAATTCAACACACAATTATTAGGCATTCTATATTTTGTCCTTAACCATAGCTCCTATTCAAACCCTGCTCAGTTGGGGGACTGGATTTCAATCACCTGGTCCTATTTACCTTTGTGGAACAGGCAGGGCTGATGGACCAAGATTAGGGCTATAAAGAAGCAATAGTTGAGGTTTGTACCATGTTAGCCATAAGTAAGAGAAGAAAGGTATCACAGCTCTACTTTTCTTCAGCTATAAAGAAGAGAGACAAACTAGGGGAAACATTTAAAGTTTTATTAAAAATAAACTCCCCAGTACAATACATGGTAAACAATTCACATGACATGGTCACACGAGTCACAGCCATTCCACAGTCATTCCATGCAGTTACCCCAAGCATATTGTGGTCGTCACACCGGGGTAGAAATCCTGATTGGGATTTACTCAGCGCTGCAACTGCAATATTAATGTACGCTCCAACGTTCCCCTTTAATAGTTACACTTATACAACATGCAGAACTGCAGGGGGAGGATAATGAAGTGAACCTGATCTTAGCACAGCTCTGTGCAAATGGGTAGTTATAAAGGGGAATGTTGGAGGGTGTGTATTAAATTTTGGGGACCTGGATGCTTGTAGCTCTTGGTATATCCCTCTGCTGATACCCTAGAGACAGATCTCAGCCAATGATTGGATTTGATCTTTGCAGAGTATTTAAAAACAGAATTTCAGCCCCAAACTGTATCACTTTCTTAAACCAGAAGCAAAGACCCAAACATGAACCAAGGGATCCAGTGGATTAAAGAGCTTGGACTGCTGCTCCATTTCTCTCTATGCAAATATGAATCTGGAGAAACTTCTGAGTTATTTGAGGCTATGAGGCTTTTTATGGCATTACATGTGCTAAACCAGAGACAATTGCTGCTCTATCTCTGGTGTTTTAATGGGAACTGGGAAGTAAAAAAAAAAAAGGGGGGGGGGAGCTTGTAACCATTTTTTGACCTCTGTACTTTATATTGAGCGTTTATTTGCTAGTATACAGTACAGTCTCCTAAACCCAACCTCTACACCCACTGGGTGTCCTGCACATGTCCTCTCTGTTATCAGTGAGATAACTAATTGTTGCTGCTGGGTATACACCATCCAATAATTCGTCCCGACCTACCAACCTTTCAGTGTATCGGTCGATCAGGGCTGAAATATTGGATGGCTTCCTGGGCTGGCAGCGAATGATCGTTCATTCGTCTGAATCATCCAAAAAGTGATCGGATGCATCCGAAAACCACTGGCGATAGTCCTGGCGACTTTTGCCATGACTGTCGGAAGTGCCAAATGGTGAGTCGGGACGAAGAATCTAAAGCTGTGTACCTAGCCTAAAAAAACAAACAGAAGGTTGGTTAATGACCATTATCTGCTAGTAAGGAAGTATAGAAAGATTGCTTTATAATTAGCCCAGATTTCTATTACCAAATTGCTAATTAGGTGAATATACAACAAAAAAGACATTTAACTGCAACTTAAAGGGCATGTCCACCCCTTTTCACAACTTTTTATATAATGTACGTATTGGTCCCCCAGCCCCAACCGCCATAAAAGAAATTTGAGAAAGTCCCCCGATCTTAACTTACCTTACCACCTCTCTCCTCCGCCGCACTCCCCGGCCTCTGCTTGCGAAACTGTAAGCAGGGGCGGACCGGCAGCCGCGTCCCTGATTGGCTGAGAGGCAGCCAATCGGGACGCGGCTGCCACTGCTCAAAACGCCGGGGGTGAGAGGTAAGTAAGTAACTATCGGGGGACTTTCTCTAAATTTTATATAATGGTTGGGACTGGGGGACCTATACCTACATTACATACAAGGGGTTTAGAGCTAAGGGGAGGGAGAGAAAAACGGGAGGGAGGAGGGGGGGGGGGAGGACTCGCCTGCGCATGCCTCAAGCCTTGTCGAGGTTAAGGCAGAGACAAGCGCAGGATGACTCACTGGGAGCTTCTACACAGCAGTTTTCCTGGCTTTGGAGGGGCACAGCAGGAGAACCGTTTGGAGCAGAGATGTAAGGTAAGGATTTTTGTACACTACACAGTGGGGCCAGTATGGGGTTAAATTTCAGTTTTGGGGGTGGACATGCCCTTTAACAAGACTGAATAATAAGACTAAACTTCAGTGCAGATGTGACACACTAATAGTGACCACACAGTAATAGTGAGCGTATACTAATAGTGACCACACAGTAATAGTGACCGAATACTAATAGTGACCACACGCTAATCATGTTCAATTATCCATCTATCTAAAAAGACCAGTTTTACTGTTCAGTGTTTCTGTCCTGGCCCATTCACTAGCAGGGGAGTGGGGTATTTTAAAGGGGAATTAAAGCAAAAATCCCCTACATTAAGCTGTGCCCAAGGAGTGGGCAGGTGTTGGTGCCCTCACTGCTCTGATCCGAACCTGCCCCCTCCTCGTGGCTGCTGATTCATTTGCTGCTCTTCCAATGGGAGGACAAGTTTCTTGCAGTGTGTCCTCTCATTGGTTGAAATGCCACATGGCAGGGCCAATCCAAAACAGGTCCCTTTCCCCCATATACAGCTTAAGGGGGGTGCTTTAATTCCTCTTTAAGTGTACATGAAACATACACTACACATGCATCTTATAACACAATTCCATTATTGCTATACCAGTTCTCATTCAGAAAAGGATAAAAAGGTCAGATGTAGTAATCATCCATTGCAAAATAATTTACTCCATACACCCGGAGAAATGTGCATTTATACCAGGGATGTCGGTTTCTCGTTATGGCATATCACACTGAGAATATAACAATGTGAAACATATTCAAGGAAATGCATTTCTGGCCAATGAAGACTGCAGATGTCAGCAGGGAAGTCTTCACTGTCATACATATGGAAACGTTGCAGAAAGAACAATCATTGTTGAAAACAATGTATACAAAAGGAAACTGGGGGGCGCTGTTGACCCTAATAACCAGAAGGGCTTCTACTGAGGATGCAGATTTAAACAGTCCAGAGAATTTCTATTACATATAACAGTAACAAAGCTTTATCATAAAGATGACTTTGGTATTTCCAGGTAAGTAGCCGGATCCTTTAGCAGCCATAAAGATAACCCAGCAAGGAGAATATCTGCTGTATCTATGTTGAATTCAAACACAGCTCCACTAGGGGGAGCCTTTAGCAGGGACATTAAGGTTTGGTCTCCCAATAGAGTTCCAAATACTTCTCATCTCTCATTACAGGGCCCATTGTTCATTGGAATCTCGTCATCTCTTGGTGGCTGCGTTTGCTTTGGCCTCATGTTGTAAAATCCTATTCTGCCATTCCGCCACTTTGTGTACCATACCGCAATGGCGATTATTCCGAGAAAAACCAGACTGCAAACTATTAACAGGATAATTACAAGGCTCATATCTGCAAAGGAAAGACAATGGTAATTACTAACAGCGTGATTGGTATAAGGTCAAATGAAACATCTGGTGGAGAATGAGATATACACACTAGGGCTGTACACAGTGGCGTAGCTACAGACTTATGGGCCCTGATGTAAAATTTGGGCATGGGCCCCCCAACACCACCGCAAACACAAATCGGCACCACAACCCAAATAATCATTGGTAAAATGCTTTGTATATAACCACTGGTAAAATAGTTGGCACAAAGGCTGGTTAAAGGAACACTAAACTTAAAAAACAAGTATTTGCCATCCGTTTCTATTATTCACAGGGAGATGCGAACGCTATTCCCACCTCCCTGTGAATAATAGAACGCTCAGGGGACCTGGAACTTACCTTACCGGCGCTCCTCTCGCAAGCCGCTCCTGCACAGAACAGCTGTTCTGTCCCGATTGCACACCCTATCTTTTGTATTGGCGCGCATGCGCCTAAGATAGGGCGCGTGGTCGGGACAGAGTGGCTGTCAGTGAAGGAGCGGCTTGCGAGAGGAGCACGGTAAGGTAAGTTCCAGGTCCCCCGAAAGTCAATGGTGGATATGTCAACTCCCAGTATGCTGCAGACAGGGAATGCTGGGAGTTGTAGTTTTCAAACATCCAGAGGGCCTGCCCTTAAAGGGCATCTATAGTGGGAAAATGAACTTTTTTTCCCCCATGTGTTCTATAATTCCCCACAACCCCTAGAGTGTCCTCACTTTGTTCAGATTCCCTCTCTGTCTTGAGATACACCAGTTAGAAGAATATGTGATTGCATTCCCCTACTCCTACTTGGGCTGTCAATCAAATCCCTGTGACGTGATCCCCCCTCCCTGCTCTGTAATAAACATAGAGATAACAGCATTAGCAGGGGGAGAGAGGTAGCTTTGATGGTAGATATAAGGCTGCACTTTACCCCCCTTCTTAATAGCTTTCACTGATTGATGATGGGTCACAAAGAGAGAGATCGTAAACTGTACTGTTCTCCTTCTTCTTTGTGTCTCCAGGACAGCTTGCTTTCTATTGGCCACTGTGCGTGAGTGTGTTTTTCAGGATGTTGAACTTTTAACGGTTAGCCGGAGCTGAGACATGGAGGAGGTAACAGAGGGGAGGGGGAAGGGGGGAATGTGCTGCACAGAGATCTGACACCATGGTTAAACAGAGTCACTGACAGGGATAGGATTAAGGCAGCCCAGAGTACATGAATTTAACTTTGCAAAGGGGCAATGTGTTTTTTTCACTATAGATGCCCTTTAAAGACATTTTCTAGTAATACTAGTATACTAGTGGGGGGTAAGTTACTACTAATAAAAAATAATTTGTACCTTTTATCTGACATTGCCATGAACAATAATTTAAATGTACTGTTTCCTTTAATAGGGGAATGTTGTTTTATACGGACACTGCTGATTACAGTGTGAACAATGTGTCCCATGTCCCTCTTTACAATTCCCACCTAAAGATATATCTGTGGGAAGTCAACAAAATCTTCACCCACATCTCCCCTTTCCCAGTGGGGCAAACATGCTCAGTGTGATTGATACAGGGAGAGAGAGCGAGGAACCATGCTATTTGTAGCTCCCTGTGTTTACGTGAAGAAGAGATCAAAGTGACAGTAACTGTAGATCTGCTGCAGCAAAGGAACACATATTACACTCATATTACAAAGGAACACATATTACAGTCAATTTAACTGCTTCTGGACTATACGTCAGGGAAAAATGCATTTTTTACCATAGTTCACCTTAAATTGTGTCTTAAAGGGTATCTCCACTGGTAAAAAAAAAATGTTAGTATTGAGTTTTATTGAAGAACGATAGATAAAGGAGTTGTGTCTTACTTCCCGTTGTTCAATAAAATGTTCAGGTGCCAGGATCAATAGGTAAGGCACTTACTGGAATGCTTGCTTCTCCGCCTCATACTCTGTCAGGCCCCGACGGACTTAGTACTCTATGCGCATGCGCATTCTGCATAAAATGCAGAGTCCATTGGGACCTGTCTGAGGTCCCTTTAAAGGGTATCTCCACTGATAAAAGTCACCAGGGATATAAGGATAGATATGTGTAAGGTGGAAATGTACTGCAGTATCCTGTGTCTTTGTGCAATAGTTTAGAAGAAATCCAATGAGTTTCTCCCTGAACGCTGTGGATGGTGCAGGTCTGCCCACTTTCAGTGACAGCCTGCTGGGAAATGTCCGACGCGCGTGTTCCTTTAGTGCATGTGCAGAACGTGTGAGGATCCGTTGGGACAGCTGTCTGTGTGATCCGACTGGTTGGTCAATTCTACACACAACACACTTCCAGCTACTGAGTTCACTGAATAATGGAGGAATAGTCACATGACCATCACAGCACATTGCTGACTTCACTAATTAATGAAGGAGTAATCAGGTACTATCTTTTTCTTACTGCAGCCAAGTGGGTGTGTCTGCTACCAGGATGATGCACATTGAGTGACAGCACTCCCAGCACAGGGGAAGACACACCACCAGGAACCTGCACAACTTTCCCATGCTGCTGCAATGAAACAAAGGGGAATTCTGGGGGGGGGGGAAAAGGTAGGGGGAGGGTTGGGGGGTGGTGTACTTTAAAATATACCCCCCCCCCCAAAAAAAAGAAGCTTTTTCCTCAATGGAGATACCCTTTAGTCTATCCTTATTTTGATGTGTTTGTATCTACCAATACACACCTGAGACATTAATATGTTGGCTTTCATTGATGACTCCATGTTTGTTTTCAGACTTGCATTTGTAAATACCATTATCAGAAGAAGAAGCGCGTTGGATAAAGATGGTGTCTTCATACACAGTTTTTCCAGAAGGGACGATCCATTGAACTTTAGGAGAGGGAAACCCATCGCTTGTACAAGTTAAATTTACTGCATCCCCCTTAGCAATGTTCCCAGATGGTACAGCTGTAATGTTTAGAGTCCCAGGAGGATCTGGCATTGAAACACAGGCAGTGAGTTTAGATGAAGATAAGACTACATACAAAGACCCTAGTCACATGGAAATTTATTGTGGCGACAATCAGGGAGATTCAATAAAAGTTCTTATCGTATAAAATGGTTGCTAGATATTGAACCCAACCAATCAGATCTTATTTAACGTTTGAAAGCTAACATCTGATTGGTTGGGGCAAAATTAGCACCATTTTAATTCACTGCTTTCCTTCTCCCTACATTAGGAGGTGACAGTGTAACCATTTGGTAGATTAGTTACTATCAGTGAGATACAAGGCAGGTCCATTCACTGCTTTCCTTCTCCCTACATTAGGAGGTGACAGTGTAACCAGTTGGTAGATTAGTTACTATCGGTGAGATACAAGGCAGGTCCATTCACTGCTTTCCTTCTCCCTACATTAGGAGGTGACAGTGTAATGGGGCAAAATTAGCACCATTTTATACGATAAGAACTTTTATTGAATAACCCTGAATATGTTTCACTGAACAACTATTACTCTAGCGCATGCGCATTCTGCATAAAATGCAGAGTCCATTGGGACCTGTCTGAGGTCCCTTTAAGGGTATCTCCACTGATAAAAGTCACCAGGGATATAGGATAGATATGTGTTAAGGTGGAAAGTACTGCAGTCTCCTGTTGTCTTTGTGCAATAGTTTAGAAGAAATCCATGATTTCTCCCTGAACGCTGTGGATGGTGCAGGTCTGCCCACTTTCAGTGACAGCCTGCTGGGAAATGTCCGACGCGCGTGTTCCTTTAGTGCATGTGCAGAACGTGTGAGGATCCGTTGGGACAGCTGTCTGTGTGATCCGACTGGTTGGGTCAATTCTACACACAACACACTTCCAGCTACTGAGTTCACTGAATAATGGAGGAATAGTCACATGACCATCACAGCACATTGCTGACTTCACTAATTAATGAAGGAGTAATCAGGTACATCTTTTTTCTTACTGCAGCCAGGGGTGTGTCTGCTACCAGGATGATGCACATTGAGTGCAGCACACTCCCGCACAGGGGAAGACACACCACCAGGAACCTGCACAACTTTCCCATGCTCTGCCAATGAAACAAAGGGGAATTCTGGGGGGGGGGAAAGGTAGGGGAGGTTGGGGATGGTGTACTTTAAAATAAACCCCCCCCCCCCAAAAAAAGAAGCTTTTTCCTCAGTGGAGATACCCTTTAGTCTATCCTTATTTTGATTGTGTTTGTATCTACCAATACACACCTGAGACATTAATATGTTGGCTTTCATTGATGACTCCATGTTTGTTTTCAGACTTGCATTTGTAAATACCATTATCAGAAGAAGAAGCGCGTTGGATAAGAATGGTGTCTTTCATACACAGTTTTTCCAGAAGGACGATCCATTGAACTTTAGAGAGGGAAACCCATCGCTTGTACAAGTTAAATTTACTGCATCCCCCTTAGCAATGTTCCCAGATGGTACAGCTGTAATGTTTAGAGTCCCAGGAGGATCTGGCATTGAAACACAGGCAGTGAGTTTAGATGAAGATAAGACTACATACAAAGACCCTAGTCACATGGAAATTTATTGTGGCGACAATCAGGGAGATTCAATAAAAGTTCTTATCGTATAAAATGGTGCTAATTTTGCCCCAACCAATCAGATCTTATTTAACGTTTGAAAGCTAACATCTGATTGGTTGGGGCAAAATTAGCACCATTTTATAACGATAAGAACTTTTTATTGAATAACCCTGAATATGTTTTCACTGAACAAGACCGCTTTATGTGTGGTATGTGGCACAATCCACCAATCAGAATGCTGGGTCATCCACAGCAAGCCCTATTATTACCATAAGGCAAGGATGTTAAAATTGCAGCCCTCCAGATGTTTTGAAAACTTCAACTCCCAATATTCCCTGGCTGCATACAGAAATGCTGAGAGTTGTAGTTTTCAACCACTGGAGAGCCAGAAGTTTGACATCCCTGGCGTAAGGTTTATAGATCCTTCCTCTGTGATACTGGCTGATAAAGTGTAAACAAATCCCCGTCACTCTAGTGCACACACTGGATTTTAACAATTGAACACTTTGGCCTACATCAGGGCCGTTACCAGTGAACATTCCCTTATGTATGCTTAATTGTTCACCAGTTTCAAATTATGATGATAGACTTACATTGCACTTCCACCAATATCAATTTGGTAGCCTCTCCATAGTTGTTGGAAGCGTAGCATTGATATAGTCCGGTAAGTGTTCTGTCTATATCATAGATCTGTTGTTATGTAGAGCCAATCTGTCAGTGCTGTTGCAGAAGACTATAGGGGAAGGATTCCCATCAAACGAACAGGTAAAGACTTTATTGTTTCCTTCCAGTATTTCATAGGGGTCTGGACACAGATCAGAGCGGAACTCAGGGGCATCTAAAAGAGACAGGAAATATCCATACAGTTAATTTTTTTGTAGCAACTTTGAATTAGGGATTGAATAAAGTGATAACTCCATCTCGTCCATATTCCTACCCATATGGATGTTTCACATCTGAGGAAGGGTTCATACTGACTCTGAAACGTCACATCTTTGTGTGAATAAACACAATTTGTGTATTTAAGACTGGTTGTGCACTTGGAATCTTTCTACATTTTAGTCTGTGAAGCTGGGTAACACACAGAACCAATCTATAAAGCTGGGTACACACGAACAATCTATAAAGCTGTACACACAAACCAATCTATAAAGCTGGGTACACACACAGAACCACAATCTATAAAGCTGGGTACACACAGTGCCAATCTATAAAGCTGGGTACACACAGTGCCAATCTATAAAGCTGGGTACACACAGTGCCAATCTATAAAGCTGGGTACACACAGTGCCAATCTATAAAGCTGGGTACACACAACCCAATCTATAAAGCTGGGTACACACAGTGCCAATCTATATAAAGCTGGGTAAACACAGGCCAATCTTAAAGCTGGGTACACACAGTGCCAATCTATAAGCTGGTACACCAGAACCAAATCTATAAGCTGGGTACACCAGTGCCATCTATAAAGCTGGGTACACACAGTGCCAATCTATAAGCTGGGTACCACAGTGCCAATCTATAAAGCTGGGTACACACAGTGCCAATCTATAAGCTGGGACACACAGAACCAATCTTAAAAGCTGGGTACACACAGTGCCAATCTATAAAGCTGGGTACACACAGTACCAATCTTAAAACTGGGTACACCAGTGCCAATCTATAAAGCTGGGTACACCAGTACCAATCTGTAAAACTGGGTACACGTGCAATCTGTAAAGCTGGGTACACACAGTACCAATCTGAAAGCTGGGTACACAATACCAATCTATAACCTGGGTACACACAGTACCAATCTGTAAAGCTGGGTACACACAGTACCAATCTGTAAAGCTGGGTACACACAGTACCAATCTATAAAGCTGGGTACACACAGTACCAATCTGTAAAGCTGGGTACACACAGTACCAATCTGTAAAGCTGGGTACACACAGTACCAATCTATAAAGCTGGGTACGCACAGTACCAATCGTTAAAGCTGGGTACCACAGTAACCAATCTATAAAGCGGGTACGCACAGTACCAATCTGTAAAGCTGGGTACACACAGTACCCAATCTGTAAAGCTGGTGTACACACAGTACCAATCTATAAAGCTGGGTACACACAGTGCCAATCTATAAAGCTGGGTACGCACAGTACCAATCTGTAAAGCTGGGTACACACAGTACCAATCTGTAAAGCTGGGTACACACAGTACCAATCTAAAAGCTGGGTACACACAAGTGCCAATCTATAAAGCTGGGTACGCACAGTACCAATCTATAAAGCGGGTACGCACAGTACCAATCTGGTAAAGCTGGGTACGCACAGTAACCAATCTGTAAAGCTGGTACACACAGTACCAATCTGTAAAGCTGGGTACACACAGTACCAATCTGTAAAGCTGGGTACACACAGTACCAATCTGTAAAGCTGGTCCGCACAGTACCATTCTTAAAGCTGGGTACCAAGTACCAATCTGTAAAGCTGGTAGCACAGTACCAATCTATAAAGCTGGGTACGCACAGTACCAATCTATAATACAAGCTATAAAGCTGGGTCGCACAGTTACCAATCTATATGGAAAGCTGGGTACGCACAGTACCAATCTGTAAAGCTGGGTACACACAGTACCAATCTTAAAGCTGGGTACGCACAGTACCATCTATAAAGCTGGGTACGCACAGTACCAATCTATAAAGCTGGGAACCACAGTACCAATCTATAAAGCTGGGTACACACAGTACCAATCATAAGAAGCTGGGTACACACAGTACCAATCTGTAAAGCTGGGTACACACAGTACCAATCTTAAAGCTGGGTACACCAGTACCAATCTATAAAGCTGGGTACACACAGTACCAATCTATAACTGGTAAAGTACACCACAGTACCAATCTATAAAGCTGGGTACACACATAGTAGGGTAAGTACCAATCTGTAAAGCTGTGGTACACACAGTACCAATCTATAAACTGGGTAACACACAGTACCAATCTATAAAGCTGGGTAACACACATAAAAACCAATCTGTAAAGCTGGGTACGCACAGTAACCAATCTATAAAGCTGGGTACACACAGTACCAATCATAAAGCTGGGTACACACAGTACCAATCTATAAAGCTGGTACAGTACGCACAAATCAACTTATACAGCTTGGGTACGACTCCAGTACCAATCTATAAAGCTGGGTACACACAGTACCAATCTGTAAAGCTGGTAACACAGTACCAATCTATAAGCTGGGTACACCAGTACCAATCTTAAGCTGGGTACACACAGTACCAATCTGTAAAGCTGGGTACGCACAGTACCAATCTATAAAGCTGGGTACACACAGTAACCAATCTATAAAGCTGGGTACACACAGTACCAATCGTAAAGCTGGGTACGCACAGTACCAATCTATAAAGCTGGGTACACACAGTACCAATCTATAAAGCTGGGTACCACACAGTACCAATCGTAAAGCTGGGTACACACAGTACCAATCTATAAAGCTGGGTACACACAGTACCAATCTGTAAAGCTGGGTACGACACAGTACCAATCTATAAAGCTGGTACACACAGTACAATCTATAAGCTGGGTACACACAGTACCAATCTGTAAAGCTGGGACGCTACCAGTACCAATCTATAAAGCTGGGTACACACAGTACCAATCTATAAGCTGGGTAACACAGTACAACAATCTGTAAAGCTGGGTACCACAGTACCAATCTATAAAGCTGGGTACACACAGTACCAATCTATAAAGCTGGGTACACACATAACCAATCTGTAAAAGCTGGGTAACCCACAGTACCAATCTATAAAGCGGGTACACACAGTAACCAAGCTATAAAGCTGGTAACACACAGTACCAATCTATAAAGCTGGGTACGCACCGTACCAATCTGTAAGCTGGGTACCACCGTACCATCTATAAAGCGGGTACCACAGTAACCAATCTAAAGCTGGGTACACACAGTACCAATCTATAAGCTGGTACACACAGTACCAATCTACTAAAGCATCAGTGGTCACACAGTCCAATCGTAAAGCTGGGTAGCACAGTAACCAATCTGTAAACGCTGGGTACGCACAGTAACCAATCTATAAAGCTGGGTACCACAGTACAATCTATAAAGCTGGTACCACGTACCAATCTATAACTGGTACCCGACCATCTTAAAGCTGGTACCAAGTACCAATATAAGCTGGGTACGCACGTACCAATCTGTAACTGGGTACACACAGTACCAATCTGTAAAGCTGGGTACACACAGTACCATCATACGGTAGCATACCATCTATAGCTGGACACCACAGTACCAATCTATAAAGCTGGTAACACATAACCAATCTATAAAGCTGGTCACACAGTACCAATCTGTAAAGCTGGGTACACACAGTTACCAATCTTAAAGCTGGGTACCACGTACCAATCTATAAGCTGGGTAACACAGTACCAATCTATAAAGCTGGGTACACACCAGTACCAATCGTATAAAGAGCTGGGTACCACCCAACCAATCTATAAAGCTGGTACACACGTACCAATCTATAAAGCTGGTACACCAAGTGCCAATCTATAAAGCTGGGTACACAAGGCCAATCTAAAAGCTGGGTACACACAGACCATCTATAACTGGGTACACACCATCTGCTGACACCATCTGTCGGTCACAAGCAATCTTAAGCTGATAACCGTAACCTCTAGTTAACAGACACTGGTAACTAGTACCCATGTGCAGATCTTATTACAATCACTCAGTGGATGTCACTGAGTGACTTCCTGTTTCCCCTGCCCCTCCCACTGTCCTCCCCCTCCCTGTATTAGTCATTTATATAGGAAGCCCGTTTATTGTTGACAGACAATGTTCGTTCCTCTCTCTTCTTTTCTTTTCAATTGGAACGGTAAATTAACTATTTATACATGACCAGGGATTCCTATATAAACGACTAACCACAGGGAGAGGGAGAGACCTACACTGTAGGTAGCGTTTATCCCTTATATAATTCCCTAGATAAAAATTCAACTGTAAGCAGTAAGAAGGTGTCAATACTCTATACTTACAATCCCAGTGATAAATTTCCTGTTCTGTTACTGTTATTCTTATTATTGTGAAGGGACAGATTCACAGGCAAAGACTCCCAAAGGGGACTGGTGCTTATAGTCACATTGCATTCCTCTTCTGAGCCTTTCACAGTCGCTGCTGCCCATCTAACATGATTTGTGTTCTGTAGGCTTTGGCTCTGTTTGTGATCACACAGGATGCGGTTACGGTTTCGCCCACCATTGCAGAAGTATTAGAAAGGTAAAATTGATTTTGGGATATTCTGAAAATTAGGGAATAAGTTATAGTTTGTTAATTAAATTGTCTACTTCGTATACGAGAAATACTAGGGACAGTATAACAGCACGGTAATCAAACTGTAACGCGGGCACCTTCATCATGGTCATTAAATCTGTGGCGGTGATGGTACGTAAAAACCCAGCCGCGGTGCAATGCTACGAGGTATCACCAATAGCTCACCATTAACAACCAAGCCAATTTCCACAGTGCGGCGTAAATGCAAGTGCAACTGTTTTTGGTAATGACCGATACCTTGTGTTTATATATTAGATACGCTAGATAAATGAAGGTAGAATAAGCTGTGGCTGGTAGCTTACCATAAATGTGAATGTGATGTGGTTTCATCAACGAGAAAGGGCCTGAATACGGCTCCTGCAAATCAGTTTATAAGGATCAATGAAAGTGAAGTGTTAGTGGGTATTATGGCAAAACTTCCACCACGTTCCAGCAGCTGCTGGGTTTCCTTATCACAGGGAGAGACACATTGTTCAGCTCAATGGTCAAGATCAGGTTTTTCTGGAGGGAAACCATGGGAGTTACAACATTTGGCTTCTTCGTAGGTATCCCCGCTTGAATCCACTGTCTGGTCAATAGCTTGGGACGCTCTCGGTAAACCTAAAAGCAAAATGGATAATAACCAAGAGCACTTTCAGTTTTATTACGTAGATTTGGTCTATCAAAATCCTAGTTTAAAGGGCATGTCGACCCCAAAACTAAAATGTACCCCATACTGCGGCCCCCTCTGTATTTAATAAAATCCTTACCTTACATTTCTGCTCCAAATGGTTCTCCTGCGTCTGCCCCTAAGTCCAGGAAACTGCAGTGTAGGATCTGTCCTGCTCCTGCGTCTGCCTCAACCAACCTCGACAAGGTTTGAGGCCTGCGCAGGAGAGCCCCCCCCTCCCTCTCCCACACACGCTTTTGGTCTCCCTCCCTCTGCGGTAAATCGTTTTTATAGAATATAGTTCAGTTCTCCCCAGCCCCAACAGCTATAATTATATCATCAAGAAGTCCCCCGATCATTACTATTACCACTACCTCTCTCCTTCCGCTGTTGTGAGCAGCCGCAGCCGCGTCCTGATTGGCTGCCTCTCAGCCATCACAGATCGCTTGCTGGTCCCAGCCCCCTGCTCAGTTCGTGTAAGCAGAGGCTGGCAGTGCGGCAAAGGAGAGAGGTAAGGTAAGTAATGATCGGGGACTTTCTGATGATATAATTATAGCAGTTGGGGCTGGGGGACATGACATATTATATAAACTTTTTAAAAGGGTGGACATGTCCCTTTAATGCTCTAATCATATCCCGGCTTCACTACTGTACCCATCCTGTTGTTTGTTTACCAAACAAACACCTGGTGCCGCCACTTCAATCCACCCTAAAACTCGCGCGCTCGCCCGCCTCATTCATTCTCTTTTCCGTTTCTCAACCCATCTCATCAGTCAGTCTCCCCACTGTCTGCCTCACACAAAATCCAGTTCAAGCTGCTTAATCTATCCTATAAAGCACTATCTAAAGCTGTGTACACCATTACGATAAAGGGCTGTATCCAGTCCTGTACTTCCGGATGGTCCATTATTGGTAAATTGGTGTAACCTACCAACGCGATCCCAGTGTTCCAGTGGCGTGTTTCATCTCAGTTCACGCTTTGGAGCAGTGGTATCTTGCTGTATCTTTAAGGTACAATATTACTCTACACAATTCGAGTAAGAGTAACCGCTTGTAAAGATACTGTCTGATCTCATATAAAGATCTGTACTGTGTCCCGCTTAAAGGAACACTAAACCCAAAAATTAACTAGTGGCATCTGTTTCTATTTCAAGGGAGGTGAGAACGCTTATTCTCACAGAGCGGGACAGACGGCTGTTAGAGCAGAACGCTTGCGAGGGAGACCGTGTGTAAAGTAAAGTTCCAGGTCCCCCATCGTCCTATTATTCACAGGGAGGTAGAATCAGCGTTCTACCTCCCTGTAATAATAGAAACGGATGGGCCTTATGTTATTTTTTTTATTATATATGAGTTTAGTGTTCCTTAATAATACGCTCCTCCAATACAGCTCAAGCTATCCCACATCCCAGGCATAACCTACCCGCTCTACACTATGATTATCCTCCTCTCACCACCCTTTTATACTCTTCCCACGTCCATATTCAGACTGTTGCTCGAGCTACCACCCGTTGCCTGTTCACTCTCACCATCCATAATATCTTCAAACACACCTAAAAACTCAGTGAAAGGTATCACTACCTGACAATCGTAAGTCAATCCGCTTGGTCGGTATGAGCGTGTATAGAATGTTAGATTCCATTCATTCATCGTACACTTCCATCAGACAACTGCTCATGTGTACTTATTATGTCACCTCCGGGACACTTTTTTAACAGGTCATGTGCTTTGCTAGTACTGCATTCTAATTGACATTTTATGACTACTAAGTGTCTTGCTATGACTGAATAGATTTCTAGGTTTTAGTGGATTTTCCAGCATTGAAATTGGCTTTGACGAGAATTCCTGCTGTTTGTCGTTCCGCTGGATTTGGTGATTGGCTGCGTCACGGTCACCGTGAGTTTTTATTCTGTCCTTGATCCTTGTCAATTTCTCCTTGTGAAAGACCTCCCACCCCTGGACATCGGCCACCTCAGGTAGTTTTTAATAGGCGCTGCTCATAAGCATGGCATGGTGACATTGTACACAACCCTCCCTCAGTGCTCACCAATGTGATATTTGACGGAACTAGGAGGTCTTTAAAGACATGTGAATGTCCATGTGTCGCAATAATCATTAATTGTCTATATTATTGCCTAAGTCCTTTTAGGCTAGACATTCATGGGTTGATAAATTGGGCAAACAATAAACTAGTGCAGCCAAGATTTCGACACAGACTATTGCATACTGTTTATTCAAAGGCAGGACAACACATAATTCAATAGTACTGTTCCACTATTGCGTTCCAATTGTGTCCGCTGTGCGTTCCGTCCGATGCGTTTAATAAAAACGCACTGCTGCCTGCCATTTTCTGACCTTTTTACATTGTTTCTATATAAATATATGGAAAACACATTGGCAGCAATTTTATCAAGAATCGATAATATCGCAAAAAAATACCGCCGCACATCGCGGCCGCGGAAAATGCGCTATCGCCGTATTATAACGGCGAGCAGTCTATTCCGCGATAACTATCGCGGCCGGCGCATTGTCTGCGGTAATTTTTAAGCCCCTTCGCGGCGATACGTATAGTATCGCCGCAACAGGGACTGAAAATCCCTCCGACGCCGCTCCTACCACCACCACCCCGCCCACACCCCCCGCGGCGGCAGCGGCGACCACCCGCGCCGCTTCCCAGCAGCCCCTCCCAACCTGCTTCCCTTTTCCGTTCGCGGCAATCTCGGAACGGGAGTCTAGGAGGGGCTAGCGGAAGGGCCGCAGCAGGGTGGGTCGGCGACCACGAGGCCGCCGCGCACCCCCCCCCTCCCCGCACCCCGCCAAGCCCCCCGCCCGCCCGGCCGCTCCCGGGAGAGGGTACGGAGGGAGCCACTGGGGGGGTGGAGGACTCCCTCCCAGCGGGGCCCTAGAAGGGCCTTTTTGGGCTTAGGGGGTCCCGCACTCACACCAACGGGACCCCCCTCCCCGGCCCTTACAAGGCCCTTGCGGCACTGACAATGCCTTTTGCGGGGTTCCCCGCAGCTGAAACCGGACTTCCTCCCCAGTGCGGCCTCTTAAAAAGAGGCCTTGGGCGAACGTCTTTTCTTCCATCCCTGCTACACCCTCGCCATCTCCTCCGTCTCCCCTCCCCTATATTTACCACCTTTCTTCCATGCCTTATGGACCCCCTCGGGCGCCGGCGACCTCAACGAGGCCATTTGCCGCTCCCACGCTCTGATCCGACGCTGACGTCCTCGGGCTGGCACACAACCCCACTCAGGTCGCCGATGCCAGGCAGACTCACTTGCGGCCACCATGAGTCCTCGCTGGCACCGCGGGCCCTCACTGGAAGCCGTGTTGCCAGCCGCTTCTTTCTTCTTTCTTCCCATCTACGCGATGGCCTGGAGTTCCGCGGGCGGAAAGCTCCGTCTTTAGTATAATGGTTTGCAGAAATCCATAATCGTTTCTGATTGGGTCAATTGTTTTTAATACTTGCTTTACATTACCAATCAGATTTCTGTAAAGTTTCTGAAATCTTGAGGGTTATGTAAAGCAAGTATTAAATTGGACCAATCATAAACGGATTAGGATTTCTGCAAACCTTATAAAGAGGAGCTTTTCCGCCGAGGGAACTCAGATGCCATCCAGTAGATGGTGATAAAAGAGAAGAAGGCGTCTGGCAACATCGGCTCCGCTGAGGCCGGCAGTGCAGCGGGCTCACTGTCGTCCGCAGTGGTCTGCCTGGCATCGGCGACCTGATGGGGGTTGGTGTCGTCAGCCCCGAAGACTTCGCCCAAGGGCTCTTTTAAGAGCCCATGGGGGTCCCGTTTCGAGCTGCGGGAACCGCCCGCAAGGCACTTATTAGTGCCTGCAGGGCACTTGTAATTGCCGCAAGGGCCCTACAAGGGCCGGGAGGGGGTCCTGTTTCGAGCTGCGGACCCCTCAATGCCCCCAAAGGGCTCTTTAAGGCCGCAAGGGCACTTGTCATGTGCCGGCAAGGCCCTTTATTGGGCCGGGGAAGGGGGTCCCTGTTTCGAGCTGCGGGACCCTTAAGCCCCAAAGGCTCTTGTCCAGAGCCGCAAGGGCACTTGTAAGTGCCGGCAACGGGCCCTTATAAGGCCAGGGGAGGGTGGGGTCCGGTTCGAGTGGGGAACCCCTAAGCCCCACAAGTGCCCTTCTCAGGCCCCGCTGGAGGGAGCCTCCCCCCCCAGCGCTCCCTATGCCCGTCCCCGCCCCGGGAGCGGCCGGGGGTGGGGGCCCGTTGGAGGGTTTCCGGGGGAGGGGTGCGCGTGCGGGTGGTCGCGACCCACCTGCTGTCGGCCCCTTCCCGTGCAGCCGCCCCCTCCTAGCCTCGCCGTTCCGAGATTAGGTGCCGCGAACGGGGAACGGGTTGGGAGGGGCTGCTGGGAAGTGGCGGCGGCGGCCGGGTTTGGTCGCCGCCGCTGCCCCGCGGGGGGTGGGCGGGTGGGCGTGTCTCCCGGTGCGGGTGCGGACCTACCCGCCGCGGGGTTGGCCCTGCCCTCCCGCCCGGGGAGGTTAGTAATCGGCTGAACTGCGCCTCCTTCAAGTGGCGAAGTAAAACAGCCGATACATCCGCGCGAAACCAGTACCGCCGCTTTAATAAATAGAGCGGCGGTAACAGGTAAGTATCGGCGCGAAAGGTTAACGCTTCGTTAACTTTTCGCGGCCGTTTTGAGGACACCTTTCATAAATCGCGGTAACGCGATTTTAATTGCGTTAATGTCCGCGAAACGGCCCCGAAAAGTTACGAACCTTTATAAATAGCCCCATTGGTGGAGAAACTGACACAAGTGCCTGTGTGATGAGCCTTATCCCTTAGGATAGGCAGTGATACAAGCCTCCTGGACGCATTGCCTTATTCTTTTCCTCACATCTCCCCCATGGATACAGTTTAGAATTTCCCAGTGTGGTGTGTTGGTGGGGAGGGCCCCTCACCCCATAAAGTCCTTGCGTAACATTGAAATATAGGCGAAATACCTACTGTAAGCTGTGACTTTTTTAACCCCACTAAACCCGTTTGGGGTTTCCAGGAGCCATTCTATGCTAGGGTTTGGACCATTCATCAACTTAAACTATAATAAAGAAATCCGCGGGTCCTTCCGATTTTATTGACTTTTTTAGAACGATTCCAGTTGATACTGTAACAATGTGTGCATTTTAAAAGGGCCGGCTTTCCCCATAGGGACAAATTCTCCCTGTTCCTCCACCTTAGCCTCACAGTGCTCGTATGATTTGTTCTGAAATTAAAAACAAATGATGAATCAACATAGCAAAGGTCCATGCAATGGCATTTACTGTGTATGGAAATAGTTGCCCCTAAGAAGAAAACCAGTTTGTACAGTTTTTCTCCACCCCCATCCTTTTGGCCCATGGCCTAACCTTGGGAAACATGTTTCGCGATAACGTCTTTTTTTTTTCACCTGGAAACTCAACTACAGTGGGGTGTGGCTAGACAGTACAGTTATCCTTAAGTCAGCTCATCAAAGCTCCATCATTGGAGGTGAAAGTATTTGCGCAGGTATTTCAAGAGACCATGGTGCACAGTTGCTCTGCCAGCAATGAAACTTCATTGTAGTTTTTTCTCTTGCAATCATAGGAGCGCCATACACAGGTTTGATCCCCTCTCACATGCTAGTGTGAAAATTACGTGGGACAATTTACAGGCTTATGTTAGAAAAGTTCTTATTGTTAAAATGATGCTAATTTTGCCTCAACCAATCGATGTGTATGTACCCTTTTAAAGCTAAAATCTAATAGGTTTGGGCACAAAATTTAGCAACATTTTTAAGAAAACTTTTAATACATAGCCTGAATATGTTATAACATTATTTAAATATTGGTACTAATACCCTTAATTTGCTTGTTCCTGTAGATAAATTGTTGTAACCACTCATGTATTACTTCCATTGCGGGTGTGGGTGGGGCCTAATTGTAACCGTACCTAACTTCACCCTTACCCTACCGTCCAGTATACCAGCCACAACACCCAATAATGCCTAGGAGCCACCACCTCCGGACAAAGGAGTTGAGGTATGGGGGAAGTGACGCGTGAGTCACAGGATCAAAGAGAGGGGTTTCACAGGAGCACATATAAGACATTTGGGACACGAAAGTGGTTTTAAAGCTCCCCTGATGGGGACAAGGCGTGTTTCCTCCCTAGGGTTTTTAGGCCGGGTGACCCACCACGGCTACTTTTTCATTCCACTCGGCTGGAAAAATTCTTGAGAGAACCCTTGTGATTTAAAAGAATTTAGACGTAGGTTTAATAGGTGCGCCAGATAGGTCAAGAGTACAAAACGCCGCCAAAACTGCTTCGTCCAGACCGCCTGTTTTTCTAACACCTGCAGATTATTTTTAGAATTCAACTAGCTTTTTCCAGTCATCCAAGGCCACAAAAGGGTGGTCACATGTGCTTTGTCTGGCTATGTTACATTGGGTTACCTGCACTATGTTTAACGGAACTAAAACTTCCTGCTTCTACATTCGACTATATAATGAGCATGAAATGCAGTGCACCCACTTTTCCCGTCCCACCAATTTCCATTTTCCCCATCCTAAAAAAATTAAAACCCCCCCGGCTACTTCTTATCAATGGCCACCCGGCAGGACAACAATTTCTGGTGAGAACACTGGGACAAGGGTAAAATTATAAAAGATAATGTTACAAAAAACAAAAACAAAAAACCCCCCTACCCTAGACTGTAAATTAATTGATATTAATGTTACCGAGGAGATCCCTGACCCACATATAGAAGTAATACAAAAAAGGCCTCAGGCCAGTGCCTAATAAAGTGCAGAACTCAGAGGTGACATCTGATATCGCTATGGTGGGTACCTAATCTACTATATGAATTAGAGTTCTATAATTTTATATACTGAACTAACTGTAATTATGGATTTTGTCCCCCCCCCTTTTTTTTTGTATTTTGTTAGGTACATCGTGCGTCCCCAAGTTGCTGCTTTAAATAAATAAACTATCAACACTACAACACATACTTACAAATGCAACTTGCATAGGAGCCAGAAGAAGGAAGGATTTACAATCCGAAATGCGTGCTGGTTACGTTCACCAAGATCTACAGCACACACATACAACTAGCCCCTCCCAGCTCAGCACAATCCTATCAGGATTCTACATGTAAGTAGCGTCTTTTTTGTTTTCATTAAAGTCTAGTGATGACATCTTGGTGAACATAAATGCATAAATGTTAAGCTAGCCAAAGAAAGAACGGACCAATGTTTTTCCAATTGAATTTAACAATTGGCAGAAACCTCGTAAATCTGAGATGTCCTGCGATCTCCATAGATTTTAGCTTGAAAACTGTGGAAGATTTCTGGAAGATGGGGCAACATCGATGTTTCCACCGTGGCCCCCATCGATACTGTGACTGATCTATCGAAACATAGCAAAATCTCTTTTTTCAATTATGCATTCACAACCAAAATTGATCATCTTTCCACCATCGAAAATACTTACCCTGGGTAAGACTGTTCCGTTCCTCTTTATTGCCACTAGGATATTTGATTAGTTGTACCCCATATGAATACTACGTGGAAAGGTAATAGAATAGCTTTCTCCCAACAACGACAATCCCCTGTAATTGAGTCTTGATAGTGGATTTGTCTAACTATCTGGGGTTTATTTCACCATCCTCCACTCAGAACATTTTGGGCAGTAATCAGTATGGAAATAAAGTCTCGTGGCTGAACGTTATCATCTTTTATTCAGTAAGTAGACAAAACCCTGCACCGAGAGTTTTACTATTAACAGTGCACAAGCCAGATTCAGCATAGTCCAGGGGCAAAAGATCAACAAAGTTCTAAAAACAAGACAAAAAATCCTAACAACGACCAGGACTATCACGGTATAATTCAGTTTATTATAAAATAATAATAATCGTAACGGAGCCAGAAAGAAACCAAACGATATTTTTAACCATTTCAGACGTACAAACCTTTGTATCAGATAGCGAAATTACTGTAGACAAATTGTACTAAAAACCGTGAATCAGTGTCCATATTAGAAGTCCCATATCTATTACAACATCTAAATTGCCATAAAATGTTCAATGTATGCTATATATAAAGCAGGCCTAAACCTGCGTACGTGAATCCGTGAGTGGCTTTCGCGCATGTGCGTGGCAAAGATTAGAAGAAGAGCGCGGAGTGGGAGTGTTTTTGGTCTCTTTGCATTGCCCGACTAAAAGTAGAGAGAGGATAAACTCTTAAAGACTGGCATGTCCACCCCCAAACTAAACCCCCCACTACTGGCTCACAGTATGTAGTTTAACTCCTTAACCATCACTCCCACTCCATGTGGTTTCTTCGCCTGTAGTCCCCCTCCAAAAGTCCCAAAAATGCCCACCAGGAGGACCGCGAGTCCAATATAGGACCGCCTCCTACCGGCCTCCGTAGAAGTTTGGCCATGCGTACGCAGGCCTCTCCCCCTCCCTCTCCCTCCCTCTCAGGCTTCCCTCCCCCCCCTAGCTTAAAACCCTTAATAATATGTTCCCCCTGCCCCCCAGCGCCCAACCACTCTATTATATTCTTTAGAACGCTCCCCAAACTTTACTTACCCACCACCCCTCACCCCCCTTTAATCCTCTCCGAAATGAGCTCCCGGCTAGCACGCGTCCGTGATTCACCAGACCGGCGACTGCCGTCCCCGCCCCTCTGCTTGTGCATTTTCTCGCAAACAGAGGCCGGCAAGCGCGGTGTAGGAAAAGAGGGGGAGGTAGTAGAGTTTGGGGAGCTTTCTAAAAGTATAAATAAGAGCGGTTGGAGCTGAGGGTACAGGGGAATCAATGTCAAATTCGGTTTTTGGGTGGACCATACCCTTTAATATCTCGAGCGCCTGTTTTCATAACTGGTCTAGGTAGTTTTATAAAAAGCTGGAAGAAGTTTCATAAAAAACAGGAAAAATTTTGGTTTGTGCAGGTTACTGGTATTGATATTTGATACATAAAGTAAGTTTGATCCAGGGAGGTTTTCCCACTTGCAATTGGAGAGTCAGTGAAGGAACTTTCCCCTTTCATACTGTTTTTGGTTTTTTAGCCTTCCATTGGATCACTGTTGGCAGGAAATGTGTTTATTTTGAGTATGTTGGAATAGCTGTACGTATTGTTTTTATTCAACCTTCAAATACTACTACTATAAAATGCTGGGAGTTGTAGTTCCAAATATCTGGATTGCCAAGAAATTGGGGGTCACTGGTACTGGATTGCTATTCTGATGGGATTAAAGTATGGGAGTTTTTGCGTCCCTACGATAAGAACTTTTATTGAATAACCCTGAATATGTTTCACTGAACAAGATGGCCGCTTTATGTGTGGTATGTGGCACAATCCACCAATCAGAATGCTGGGTCAGTCCACAGCAAGCCCTATTATTACCATAAGGCAAGGATGTTAAAATTGCAGCCCTCCAGATGTTTGAAAACTTCAACTCCCAATATTCCCTGGCTGCATACAGGAAATGCTGAGAGTTGTAGTTTTCAACCATCTGGAGAGCCAGAAGTTTGACATCCCTGGCGTAAGGTTTATAGATACTTCCTCTGTGATACTGGCTGATTAAAGTGTAAACAAATCCCCGTCACTCTAGTGCACACATGGATTTTAACAATTGAACACTTTGGCCTACATCATGGGCCGTTACCAAGGTGAACATTCCCTTATGTTAATGCTTAATTGTTCACCAGTTTCAAAATTATGATGATAGACTTACATTGCACTTCCACCAATATCAATTTGGTAGCCTCTCCATAGTTGTTGGAAGCGTAGCATTGATATAGTCCGGTAAGTGTTCTGTCTATATCATAGGATCTGTTGTTATGTAGAGCCAATCTGTCAGTGCTGTTGCAGAAGACTATAGGGGAAGGATTCCCATCAAACGAACAGGTAAAGACTTTATTGTTTCCTTCCAGTATTTCATAGGGGTCTGGACACAGATCAGAGCGGAACTCAGGGGCATCTAAAAGAGACAGGAAATAGTCATACAGTTAATTTTTTTGTAGCAACTTTGAATTAGAGGATGAATAAAGTGATAAGTCCATCTCGTCCATATTCTACCCATAATGGATGTTTCACATCTGAGGAAGGGGTCATACTGACTCTGAAACGTCACATCTTTGTGTGAATAAACACAATTTGTTCATTTAAGACTGGTGTGCACTTGGAATCTTTCTACATTTTAGTCTGTGAAGCTGGGTACACACAGAACCAATCTATAAAGCTGGGTAACACCAGAACCAATCATAGGGTAACAAGAACTTAGCGGGGTCACAAGAACCATCTATAAGCTGGGTAACACAGAACCAATCTATAAAGCTGGGTACACACGTGCCAATCTATAAAGCTGGTGTACAACACGGCCAATCTATAAAGCTGGGTACACACAGTGAACCAATCTATAAAGCTGGGTACCACACATGCCAATCTATAAACTGGGTACACACGAACCAAATCTATAAAGCTGGGTACACACATGCCAATCTAGAAGCTGTACACACAGTGCCATCTATAAAGCTGGGTACACACAGTGCCAATCTATAAAGCTGGTAACACAGAAACCAAATCTATAAGGCTGGGTACACACAGTGCCAATCTTAAACTGGGTACCCACAGTGCCAATCTATAACGCTGGGTACACCCAGTGCCAATCTATAAAGCTGGGTACCACAGTCCAATCTATAAACTGGGTACCACAGAACCAAATCTATAAAGGCTGGTACACACAGTGCCAATCTATAAAGCTGGGTACACACAGTACAATCTATAAAACTGGGTACACAGTGCCATCTATAAAGCTGGGTACACACAGTACCAATCTGTAAAACTGGGTACACACAGTGCCAATCTAAAGCTGGGTACACACAGTAACCAATCTGTAAAGCTGGGTACACAGTACCAACTATAACGCTGGGTACACCACAGTAACCAATCTGTAAAGCTGGGTACACACAGTACCAATCTGTAAAGCTTGGGTACCCAGTACCATCTATACAGCTGGTACACACAGTACCAATCCGTAAAGCTGGGTACACACAGTACCAATCTGTAAAGCTGGGTACACACAGTACCAATCTATAAGCGCTGGGTACACACAGTACCAATCTGTAAAGCTGGGTACGCACAGTACCAATCTATAAAGCTGGGTACGCACAGTACCAATCTGTAAAGCTGGGTACACACAGTACCAATCTGTAAAGCTGGGTACACACAGTACCAATCTATAAAGCTGGGTACACACAGTGCCAATCTATAAAGCTGGGTACGCACAGTACCAATCTGTAAAGCTGGGTACACACAGTACCAATCTGTAAAGCTGGGTACACACAGTACCAATCTATAAGCTGGGTACACACAGTGCCAATCTATAAGCTGGGTACGCACAGTACCCAATCTATAAGCTGGGTACGCACGTACCAATCTGTAAAGCTGGGTACGCACGTACCAATCTGTAAGCTGGTACACACAGTACCATCTGTAAAGCTGGGTACACACAGTACCAATCTGAAGCTGGGTACCCACGTACATCTTAAAGCTGGCAACAGTACATCTAATAAAGCTGGTACCACAGTACCAATCTGTAAAGCTGGTAGCCACAGTACCAATCTATAAAGCTGGGTACGCACAGTACCAATCTATAAAGCTGGGTACGCACAGTACCAATCTATAAAGCTGGTAACGAGTCCATAAGCTGGTACGCACAGTACCATCTGTAAAGCGGGGTACACACAGTACCAATCTGTAAAGCTGGGTACGCACAGTACCATCTATAAAGCTGGGTACGCACAGTACCAATCTATAAGCTGGGACACACAGCCATCTATAAGCTGGGTACACCACAGTACCAATCTATAAAGCTGGGTACACACAGTACCAATCTTAAAAGCTGGGTACACACAGTACCAATCTTAAAGCTGGGTACACACAGTACCAATCTATAAAGCTGGGTACCACACAGTACCAATCTATAAAGCTGGTACACACAGTACCACTCTATAAGCTGGGTACACATCAAGTACCAAGTACCATTATAAAGCTGGTTACACATTACCAATCTATAAAGCTTGGTAACCACACAGTACCAATCTGTAAAGCTGGGTACGCACAGTACAATCTATAAAGCTGGGTACACACAGTACCAATATAAAGCTGGGTACACACAGTACCAATCTATAAGTGGGTACACACAGTACCAATCGTAAAGCTGGGTACACGCACAGTACCATCGTCTAAAAGCTGGGTACACACAGTACCAATCTGTAAAGCTGGGTACCACTATACCAATCTATAAAGCTGGGTACACACAGTACCAATCCTATAAAGCTGGGTACACACAGTACCAATCTGTAAAGCTGGGTACGCACAGTACCACTCTATAAGCTGGGTACACACCAGTAACCAATCTATAAAGCTGGGGTACACACAGTACCAATCTGTAAAGCTGGTACGCACATACCAATCTAATAAAGCTGGGTACACCCAGTACCAATCTATAAAGCTGGGTACACACACAGTACCAATCTGTAAAGCTGGGTACGCACAGTACCAATCTATAAAGCTGGGTAACACACAGTACCAATCTGTAAAGCTGGGTACGCACAGTACCAATCGTATAAGCTGGGTACACACAGTACCAATCTATAAAGCTGGGTACACCAGTCATCTGTAAAGCTGGTACCACAGTACAATCTATACGCTGTACACCAGTACCAATCTATAAAGCTGGGTACACACAGTACCAATTGTAAGCTGGGTACGCACAGTAACGCATCTATAAAGCTGGGTACACACAGTACCAATCTATAAAGCTGGGTACACACAGTACCAATCTGTAAGCTGGGTACGCACATACCAATCTATAAAAGCTGGTACACACAGTACCATCATAAAGCTGGGTACACACAGTACCAATCTGTAAAGCTGGGTACACACAGTACCAACTCTATAAAGCTGTGTTACACACAGTACCAATCTATAAAGCTGGGTACACACAGACCAAGCTGTAAAGCTGGGTACACACATACCAATCTATAAAGCTGGGTACAACACAGTACCAATCTATAAACGGGTCACCAAGTCCATCTATAAAGCTGGGTACACACGTGCCAATCTGTAAAGCTGGGTACACCAGTACCAATCTGTAAGCTGTACGCATAATCTTACTGGTACGCACAGTAACACTCTAAAGCTGGGTACGCACAGTACCAATCTATAAAGCTGGTACGCACAGTACCAATCTATAAAGCTGGGTACGCACAGTACCATCTATAAAGCTGGGTACGCCAGTACCAATCTGTAAAAGCTGGTACACAAGTACCAATCTGTAAAGCTGGGTCACACAGTACCAATCTAGTAAAGCTGGTAACGCACAGTACCAATCTATAAAGCTGGAACACACAGTACCAATCTATAAAGCTGGGTACACACAGTACCAATCTATAAATCTGGGTACACACAGTACCAATCTGTAAAGCTGGGTTACCACACAGCTGAACCATCTAAAGCTCGGTACGCCACAGTCCAATCTAAAAAGCTGGGTAACACACAGGTACCAATCTATAAAGCTGGGTACACACAGTACACATCTGTATAAAGCTGGGTACACACATACCAATCATAAAGGCGGGTACACACAGTACCAATCTATAAAGCTGGGTACACAAAGTGCCAATCTATAAAGCTGGGTACACACAGTGCCAATCTATAAAGCTGGGTACACACAGAACCAATCTATAAAGCTGGGTACACACATTGCCAATCTATAAAGCTGGGTACACACAGTGCCAATCTATAAAGCTGGGTACACACAGAAACAATCTATAAAGCTGAGTACACACAGTACCAATCTATAAAGCTGGGTACACACAGTACACCACTGGGTACTTATAATAAAGTACCCAGTGGCGAGAATCTATATTACAATCACTCAGTGATGTCACTGAGTGACTTCCTGTTTCCCACTGCCCCTCCCACTGTCTCCCCCTCCCTGTATTAGTCATTTATATAGGAAGCCCTGTTTATTGTTGACAGACAATGTTCGTTCCTTCTTTCTCTTTTCAATTGGAACGGTAATTAACTATTTATACATTACACAGGGATTCCTATATAAACGACTAACACAGGGAGAGGGAGAGACCTACACTGTAGGTAGCGTATTATCCCTTATATAATTCCCTAGATAAAAATTCAACTGTAAGCAGTAAGAAGGTGTCAATACTCTAATTACTTACAATACACAGTGATAAATTCCTGTTCTGTTACTGTTATATTCTTATTATTGTGAAGGGAAGATTCACAGGCAAAGACTCCCAAAGGGGACCTGGTGCTTATAGTCACATTGCATTCCTCTTCTGAGCCTTCACAGACTCGCTGCCCATCTAACATGATTTGTGTTCTGTAGGCCTTTGGCTCTGTATTCGTGATCACACAGGATGCGGTTACGGTTTCGCCCACAATTGCAGAAGTATTAGAAAGGGTAAAATTGATTTTGGGATATTCTGGAAGAATTAGGGAATAAGTTATAGTTAGTTAATTAAATTGTCTACTTCGTATACAGAGTAAATACTAGGGACAGTATAACAGCAGGGTATAGCAAACTGTAACGCGGCACCTTCATCATGGTCATTAAATACTGTGCGGTGATGGTACGTAAAAACCAGCCGCGGTGCAATGCTACGAGGTATCACCAATAGGCTCACCATTAACAACCAAGCCGATATTTCACAGTGCGGCGTAAAATGCAAGTGCAACTGTTTTGGTAATGACCGATACCGTGTGTTTATATATTAGATACGCTAGATATAATGAAGGTAGAATAAGCTGTGGCTGGTAGCTTACCATAAATGTGAATGTCGATGTTGGTTTCACGAGAAAGGGCCTGAATGACGGCTCTGCAAATCAGTTTATAAGGATCAATAGAAAGTGAAGTGTTAGTGGGTATTATGGCAGAAACTTCCACCGTTCCATCAGCTGCTGGGTTCCTTATCACAGGGAGAGACACATTGTTCAGCTCAATGGTCAAGATCAGGTTTTCTGGAGGGAAACCATTGGAGATTACACATTTGGCTTCTTCGTAGGTATCCGCTTGAATCCACTGTCTGGTCAATAGCTTGGGACGCTCTGGTAAACCTAAAAGCAAAATGGATAAAACACAAGAGCACTTTCAGTTATTAGTAGATTTGGTCTATCAAAATCCTAGTTAAAGGGCATGTCGACCCCAAAACTAAAATGTAACCCCATACTGGCCCCACTCTGTAGTTTAATAAAATCCTTACCTTACATTTCTGCTCCAAATGGTTCTCCTGCGTCTGCCCCTAAGTCCAGGAAACTGCAGTGTAGGATCTGTCCTGCTCCTGCGTCTGCCTCAACCTCGACAAGGTTTGAGGCCTGCGCAGGAGAGCCCCCCCCTCCCTCTCCCACACGCTTTGGTCTCCCTCCCTCTAGCGTAAATCCGTTTTTATAGAATATAGTTCATGTTCTCCCAGCCCCAACAGCTATAATTATATCATCAGAAAGTCCCCCGATCATTACTTACCTTACCTCTCTCCTTCGCTGTTGTGAGCAGCCGGCAGCCGCGTCCGTGATTGGCTGCCTCTCAGCCAATCACAGATGCGGCTGCTGGTCCCGCCCCCTGCTTGCAGTTCGGTGTAAGCAGAGGGCTGGCAGTGCGGCAAAGGAGAGAGGTAAGGTAAGTAATGATCAGGGGACTTTCTGATGATATAATTATAGCGGTTGGGGCTGGGGGAACATGGACTATATTATATAAAAACTTTTTATAAAGGGTGGACATGCCCTTTAATGCTCTAATCATATCCCGGCTTCACTACTGTAACCATCCTGTGTTGTTTACCAAACAAACACCTGGTGCCACTTCAATCCACCCTAAACTCTGCTGCCCGGCTCATTCATTTCTCTTTTCGATTCTCTAACGCCTATCCTCTCAGTCAGTCTCCCCACTGTCTGCCCATCACACAAAGGATCCAGTTCAAGCTGCTTAATCTATCCTATAAAGCACTATCTAAAGCTGGGTACACACATTACCGATAAAGGGCTGATCCAGTCTGTACTTCCGGGATTGTCCATTTATTGGTAATTGGTGTACCTACCGCAGATCCCAGTGTTCCAGTGGCGGTTTCACCGCTTTTGGAGCAGTGGGATCTTGCTGTATCTAAAGGTACAAATTACTCTACACAAATTCGAGTAAAGATACCCTTTAAAGATACTGTCTATCATCATATAAAGATCTGTACTGTGTACCCGGCTTAAAGGAACACTAAACCCAAAAAATTAACTAAGTGGCATCTGTTTCTATTATTCACAGGGAGGTGAGAACGCTTATTCTCACAGAGCGGGACAGAGCGGCTGTTCTGTGCAGGAGCGGATGCGAGTGGAGCGGTAAGGTAAGTTCCAGGTCCCCCGAGCGTCCTATTATTCACAGGGAGGTGAGAATAAGCGTTCTCACCTCCCTGTGAATAATAGAAACGGATGGCCTTTAGTTATTTTTTTATTTAATATGAGTTTAGTGTTCCTTTAATACAGCTCCTCCATACAGCTCAGAGCTGATCCACACATCCCAGGCATAACCTCCGCTCTACTAATGATATCCTCCTCTCATCCACCCTTGTTAACTCTTCCCACGTCCATATTCAGGACTTTGCTCGAGCTACCCCGTTGCTCTGTCACTCACCATCCCATAATATCTTCAAACACAACCTAAAAACTCATTGAAGGTATCACTACCTGACATCGTTAAGCCATCTACTTGGTCGGTATGAGCGTGTATAGAATGTTAGATTGCCATTCATTCATCGTACAATTCATCAGACAACTGTCTCATGTGTACTTACTTATGTAACCTCCGGGGACAACTTTTAAAGGTTGTGTGCTTGTGCTAGTACTTGGCATTCTAATTGACATTTTATGACTTACTAATGGTCTTTGCTATGACTGAAGATTCTAGGTTGTAGTGGATTTTTCCAGCATTGAAATTGGCTTGACAGGAGAATTCCTGCTGGTTGTCGTTCCGCTGGACTGTGATTGGCTGCGTCACGGTCACCGTAGTTTTATTCTGTCTTGGATCCTTGTCAAATTTCTCCTTGTGAAAGACCTTCCCACCCCTGGACATCGCCACCTCAAGGTATTTTATAGGCGCTGCATCATAAGCAGTGCATGTGACATTGTACACAGACCCCTCCTCAAGTGGCTCATCCAATGTTATTTGCACGGAACTAGGAGGATCTGTAAAGACAATGTGAATGTCAATGTGTCAGCAATATCATTAATTGATCTAATTTAGTTGCCATAAGTCACTTTTTAGGCTAGACATTCATGGGTTGATAAATTGGGCACAATAACTAGTGCAGCCAAGATTTCGAACAAGACTATTGCAGACTGTTATTAAAAGGCAAGGACACACAGAATTCAATAGTACTGTTCACACTATTGCGTTCCAATTGTGTCCGTGTGCGTTCCGGTCCGATGCGTTAATAAAAACGCACTGCGTGCTGCATTTCTGACCTTTTTTCATGTGTTTTCTATATAAATATATGGAAAACACATTGGGGCATATTTATAAAGAATCGATAATATCGCAAAAAAATTACCGCCGCACATCGCGGCCGCGAAAATAGCGCTATCGCCGTATTTATAACGGCGAGCGCTATTCCCGCGATACCTATCGCGGCCGCGATGTGCTGCGGTAATTTTAAGCCCCTTCGCGGCGATTACTGAAGAGTATCGAAGAGAAGGGACTTAAAATCCTTCCCGACGCCGCTCCTACCCGCCACACCCCCCCCCCCCCGCGGCGGCAGCGGCGGCACCACCGCCGCCGCTTCACAGCAGCCCCTCCCAACCTGTTCCCCGTTCGCGGCAATCTGGAACGGGAGGCTAGGAGGGGTGCCGGGAAGGGGCCGCAGCAGGTGGTCGCGACCCCCGCCGCGCCACCCCTCCCAGCAAACCCTCCAAGCCCCGCCCCGGCCGCTCCGGGGAGGGACGGGAGGAGCCACTGGGGGGGTGGAGGCTCCCTCCAGCGGGCCCTGAGAAGGGCCTTTGGGGCTTAGGGGGTCCCGCAGCTCAAACCGGGACCCCCCTCCCGGCCCTTACAAGGGCCCTGCGGCACTGACAATGTCCTTTGGCGGGGGTCCCGCTGAAACGGGAATCCCAGTGGGCTCTTAAAAGAGCCCTGTGGGCGCGTCTTCTTTCTCAGTCCCGGCGACACCAGTCGCCGGGCCGCCGACCCCCGAGAGGTACCCTGCGGCCGCCAGGGGTACCCCCGCGGGCGCGGCGACCTCAACGAGGCCGATGTTGCCCGTCTTGATCCGACGCGACGTCTTCGGGCTGGCGACACCAACCCCACTCAGGTCGCCGATGCCAGGCAGACTAACTGCGGCCACCAGTGAGCCCGCTGGCACCGCGGGCCTCAGCGGAGCCGATGTTGCCAGCCGCTTCTTTCTTCTTTCTTCAGCCATTACTGCGATGGCATCTGAGTTCGCGGGCGGAAAGCTCCTCTTTATAAGTTTGCAGAAATCCATATCCGTTTCTGATTGGTCAATTTTTATACTTGCTTTACATTAACCAATAGATTTCTGGAAGTTTCTGAAATCTGATGGTTAATGTAAAGCAAGTATTAAAATTGACCAATCAAAACGGATATGGATTTCTGCAAACCTATATAAGAGGAGCTTTCCGCGAGGAACTCAGATGCCATGCAGTAGATGGCTGAAGAAAGAAGAAGAAGCGGCTGGCAACATCGGCTCCGCTGAGCCGGCAGTGCCAGCGGGCTCACTGTCGGCCGCAGTGAGTCTGCCTGGCATCGGCGACCTGAGTGGGGTTGGTGTCGCCAGCCCGCAAGACGCGCCCAAGGGCTCTTTTAAGAGCCGCACTGGGGGGTCCCGGTTCGAGCTGCGGGACCCCGCCAAAGGCACTTATTAGTGCCGCAGGGCACTTGTAGTGCCGCAAGGGCCCTTACAAGGGCCGGGAGGGGGTTCCTGTTTCGAGCTGCGGGACCCCTAAGCCCCAAAGGGTCTTATAAGAGCCGCAAGGGCACTTGTCAGTGCCGCAAGGGCCCTTATATGGGCCGGGGAGGGGGGTCCCGGTTCGAGCTGCGGGACCCCTTAAGCCCAAAGGCTCTTGTCAGAGCCGCAAGGGCACTGTAAGTGCGCAAGGGCCCTATAAGGGCCAGGGAGGGGGGGTCCCCGGTTCGAGCTGCGGGACCCCTAAGCCCCAAAAGGCCCTTCTCAGGGCCCGCTGGAGGGAGCCTCCACCCCCCAGCGGCTCCTCCGTCCCCTCCCGGGAGCGGCCGGGGCGGGGGGCTTGGAGGGTTGCCGGGGAGGGGGTGCGGGCGGGTGGTCGCGACACCTGCTGCGGCCCTTCCCGGCAGCCCCTCCTAGCCTCCGTTCCGAGATTGCCGCGAACGGGGACGGTTGGGAGGGGCTGCTGGGAAGTCGGCGGCGCGGGTGGTGCCGCTGCCGGCGGGGGGGTGTGGGCGGGGTGGGCGTGTCTCCCGGGTCGGGGCGACCACCCGCGCGGGTTGCCTGCCCATCCCCGCCGGGAGGTTAGTATCGGCTGACTTCGCCTCCTTCAGGTGGCGAAGTAAAACAGCCGAACCAGCCGAGCGAAACCAGTACCCGCCGCTTTATAAAATAGAAGCGGCGGTACAGGTAAGTATCGGCCGCGAAAGGTTAACGCTTCGTTAACTTTTCGCGGCCGTTTTCGGACCTTTATAAATCGCGGTAAACGCGATTTATGCGTTAATGTCCGCGAAAACAACAGGCCGCGAAAAGTTAACGAACCTTTATAAATATGCCCCATTGTGTAGAAACTGACACAAGTGCCTGTGTGAATGAGCCCTTATCCCTTAGGATAGGCAGTGATACAGCACCCTGGACCATTGCCTTATTCTTTTCCACATCTCCCCCATGGATACAGTTTAGAACTTTCCAGTAGTGGTGATGTTGGTGGGGAGGGCCCCTCACCCCATAAAGTCCTTGTCGTAACATGAAATAATAGGCGAAATACCTACTGTAAGCTGTGACTTTAACCCCACTACCGTTTGTGGCGTTTCCAGGAAGACATTCTATGGTAGGTTGGGACCATTCATCAACTTTAACTATAATAGAAATCCAGCCGGGTCCTTCCGTTTTATTGGACTTTTTTAGAACCGATTCCCAGTTGATACTTGTACAATTGTGTGTGCAGTTTAAAAGGGCCGAGCTTCCATAGGGAGCAAATATCTCACTGTTCTCCACCTTAGCCTCACAGTGCTCCGTAGATGTTACTGAAATTAAAAACAAAATAGATGGAATACAACATAGCAAAAGGTCATGCGAATGGGCATTTACTGTGTATGGAAATAGATGCCCCTTAAGAAGACAACCAGTTGTACAGTTGTTGCACCACCCCATCCTTTTGGCCCAGGGCCTAACCTATGGGAAGACATGTTCTGCGATAAGCTCTTTTTTTCAATGGATAGACCTCAGACTTACCGTGGGGGTTGGCTTAGACAGTACAGTTATCCTTTAAGCTCAGCAAGCATCCATCATTGGAGGTGAAAGTAATTTGCAGCAGGTATTTCAAGAGACCAATGGGCAGATGTTGCTCTCAAGCAATGAACTTCATTGTAGTTTTTTCCTTGGTCAAATCATAGGCTGGCCATACACAGTTTGATTCCCTCTCACATGCTAGTTGATAAATTACTGACCAAATTTACAGGCTTATGTTAGAAAAGTTCTTATTGTTAAAAATGATGCTAATTTTGCCTCAACCAATCAGATGTTATGTACCATTTGAAAGCTAAAATCTAATAGGTTGGGGCAAAATTAGCACAATTTTTAAGAAAAACTTTTAATACATAGGCCTGAATATGTTTAACATTATTTAATAATTGTCTTACACGTAATTTCTTGTTCCTGTAGGATATTGTGTAACCACTCATGTATACCTTCCATTGCAGGGTGTGGGTGGGGCCTAATTGTACCGTACCTAACTTCACCCTTACCCTACCTCCAGAATTACCAGCCACACCCAATAATGCCTAGGAGCCACCACCTCCAGGACAAGGAGTTGAAGGTATGGGGGAAGTGACCGTGAGTCCAGGATCAGAGAGAGGGGGGTTTCAGAGCAGCATAAAGACATTTGGGACACAGAAAGTCAGGTTTAAAGCTCCCCTGAATGGGGACAAGGCAGTGTTCTCCCTAGGGTCTTTTAGCCGGGTGACCCACCCGGCTACTTTTTCATGCCACTCGGCTGGAAAAAAATTCTTGAGAGAACACTTGTGATTTAAAAGAATTTAGAAGTAGGTTTAATAGGTGCGCCAATAGGTCAGTAAAAACTAAAAATGTGAAATTTGGTGGGAAGGGAAAAATGGCACTTGATTCATGCTTCATTATTAGGTGAATGTAAATGCGGAAGTTTTAGTTCGTCACATCTGCAGGTAAACACAGTACATAGCAGCACAAGCACATGTGACACCCTTTGGTGCCCTGAGATCTTGGGAAAAAAAGCTAGTAACTGCTAAATAATCTTGCAGGTGGTAAAAAAGGTCTGGATCTCTGAGCCCTTTTTGGCGGGGGTATACGAATACACTCTCCCTTGTTCATAATCTAAACATCTCTTTGCAAATCTTTTCCTTCTAATTATTTAATATTATTTTGTAACTTACTTCAGTGTTTCCTTCTTCACCGTGCGTCATTATTGATTTCGTACTCTTTAGTGGAGTGCTTTCAACTTAAGTAAGTTCAGTCAGCTGCTCTCTTAATGTCACTTCTATTGTGCATGTGTTTCCATCTGGGGTTGTATAATTGTCCATTAATGATTAGAGTCATAATTTGAAGGCCTTACTTCGTCGAGGATTGCCTTCCAGGATTTATAAATCACTGATTCATCTCGGTGTAGATTTTGTACTTGTTTTACAAAAAACTTTCCCTCGCAGTCCCTAGGAATCATTGTTTATTGCCTTCAAAATTCTCCACAGGGCTTCAATTCCCAACTTATCATCCTTATAACGCTTAATTTTTTCTTTTTGGTATATTTAATTGAAATCCTTCTGAATACTATCCATAACTGCCCTCGCTCAGATGCACTCAGAGAACACTTAATGTCTATCAGTATTCCCACTCAGGTCACTAACCTTGTACGCCATTCCTAGATTATATTATTTGGCTGGAGATTCGACTGCAATTACAAACTTGTAAACCTTAGAATAATAACCCGGCCAAAAAATGCCGTATGGATATAGAAAGAAGGGTAGGTACAAGTAGTTGAAACCTAAAAAACAGGCATGGTATCCACTGGATAAGGTGGCGGGTGCGATATGGGTATACACTATAAACATTACTACAAACAAGAAAGGTGGTTGGGGGGTAACCCAAACCCTAAGACCCCATTTACCCTGTAGAAAAAAAACAGCAGGGAGCGGACTTCTCTGGCAGAACTATATTAAGTAATAGCCTCACAAAACAATCGAGGTTCAAATGACTGTAGCACAAAATGAATCGTCCAGCCAAGCCATACAACAGATATAAAAATATTTTATATAGCCTCCATATAGGTCAAAACAGTGCATACTTCACATGATAATATACCAAAAGACTCAAAAAAAATACACCCAAGCTAAAAGACTATACCAAAAAATGTGTAGTCCCCCTAGGCTCCCTAGGTTGCTAAAAATAACTAAAAACTAACGACTAGACATAGTGGTAGGTAGCGCGGTGGCTTGTAATAGTGAAAGAAATACAAACTGATGACTGCATAATGATCGCATCTTGAAGCTGTAAGCAAAAGCAGATAAGGTGATAAAGGGTAATATATATGTATGCTGAGCAAAGGTAAGGGTCCCTCCGCGCAACACACTATTCGTCCATGGTGGTCCGGGTGTAACCCGTCCTGTAAAGCAAAATACAAAGCAAAGGCAAAGTAAGAACGGAATGATAGGTCATATATATCAATGCAGGTGCAAGCAACAAAACGAAATACGCGTAAATAGGCTTCCTAGGGTGCAGTCCCCTTGTTAAATTTCCGCTCGGTAATCTTCCTCGTATACTGAATGTGGGACTGTACCCTACTATTGAACGCCGTGTTCAACTATCACATACGAGGGTTCCTGTGTGTGGACAATCCATATTCCACGATCCGGTATAACAGGAAGATCCGCTCACCTCTCACCTCCGTAATCTAGTCGGGACCGACGCACGTTTCGAGAGGCCACTCCCGTCTCTTCTACACGGTGTGTCTAAACTAATTGCACTTGTACTGTGTTGTGATATGTCCGTGTGCCGGAAGAGTGGGTTCCTGATCTATCTTGGGCTGGGAACATTAAAATTTTCATTTAGGGTTCCACCATAAAGTTCCTATAAGGTGAAACAAAGGACAGGGGGACACAGCCACAAGCCCAACACTATTTTGGCAGGGGGTAACCCCGTGATAGCACTTCAAAAACTTAACCCCTAAGTAATCATAAAACTTAAATTGCAAGTAAATAATACAAGAACACTATGGTCTACATACTATATTTTAATTCTAGGTATTGCGTAACAACCAAACATCAAACAATTAATAATATCAATAAAAAGGTGGTTCACTTTATACCATGATTTAAGCTCCTTGTGATGGATAGATAGTTTACTAGAAAAATAGAACATAAACCAGTCCCCGAGTTGCAGAAAGCATTTAAATAATAAATTTCTTCATTTAACCCTTGGGTGCCAAATGAATTTTGATATTCGTAATATCCAACGGCTTCCCTTTGAAGAATAAGCGATCCCAACTTACCTCACATCCAGGGGCTTATCGGACTTTTTCTAATCCCCAGATTTATGAGACCAGTTGGATTAGAGTTAGTATGCGGCTTCAAAGTTTCTTGCTACTCACTTTCGTTGTTTTTATTTTTATATTCCTTACATGTTCAAGGGCTCTGGTAGAGCATGGTACGATAATGGTTTGTTTTCCTAATTCTTTTGCCACCCGGCATTCGAGGACATATATGACTCATATTGTTTTGCAATTGATGAAATCCTTGATTTCATAGGGTTTGTGCATGACCCATAATCAAAGTGGGTTTTTTTAGTCATATACGTCACGAGCTTTACCTCGGCCACATTTATGTGACCCTTTAATTTTATGCTCTTTAACCATGTTTTATTTGAGATTATGAAAATAACTTCGGGTCAGTTTTTGTCCAAGTGTGGGGGGTGGCCCGTTTTTGCTATTACTTGAGGCCGATTCACACTGACTTTGTCACTTAAAATGTTTTGTCTGAATTTAAGTATAAACCAAAATTTATTCAAAGTGGATTTTATCATCCACATCCATCATTATGTATGGTGTTATCAGCTTATTTTTTACCGCCTCCCCCCCCCCGGAAAAAAGAAAAACCCCCCCCCCCCCCAGCCCCCAAGCCCCCCCGCCCCCCCAGAGCCAACCCACCCCCCCCCCCCCCCCAGCCCCCCCCCGCCCACCCCCCCCCCCCATTCGTTCTTCTTTATTATTAAGACAGTAATTCAGTTCGATTACTGTAAATTTAGCTCTCTGTTTGCTTTCCTTAACCATTTATGTCTGGGTAACCTCTTTCTGGAAAAATCTGGCTCAATATGTAATTCTTGCTGTGCTGCTTTCTTCAAAATCAGCTTCATTTGTACAGTTACGCCTGATTAAACATATTGGGTAGGTGCAGACTTGTGCTCTAAGAATGTATTGCCTGCTGTGGGTATTACGATATATATTTGTAATGATATTGAATTGCCATTTTTTTTGATTTTGATACGAGGCTAAAATGTGTATGTTCTATACTGGCTACTATAGCTTGGGTGATGGTTTAAACATTCCCGAGGCTCATTTTGATATTATAGCATAAATAGGAATTAATATTCAATTCACATTCTGTTTCCATCCCACAGCATATGTACTACATCATCGTTGGATAGCGGGTGCCCCTAAGATATGTTAATTGATGCCCATTCTAAATCCCTGTCGTGCCCAAATTAGTAATATTCCACATTTTCCCACATGCCTAATGGTAATAGATTTGCCGTACTGTAGCGCGCAAGCCAGTACCCAATGGCAGTATCCGGTTAGTTGGTTGGAAGAAAGTAGTTCTTATCAAACAGTGAAGAAATTGTTGGATACAAAAGTCAATTCACAAAAGCTCAAGAGATGAAGTTGAATGCCTCCTATATTTATACAGTCCTCTCGTCATTCGCTACTTTGGCAGAAGCACATTCTATCCTTTAGCGTGGTGGTTATTGAGGGATTGATGCCTCAAACATCAATACTTTACTAGGAAGGTAATTGTTTGTTTTAATTCCGGAACCCATCCAGCCTTCCACACCTCTCGAAAGCTTGGAGTATTAGCTGGAGTGTATGTAAGAAAAGTTCGTAGTGCATGAATCCACATATTTATAGATGTTATCTGTGGATCTCTATCCCCGAGATAGTGGAATTCTTTTGGTTTTTGTGGATTTTTGGAATACAATACAACGGAAAATTTGAGGATGTTCTATAAGAGGATTGCATTTCATTCTTGTTATAATTTTGGAGTCACTTACAGTCTTAAGGTGCATGGTACCCCTTTGTTCAGAATCTGATGAGAATTGTGATATTTTCAATACATTAATATTGTGAGTTTTGTTTCTCAATTGAGGATTGACTTCCTTTAGGTACATTTGTTTGGTCCGCATAACTACGATATTTCCCCTTTGTCTGAGGGTTTTATAAGGTTATTAACTCGGATTCATACTTAGGTTCCCGTCAAGTGCTTTTTGCTTTGCACTGAAGGAAAGAATTAGGCCGTAAAATTTGGAGGGAACATAATTTTTTTAATTTCCTTGTGTTCCACACTACTGACAAACAATTGTACCGTGTGGAACATTCGAAATCGGAGGTAATATTTAGATTTACCCTTTTAGCCCGTCGGAAACCAATCTGGTTTGCTAAGGTCTCTTATCATTGTCCATGATAAAGACTTCTAAGTTTTAAAGGTCTGGACTGTAAGTTCTTCTATTTCTCAGACTGTTCGAAGACTGTTTAAGGTGGTAGCTCAAGCTAGGGAGTCAGGAATGGTATTAAGGTTTGTTTGTGGTGGTGTTCCGTTACCCTCAATGTCTGTGAACTATACATTTTTGTGAGTGTACGTTTACAAGGCGAATAAAGGGTGTCTGTTTTACTAACTGAAATTTTTGTCTAGATTGTTTTGATATGGCAATATAGACCTTATACATAACACTTGAGTTGTTCCGTTTTTTAACTGAAACAGTGAACCGTATATTACTTACATCTTGTAATTGTGTCTCTTTTGTCTGAGGTTTTGGCATAAATTATTTGCTGGTTTCATCTCCATTTCTGCTAGATGGTGTTTAGCTTTCCACCCTCCTCTTCTGACTCTCCTAAAAAGACTTTCCTCATAAGATGGACATCTCTATATCGGTCCACTTACCTGTATTTAGAGTATATGTCACCTTTTTTCTGGCATTTTTCTACCTTCAATAAAATCATGTTCCTTCAGTTCTGATGATTCACTTAATAACTATTGTAGTGATACGAAATACACTCTACCTTGGTTCATATCTAAACATCTCTTTAAATTTTTTCCTTTGTCCTACTTTATATTATTATTTTTTGTAACCATGTATCAGTTTCCTTCGTCACCTTCTTCATTATTGATTTCGTATCTTTATGATCTTATCCACTATAAGTATTAATTCATCTGCTACGCTGTATTCAACGTGTCCAGTGTTTCATTGTTTGCCAATCTGTTTGTTTTTTCCAAGTTAATGATTAGAGTCATTAATTGCCAACAGGCTTCTTCGTCGAGGATTTCTTCCCAGGATTTTATTAAAAGTCCCCTGATAATCTCGGGGTGAGTTTGTTACCTGGTTTAACTTTCCCTCGCGGTCCTCTAGGAATCATTTGGCCTTCAAATAAATTCGTCCAAGCTTACAACATTTCCCACTTTCTCCTTATAACCTTATTTAGTTCTTTTTTCTTAATTATTGAAATCCTTCTGAATACTACATACGCATAGCCTCTCCTCAGAATAGCACTGCCTGACAAATAACGACTTCATTTTATCATTGATGCGCCACTAGCAAGGTCGACTAAACATTCTGTACGCCATTCTAATTAGATTATGTTGCTGGAGGAGTCGTAATGCAATGTGACAACTTACCTTAAATACGTAACTCCGGCCAAAATTCGTAGTGGTATATAGAAAGAAGTGGTAGGTACAAGTATTTATTAACCTAAAAAGCCAATTGTTATCCACTGGGATAGGTGGTGGTGTGGAGCATGGGTTACAACTATTACATCCTACAACAAGACAAGAGTGGTTGGTGGGTAACACCAAACCCCTAAGAAACCCATTTAACCCTGTAGAAACAACAACAGGGCACTCTAATGGCAATAAAAACATGTTAGGAAGTAAATATCCTCAAAAAACTGCGAGGTTCAAATGACTGTAGCACAAAATGAATCGTCCATCACCAGCAATACAACAATATCATAAAATAAATTTATTGATACCTCATATAGGTCAAAACAGTGATACTTCACAAAGATATATACAAAAGACTCCTAACCCACTATAAAAGACTAACAAAAATGTGTTTAGCCCCTAGGCGTCCCTAGGTGCTAAAAATACTAAAAAACTACGGGACTAAGACATAGGTAGAGTAGCGTGACTGTTGTGAAGTAAAAATACGAAAATGACTGCAATGAATCTGCACATGGAACGGGTAAGCACACAGCATTAATACATGTGATAAAGTGGTATATATATGTACGTGCATCGCAAAGGTAAAGTGCCCCCCTCCACGCAGACACTATTTCGTCCATGTGTCGGGGTACCCGTCGTGTGCTAAAAGCAAATAAGCAAAGGCAAAGAAATGCGGAATTAATAGGTTTCGAAATATATATCAAATGCAGGTGCAGCAACAAAAACGAAATAACTTAGGTTCTGAGGACCGTCCCTTGCTAAGATGGTCCGCTCGGTAATCTTACCTGCCTAATGAATTGGGATGTATCCCTACTGAGTGAACGCCGTGTTCAACTATCACATACAGGTTCCTGCTGTGTGGACACCATATTCCACTATCCGGTATTATGTGAGAAGATCCGCTGCCCCGCTCACCTCCTATAAATCTAGTCGAGGACCGACGCCTTCTCGGAGATGCCCACTACTCTGCTACTTCTTCCGGGTCTAAACTAAATTGCACTTGTACTGAATTTATATAGTCCTGATGCCGGAAATGTTGGTCCCTATCTATCTTGGGCTGGGAAACATTAAATGTTTCAGTAAGGTTCGCACTAAAGGTTCCTGACTAAGGGGAACAAAGCGACAGGGAAGGACACACCAAGGCTACTATACACTATGTTGGCAGGTGGGGTAACGTAGTGTATAAAGATTCAAAAACTACCTGCCCCTTAGCGTCATATAAAAGTAATGTTCAAGTATATACACATACACTAATGTCTCATACTATAATTATTGTTCTAAGAATGGCGTCACAAACCAAAACTGTCAAAATTAATAATATCCAGATGATAAAAGGGTTTCACTTATAGCCCATGATTTAAGGCTCTCCAGTGTTTTGTGTTGGGGGGGGGGGGAGGTGTTTTTTTTTTTTTTGGGGGGGGGGATGAAAGTTTTTTTATATTTGTTGTTTTTTTTGATTGAATTTTTGGGAGGAGAAAGCAAGGAGGCGAGGGGGCGGGAAGGGAGAAAAAAAGAAAAAAAAAAAAAAAAAACCATTTCAAGTATACTTCAATTAATTAAATAACATATGTTATGTTTTCACCATATCATATAATGCCATTTCTTTATTAAAGTTTTTAAATGTTATCCTTCTAATTTAGTGATCATATATCACACGTAAATTTTTAGACATAACATTATTTAATATATCCTTTCATTTATCTTTATCATTTTTCAACAATAACACTTGTTTAACGCACACAATCAATAAAGATTAAATTCTCACACTGAGTCCGAACACATTAGATGTTTTTCGATCTCCCCTCCCCCCCTCTTCTCTATTTTTCCTCCCCTCTTCTCCTCCTTTCATCTCCCCTTCCGATCCTTCTTCCCCACCCCCTGTTTTGTTCCCTCTCCTCTGCCTCTCCTTACCTCCTCCTTCCTCTCTCCTCTCTCCTCCTCCCTTTCCCCCCTCCCCTCCCTCCTTTGCCCCCTCCCCCTTCCTCCTTTCTCTTCCTCCCCCCTTTTTTTTCCCTTTCCTCACTTCTCGCCTTTCACCCCCTCTCTTTCCCTCCCTTTCCCACTCCCATTCTTCCTCTCCCCACTCTTTGCCTTTTTTTCCCGACTCTCCTCTTTTTCTCGTCTCCCCCTCTCTTTTTCTTAACCCCCCCTCCCCTACTTTCCTTTCATCTCCTCCCTCCCCTCCCCTCTCCTTTGCCCCCCCCCCTTTCTCTTTCCTCCATCTCCCCTCCCCCTCTCCCCCTTCCCCCTCTCTTTCTTCCTCCCCCTCCCCTCCCTCCCTCTCTTTCCTGCTTCTTCTCCCCCCTCGTTCTCCTCCTCCTCCGTCCCTTGCCTTCCTCTGTACGCCTCCCCCTTCCTTTCCTTTTTTCCCCCCTCCCTCACCCTTTCCTTCCCTTTACCCTCTCTTCCTTTTTCTTTCTGCCCCCCTGTCCCTTCCACCCCCTCTATGCTCCTCTTTCTTCCTATCCTATGTTTCTTTTTTTTTTTTTTTTTTTTTTTTTCCTTCCTGTTTTTTTCTTTTTTTTTTTGCTTTTTTTCCCTTTTTGCTTCCTTTTCTCTCTCCTCTTTTGCTTTTTTTTTTGAAGGAGTAGTTCTACTAGAAACTTAGAACATAACCAGTCCGAGTTTACAAACGCATTTAAAATTCATTTCTTCATTTAACCCACGTTGAGTGCCATGTGAATGGATTGTTTCGTATATCCATCAACGGGGCCTTACCCTTTGTAAAGTGAAATAACAGCTGATCCCAATTACATCCTCTGGGGGCTTATCGAACTTTGTTCTAAATCCCTCAGATTTTGCGACCATTGGGAAATAGGAGTTATGTGCGGCTTCAAAGTGTCTTGCTTTTTGTAAAAAACTGCACTTTAGGTCGTTGTTTTTTATTTTTTTACTAATTTCCTTAAACATGTTCCAGGGGCTCTGGTTAGCCAATGTTCTACGGTATGGTTTGCATTGTTAATGAGTATGTATACACCCATCGCACCACCCCTATCCCAGTGGATCATGGCTTTTTAGGTTAAACATACTTGTTGCGCGTACCCCTTTTTTCTCTTATATAACTCACTTCCAATCCACACCTAACATTACCCATGAACAACAACTATATACTCACCTCCAATCCACACCTAGAAAACAATACCCAGAAATACAATTATCTCACCCTCCAATCCACACTTAAACAATACCCTAAAAACATTATACTCACCTCCAATCCACACCTAAATAATACCCAGAAATACAACTATACTCACCTCCAATCCACACCTGAAACAACCCCAGAAATACAATTATCTCATACCCCTCCAATCCACACTTAACATAACCCGAATACAAGTATACCATCCTCCAATCCACACTAAACAATCCCAGAAATCCATTATAACTCACCTCCAATCACACCTAAACAACCCCATAAAATACAATATACTCACTTCCAATCCACACCTAAACAATTACCCAGAAATACAATTATACTCACCTCCAATCCACACCTAAACCATACCCAGAAATAAAATTATACTCACCTCAATCCACACCTAAACAAACACCCGGTGGGCCAGAAATACAATTATACTCACCTCCAATCCACACCAGTAAACAACACCCAAAATACAATTATCTCCCTCATCCGTGCGACCTAAACAATACCACAGAACACATACATTAGAAGCCCACCTCGATCCACAGCCTAAACAACACAGAGAAAGACATTATACTCACCTCAATCCACACGAAGAACATCCCAATACAATGATAACTCACTCCATCCACACCTACATCAATACAATTATACTACACCTCCATCCACACCTAACATCCCCAGTAATACAATTATAAACTCACCTCCAATCCAACCTACAACCAACCCAGACAATTACAAATTATACTCCACCTCCAATCCATCACCAAACAGGAAACCCCCAGAAATTACAATTATACTCAGTCCAAGTCCACACCTAAACAAACCCAAGAATATCAATTATACCTACATAGCCCTGGCAAAAGGAGCATCTTTCGGTTGGCAGGCATGAAATAGGGATGAAAATGCCCAGCTGAAACTGGACCACTGATCTTAATTAATACTCACCATCCATCCACACCTGAATAATGACTCCAGAAATACAACTATACTCACCTCCAACGGGCCATCCCCCCGGCCCCCACACCATAAATAAATACAATACAATACCATTGTATGCGGGGGGTAAAAAAAAAACCAAACCACAAACTTTTGGGTTTTTTTTTTTTTTTAGGTGTGATTGTAGGTGAGTATAATTGTTTCTGGGTTTGTTAATTAGGCTGTGGTATTGGAGGTGAGGATGTTGTATCTATCTGGGTTTATTTCGGTTGTGGATGGAGGTGAGATAATAGTTGTATTTCTGGTACAGATTTAGTGTGTATTGGAGTGTGTGAGTATAGTTGTATTTCTATGTAGTATATTAGGTGGTGGATTGGAGGTGAGTATAGTTGTATTTGTGGGTATTATTTAGGTGTGTACTTGGAGTGATAAGAAATTGGTTTTCTGGGATTGGTTTAGGGTGTTGATTGCAGGTGAGTATAGTTGTAGTCCTGGTATTAATTAGGTGGGGATTGGAGTGAGTATAACATTTTATTTCCTGGGTATTGTTTTCGGTGTGGAATGAGGTGAGTATATTTGTATTTCTGGTAGTTATGTTATATGTGTGTCATTGGAGGTGTTATAGTTTGTAATTTCTAGGTAGTTATTTAGTGTGGATTGGAGGTGGTATGTTTGTATTCGGGGTTTATTTCGTGTGGGATTGGAGGTGAGTTAATTTGTATTTCTGCGGGTGTCTGTTTTAATGTGGTGGATTGCAGTGAGTACATAGTTTGTAAATTTCTGGTTATTCCACTGTTTAGGTGTGATTGGAGGTGCTTAAGATGTATTTCTTGGGTAATTATTTAGGTGTGATTGGTGAGGTGGAGTATAGTTATATTTTCTGGGCTAATTGATTTAGGTGTGGATGGGAGTGAGTATAGTTGTATTTCTAGGTACTTATACAATTCAGGTGTGGATTGGAGTGAATTATAGTGGATTTCTGGGTATTATTTAATGTGTGATTGGAGGTAAGTATGTACGATTTATTCGTGGTATATCAGGTGTTGATTGGAGGTGAGTATAGTTGTTTTCTGGGTATTATTATAGGTGTGGGATTGGAGGTGAGTCTAGTTGTATTTCTGGGTATGATCAGGTCTGGGGATTGAGGTGAGTATAGGTTGTATTTCTGGGTATATTCCGGTGTGGATTGGAGGTGAGTATAATTGTATTCTGGGTATTATTTAGGTGTTGATTGGCGGTGATATAGATGTGTATGTGTCTGGGTATTATTCAGGTGTGGATTGGAGGTGAGTATAGTTGTCTTTTAACCTGGTATTATTTAGGTGTGGATTGGAGGGAGTATAGTGTGTATTATCTAGTGTATTCAGTCAGGTGTGATGTGGAGGTGAGTATAATTTCAAAGATCATGTCCAGGTTCCAGCGGGGGACATCCTCCCTACCCCCCCCATTTCACCATGACTTTGCCAACAGAAGATGGCTCTTTTTGCAGGGTGTTTTCTTTCTTCCCATATGACCAGTCCCAGGGTTTAGCCACAGCACAGGGCAAGAACAGTCCAGTCCCCGTGGCAACTCAGATGCTTAGGTAAGCATTCCCAGTGATCAATTTAAACCAGGGGTTTTAGGACGCGATAGTTCAATTCCTCACCCAGGGGAATTTTGTATGGGGTGTGAATATAAAAAAGGATTAAATTAAGTTTTTATTTTTAATTTGCAGTTTCAGTCTTATAGGGATTTTAGCTTTACATTTGTCTTTTCATTTCTACCCTCTGCATTGCTGACAGCAGTAAGGAGGATCTTTGTCCAATGTACAAACTTTTGTTCCTTTGACACCTGCATCAAGCCCAGGGAAGTACTGGGAGAGAGTCATAAGAGTTTGATTACCTGGGCCCAATACATAACATTATCAAGATGTCCAACCATGAGTTGATAACTGTTTAAAATACAACCTGTAACCCCCGCCCAGGGAGATAAATCAAGTGCCAGTTGTATATTGCCTCAAAAATTTTCTTCCTTTCTCCTGTTAAATGTGTAACTGAAAGCCTCTATGACAAGGACAGGAAAATTCCCATTCTGTAAGGGAAATTATTCTTCCCCCCCCCGCGCACGCGGAGAATTGGAGGTTGCGCTGCGCCACCAGCTGTTAAAAGACCGAGACTCGAACTCCCCCCCTAGTTAAATTGTCTAAAGGAGAATGCAGTGTTAATAAATAAAGCAATCATGGGGGATTTCCCTTGTAAAAAAAACCTTATCTGCATTAGATTGTCAATTGCCATAGCTAGCAAATATGGTTACCTTAAGGGGGATCTCACTGGTATAATAGATTTTGTGTATTCAGTGTTTATTGAAGAACAGGAGGTAGTCAGGGCTGAGTCTACCTCCCGTTCAGAGCTGGGATGAAGTTTACAGAACTTACCTGATCTCTCGCTCCTCACCGCGTCCTCGACAAGTTCCGACCGGACTTGGTAATGCATCACGTGCTGAGTCCGAATGCGAGTAAGACACGGCTCTTGTCCATTCTGTTCTTCATGCTAAAACGATACAAAAAAATTATTTTACCATTGGAGATAACCATTTAAATTGATTAAGGTTTCCCTTCTTCCTTTTTCAACATGGCCCCCCCCCCTCCTTTTGCTGGTGGGATGTAAACCCTGTTCAAGTCTATGGTGAATTGCGCCAATAAGGTTTTGGTCTCCAGAGAAGGTGCAACCAGAAACAGAGGAGCTTGTGTAAAATGGAGCAGCATAATAACATCCATTTTAAGTTTACAGAACTATAGCAAGGTTTGGATCATCGTAGATTGGATACATCACCTTGAAACTAAATGTGGTTGTGTGAATGAAATGTGTGCAGCTATTTAGATATGTAACCAATGTATGTGAGGGACAAGATTGTTGTGGGTAACATCTATTGTATGAAATGGTTTCTGGTTATAACGACACAGAAATCTCTACTGCTATTAATTTCGACATTGTAGATATGTGATCTAGTTGTTGAGGTCTAATAGATTAGCCTTTCTGTCTGACTGTGGTTAATACACACCTGTATTTCTGTTTGATGTGGTTTAATCTGTATAGACCAGAATCATAGTGTTAAGCCATGTTTGTGTGGGGTGGATATGTCTTAACTTTCTCCTTATTCCAGTATTAGTGTTGGTTAAACTTGGGAATTAACTTAAAGGGAAAGTCCCCATCTCATGAGACAACAACCCACTCATTTCTCTGGACGCAATGCAAACCCCCATCCGTTCACATCCCCCACGCAATAACTGCTGTCAATCATGACCCTGATCACTGGCGTCTTGTTACAGTAACTGACTGGGCTTCTTCCTCTATTCACACGTATCACGCACACTTCCTCTATGTTTCATCATGAAGTGGCTCGCATAGAACACTGGGGGGGCGTTAGAGTGGGAATGGTGTTGCATGTGACGATTACCATCGCTCTGTTGGTCTAAAGAATGAAAGGGTAGTTTAATCCCTTATTGAGGCCAGTGCTTCCTTTCTAGTCATGTTATAGGGCTCCTGGTTCACATGACAAGGGTCTAGTTTTCTAAACCCTGCTAATCTTAATGTAGCAGACATACATGTTGTTCGCTGTTATATTTGGAATTTCCCACGCTGTTTGCTTGCATTTAAGTTAAAAGCACGGCTGAGACGTGACCCTGTCCCTGTGAATAACATTACCTGGCAAGCTTAAATGATTTTGCAGGTATTGGGCCATTTCTAAAGTCATACTAACACATTTTATACATTAAACTGGAAACTTAGTCATTTCCATCATACACAATACACCATAGTGCCCGGAATTGCATGTTGCTTTTACGGCTCTGATTATACTTTATTATCAACAGGGTTTTTTGCTATATAGTAGCATCCATGTTCCCCAGTGTACGTGTTACATATGGCTGTTAAGCCAATGGAAATTCATCTCCCCTAGTTAAATTGTCTATGTGCCAGGATCTAGAGATGTTCGAAACTGTTGAGTTTCGTTCTGTTTTGAATTTTTCGAAATTGTCTGAAAATTCGAAAAGATCGAAAATGAACCCATAGAAGTCTATGGAGAAAAGTAAGTTAGGAAAGTTTCTGTCCATTTTTTGAGGTACAACTAGTAATAGTAGGTAACTGGTAAATGACCAGAGCCCGGGGAATGGTCCTAACCAACGTTATCTTAAAAACTATCTTTCCTCATGATCTGGCTATTTTTCTGGCTTACCGTCCATTTTTTGAGAGTTACCGAAATCGAGCATTACTTTTGAGGATTTGATTTTTGATAATCGCTCGTTCGAATTGTTGATAATCGTCTACTTCGATAAAAATCGAAAATTCTAAAATTCGGATCCGTGAAATCCAGGAGTTCCGAATTTTGTTGGACTTTCGAAACCCCACAGATTCGATTAAAGTTATGTCCACCCTTAATCGATTTTTTTAATATAGCCTTCCCCTGTCCACCCAGCACAACCGCATCATTTTGATCTTTCGAAGCTCCCCCAAAACTTTTTTACTTACCCTCCCCTCTTTCTCCGCCCGCGCTCCGCCCTCTGCTTGCAGAAAATGCAAGCAGGGGTCGGGACGCGGCAGTCGCGCTGTGATTGGCTGAGCGCAGCCAATCACGACGCGCTGCCGGTCATTCAGTGCAGCGGAGGAAAGAGGGGAGGTAAGTAAAAGTTTGGGGAGCTTTCAAAAAATAAAAAGCTGGCGTTGGGGCTGGGGGGGACAGGGGAATATAGAATTAAGGGATTAATTCCTAGGGGAGGGAATCCTGAGAGGGAGGTGGGGCTGATGGGGAAGGCTCAGTAAGCATGGCAAACTTCTCCCGGAGGCCAGGTAGGAGGCAGAGCCTATAGGACTCTGCTATCCCCGGTGGCAGTTTTTGTGACTTTGGAGGGGACTCAGAGAACCCATATGGATCTGGGATGTGAGGTAAGTATTAAACTACCTACATGGTGATGCCAGTAGTGTGGGGGATTATAGTTTTGGGGTGGACATGCCCTTTAAAACTGGTTTCCTATTTGAACCCCATTACATCTCTAGCCATGTCTTAGAAGGATGAACTAACATCGCGTCACTGCCACATACACAGACCAATCAGGTAGGCCCCCTGCATCCAATTGACAGTACCTGGCCTTTACTCTTCCTGCTTTATACTGTTATCCACACTCCAATCACAAATTATTATTCAGGAAATGAAACAAATCAACATATGTGAACACATTTTAAAGAATGTAGTAGGTGTGTCCGTTATAAAATTAGGTCTGTGGTACGCCAACGTGGTTTGTGGGAATATTTGTACAGCAGGAATTGGTAGAAATTAGAGTGGTAGTAAATCTGATCTGGATTTGATAGATAAGGGGTTAGTCATACCTGCTATTATAGACTCTTTTTTTGGTGTCAGGATTGCAGATGTCCCACATGTGGTACCACAAGTTAAAAGGCACCAAAATGCATAGGTGGACACTGAGGTCCTAAAATGCTCCATCAAAGGAGTTCACCAATCCCCAACCATATTTTTTTTTATTGCTTGGCTTATACAAGGGCTTCCCACACCTGCAGATACAGGATCTGCAAAGAGTCTGAACGATAAAAGAATATATCACATGATTATGTTGATACTACCGTAAATATAACTCCGGTATAAGCCGAGGTATGCCTATTTTTACCTGAAACATTTGTAAAAACTGATTGACCAAGAGTATAAATCAAGGGAGAATTTCACTTCTACTGCCTTCTGAACATGTCAGTATTGTTTTTGTGAACTTAAGTTTTGACCTTTGGAAAAAAATGAAAGACCGCAAAACTCCCAGACTTTAATCCCATACAGTAATAGCCAAATCCAGTATCGCAGTGACCCCATTTCTTGGCAATCTATATTTGGACCACAACTCCCTTCATGTATAGTAGTATTTGAGGTTGAATAAAAAAACATACGCCATCTATTCAACCCTACTCACCAATAACACATTTCCTGCCCAACAGTTGATCCACAGAAGAAGTCTAAAAAACCCAAAACAGTAATGAAGTGAGAAAGTTTCCTTCCTGACTCCAATTGCAATGGGAAACATCCCGGATCACTCTACTTATGTATCAACTATCAATCCCAGTAAACCTGCAACATTCCTTTGTTTTTAGAAACTCTTCCGCTTTTTCTTAAAACTTACTAGGACATTTATGTAAACAGGCGCTAGAATATTAAAGGGTATGTCCCCCAAAAAACGAATTCTGCATATGATTCCCCCTTCCCCTCATCTTCAACCGCTATATTTAATATTTTAGAAAGCTCCCCAACTCTACTACCTCCAAACCTCTTATCTCCAGACCGCGCTGCCGCCCTCTGGTTTGCGAGAAAATCAAGCAGAGGGCGGGACCGGCATTCGCGATCTGTTAATCACGGACCGCGGCTGCCGGGGTTCATTTCGCAGCGGAAAGAGAATGGAGGTAGTTAAACGTTTTGGGAGCGTTCTAAGAATATAAATAAGAGTGGTGTGGGGCTGGGGGACAGGGGGAACAATCTTTAAGGGTTTACGCTAGGGAGGAATCCTTAGAGGAGGGGGAGTGAGGGGGAAGCCCTGCAAGTACTGCATGCCAAACTTCTCCCGGAGGCCAGGTAGGAGGCAAGAGTCCTATAGGACTCTGCTGCCTCTCCTGGTGGGCAGTTTTTTGGGACTTTGGAGGGGACTTAAAAAACCGGAGAAAAACCACATTGAGCTGGGATGTGAGGTCAGGATTAACTACACTCCAGTGAGGCCAGTAGATAGGGGGATTATAGTTTTGGGGTGACATGCCCTTAAGAGTCTCTCCTCTCTCTCTCTTTAAGTCTGGCAATGCAGCAGAGACAAACACTCCCCCTCAATCGCGCTCTTCTTCTATCTTATGCACGCACATGCGCAGAAGCCACCACGGATTCACGTACGGCAGGTTTAGGCTTTTATTACATATACATACATTGACATTTTTATGGCAATTTAATGTTGGTAATATATGATGGGACTTCTTAACTGGACACTGATTCACGTGGTTTAGTACAATTGTCTACACGTAATTTCGCTATCTGATACAAAGGTTTTGTAGCGTCTGAACTGGTTAAAAATAATCGTTTGGTTTCTTCTTGCCTCCGTTACGAATTATTATTATTTATATAAATGAATTAAAATACCGTGATATCACTGGTCTTTGTTAAGATTTTTTGTCTATGTTTTATTAACTTTGTTTAGATGTTTTTCCCCGGGACTATGCGGAATCTGGTTCTGTGTGCACTGTTAATAGTAAAACTCTCAGTTCAGTGTTTTGTCTACTTCCTGAAAAGTGATAACGTTCCTATCCACTGAGACTTAAATCCTGATACTGCCCCTAAATGTCTGAGTGTAGGATGGTGATACTAAAACCACAGATAGTTTATTACAAATCCACTATCAATACTCCTTTACAGATTGTGCGTTTTGTTGGGAGAAAGATATTCTATTAACTATTCCACTAGTATTCAGATGGGGTAAACTACATTCAAAGTATCCTAGTTGGCATAGAAAGAGGAACGAAAGAGTCTTACCCGTAAGTATTTTCGCTGTGGAAATAAATGATCACTTTTGGGAATTCATTAAACAATTGAAAAAGATATTTTCTATGTTTTCGATAGATCAGGTGTCACGTATCGATTGGGCAAGTGTAGTATTTAAAGTCTCAGTGGCTAGAACGGCATCACTTTTTTCAGGAAGTAGACAAACACTGCACCTGAGAGTTTTACTATTAACAGTGCACACAGAACCAGATTCAGCATAGTCCAGGGGAAAAAATCTAACAAAGTTACTTAAAAACATAGACAAAAAATCTAACAAAGACCAGGACTATCACGGTATTAATTCATTTATTATAAAATAATAATAATCGTAACGGAGCCCAGAAGAAACCAAACGATATTTTTAACCAGTTCAGACGTACAAAACCTTTGTATCAGATAGCGAAATTACGTGTAGACAATTGTACTAAAAACCGTGAATCAGTGTCCATTTAGAAGTCCCATATATATTACAAACATCTAAATTGCCATAAAAATGTTCAATGTATGCTATATAATAAAAGCCTAAACCTGCGTACGTGAATCCGTGAGTGGCTTCTGCGCATGTGCGTGCATAAGATAGAAGAAGAGCGCGAGAGGGGGAGTGTTTTGGTCTCTGTGCATTGCCAGACTAAAGAGAGAGAGAGAGAGACTCTTAAAGGGCATGTCCACCCCCAAAACTATAATCCCCCCCACTACTGGCCTCACCATGTAGTGTAGTTTAATCCTTACCTCACATCCCAGCTCCTTACTCTGGGTGTTCCGATACACCACTCTTAGCCACTATCCAATCACGCCTTAACACCGGCTGTGATATGCTAATTTACTTCCAGGTACATATTGCCGACGATTCTTGTGGCAGGTCATTACTGAATTGAGAAATCCAGTCAGGATGACTGGCGATGCTTCTTCAAGAACTCCATTTCAATTCCATTTGTCTAATTGATCGAACAGATTACCTTGACCTTGGATGAATAAATATTACAGAATAGCCCGTACCTGATGAATGATATTACGAGATCTAACCGTGACCCTGGATGAATGATATTACAGATATAACCGTGACCCTTGATGAATAATATTACAGAGATACAGTGACCTTGATGGATGGATATCACGATCTAACCCCATGACCCTGGATGGATAATTCTACCAGATATACCATGACCTGGATGATAATTTCGATCGACTGACCTGATGGATTAAAAGATGACAGACTGAACATGACCTGAAAGGAATATTAAGATATACCATGACCTGGATAGTAATGACTATTACCGATATACCGGGACCTGGGATTAATGACTTACAGATATACCCGGGACCTGAATGAATATACAGATATACCGTTGACCTGATTCATGAAATTACAGCTATCCCATTACCTGGATTGATGAATATTCCGATATACCAGTGACCTATGAAATGAATATTACGATATACCGTGACCTGGATACTGAATATTACAGATACAGTGACCTGGGGATTGCATCACAGATATACCGTGACCTGGATGACAATGAATAGTACATGATATACCATAGAACCTGGACATAATGATATTCCAGATATACCATGACCTGGATGGATGCTCTTACAGATATACCTGGAACCTGGATGGAGATATTACAGATATACCGGACCTGGATGGAATGAATATTACTATATCCGTGACGTGTTATTAATGATATTACAGATATAACCGTGACCCTCGATGATGGATCTTACAGTATACCATACCTGGATGAATCCTCTTACAATATACCACCGTGACCTGGAATGGATGAAATTACAGATATACCGTGACCTGGATTGGATGAATATTACATATATGAACATACCTGGATGGATGAAATATTTCAGATATACCATGACCTTATGATAATAGTACTAGATATACCGTGACCGGGATGGATGCAATATACAGATATAATACCACATGACCTGGATGACTGAAATTACAGATATACCGTGACCTTGATGAATGAATAACAGATCGAAACATGACCTGTATGGATGATTTCGATATACCAGACCTGTATTGATGAATATTATACAGATCTACCGTGACCGCTGGATGGAATGAATATTACAGATATAACCATGACCTGGATGATGATATTACAGGATATACATGACGCTGGATCAAGGATGATAATCTATACAAGATATACCGTGTACCTGGCGTGATGATAGACGTACTTACGATATCCCATGACCTGGATGAATGAATATTACAGATATAAACCGATCTATAAACCAATGAAATGATGGATGAAAATTTACAGATATACCCGGGACCTGGATGGCTGAATTACAGAATACCATGACTGGCTGATGAATGTTACAGATAGACCGTGACCTGGATTACTGAATATTACAGTATACCATGACCTGATGGATGAATATTACAGATCTACCCATGACCTGGAAGGATAATAGTCAGATATACCATGACCTGGATTGATGAAATATTACAACTATACCATTGCCTGGATGGATGAATATAATAAGATATACCGTGACCTGGTGAATGAATATTACGAGATATACATGACCTGGATGTGATGAATATAACAGAATTATAACCCATTGACCATGGAAGGTGAAATATTAAACCGATAACCGGATGAGGACCTGGATGGATGAATATTACAGCTCTACCATGACCTTGATTGATGGATGGATGGATGGATATTACAGATATATCGTGACCCTGGATTGATGAATATTACGATAACCGTGAAACCCTGGATGAATGAATCATACAGAATACCGTGAACTGCGTGGAAATGGATGATATTAACAGATTATAGGCCGTGACCTTGAATGGATGAATATTACAAGATATACCGTGACCTTGATGAATATTCAGATATACCGTGGACCTGGATGATGAATTGAACAGCTATACCCGTGACCTTGGATGTATGAATATTAGCAGCCCAAGCTCTACCGGGACCTGGTATGGATGAATATTACAGATAATTCCGTGACCTGATGCATGAATCTTACGATATACCGTGACCTGGAAATGGATGAATATTACAGATAAAACGTGACCTGGGATTGATTGAATATTACAGATATGCCTTGACCTGGATGGATGAATATTTACAGATATACCGGGACCTGGAATGGATGAATATTACAGTATTACCGTGCAACCTGATGGATGAATAATTACAGATTACCATGACCTGGATGGATGAATAGTAACAGGATATAAAAACCGTGACCCTGGAAGGAATGAATATTACAGATAGACGTCATACCCCCGGATGTGATGGAAGTTTACAGTGAATTATACATGACCCTGGATGAATGCATATTACAGAGTAGAGACCGGTGACCTGTATGGAATTAATTTAACAGATAGGGACCATGACTGGATGAATGAATATTACACGATCTTACCTCTTACTGGATGGTGAAAGATTCAGATATACCATGGACCTGGATGAATGAATATTACAGATTACAGCCGTGACCCTGGAATAATAATATACAGCAGTTCTACCATTAACCTGAGATGGAGAAATTAACAGATATCCCATGAACCTGGATGGGTGAAATATTTACAGATATAACCGTGACCCTGGAATTGAATGAATATTTCCCAGATAGACCCGTGAACATGGATGAAGGAATTGACAAATTATACCATGACCCTGTATGGAAAGATTACAGATATCCATGACCTTGGATGGAATGAATATTGTCCAGATGACCGTGACATGGATTGATAATATTACAAGATCTAACTGTTGACGCCTGGAGTTGTGACGATACAGATATACCATTAACCTTACCTGGATGGATTTAATATTACGAGAATATACCTTGACCAACCTGGAGGATGAATATTACCAGATATCCATGACCTGGATAATGAATAGTACAATATCCCAAGGGTAACCTGGATTGATTAAATCGTTACAGGTGAGTAGTACCAGGATTGGATGGGAGCACGAGGAGAGAGAGCGGAAGGACTGGTAATATTGAATGAAAGGGTGAAATTTCAGATATAACCATAGACCTTAGAGAATGAATAGTTACAGATATATACCGTGACCTGGATAAATTAATATTACAGATATCCAGACCTTGATGGATGAATATTACAGATCTACCATTACCTGGGAAGGATGAAAATATACAGCAATATCCAGGAAATTACCTGGAGTAGGGAGGGGGTGAGAATTATTACCGAATTACGTGACCTGGATGAAATGAATTTAGATTACAGATCTACCGTGGACCTTATGGCTTAATCTGTACGCGGGAGGATATCACCGGGTGTGAACCCTGTGGAAATGGATAATAATTCCAGAGTATCGTGACCTGGGTCATGAATACATCTTAACAATATACCGTGTACCTGGAAGGTGAAATGAGGATTAACAGGAGTATAAACGCGGTGGACCTTGGATTGAAGGTGAATTTAGCAGTATGATACCGTTGACGCGGGGGGTGGATGGGAACGGGGCAAGGGTATTAACAGATCGACAGTGACCCTGGGATAGGGAATGGATAGGTCACCCGATAGACCAAAAAATGGGGAGAAACCGTAAAAAAATTGATGAAGTATTCAGATATTAACCATGACCTGGATGCAATGATATTAACAGATAGAACCCCATGGACCTGGATGGATGAAATATTACAGATTAACTGACCTTGAATGAATGATATTACAGATATACCCCATGACCTGGATGGATGAATATTCAGATATACCGTGACCCCTGGATGAAATGAATCTTTACAGATATCCGTGACCTGACTGAATATTACAGATATACCGTGACCTTGATGAATGAATATTACAGATATACCATGAACCTGGAATGATGAATTTACAGATATACCGTGACCTGGTGAATTGAATATTACAGATATACCGTGACCTGGCTGAATGAATATTACAGATTACAGTGACCTGGAGGATGGATATTAACCAGATTAACCGTGACCTGGAGGAATGAAATATTTACAGATATACCCCATGACCTGGATGAATGAATCTTACAGATCGAACACCATGACCTGGATGGATGAAAATTACGATCTAACAGACCTGGATGGATGACTATTTAACGAATACCAGTGACCTTGGCTTAATGAAATATTCCAGATATCCCGTGACCTGGTGAATGAATATTAACAGATATACCGTGACCGATTGGATGGATATTAAGATCTACCATGACCTGTAATGAATCAATAATTAACAGATATACCGTGAACCTGGATGGCTGAATATTACGATATCCGTGAACCCTGGATTGGGAATGAATCGTACAGATATAGCGTGAACCCTGGAATGGCATGATATTTCAGATATACCCATGACCTGTATGGATGATATTACACGGATATACCGTGGACCTGATGGATGAATATTACAGATAACCATGACCCCTTGAATGAATGAATATTAAAACAGATATACGTGACCTGGATGAATGAATATTACAGATATAACATGCACCTGTATGGTGCAATATTTCAGATATACCATGACCTGTCAAATGCTGCATATTACAGATATACCGTGACCTGAGGAGGAATATTAACAGATATACCATGAACCTGGATTAATGAATATTACAGATATACATGACCTGGATGGATGAATATTACCGATATACCGTGGAACCCTTGATGGCTTAATATTACAGATATACCCAATGACCTTGATGATGAATATTTTACAGAATATACCATGACCCCTGGATGGAGGAATTATTACGATATAACGTGACCTGGATGGAATGAATCTTTACAGTATAATCCCCCTGAACCTGGAATGAAATGAATATTAACCGATATCGTGACCTGGATTGAATGAATATTACAAGATTCAATGACCCTGGATGGATGAAATATTAACAGATCTACCATGACCTGGAAAGGATGAGATATTCAGATAATACCATGACCTTGGATGGATGAATATTCAGATAGACCATGGCCTGGATGGATGAAATTAAATAGATAGACGTGACCCTGGAAATGAATGAATATTTAAGATATAAACCATGACCTTGATGGATGAATATTTACAGATATACCATGACCTGGAAGATGAATATTACAGATATACCCAATGCCCTTGAAAACTGGAATGAATAATTCCAGATCATACCTGACGCTGGATGGATGGATGAATGGATGGATATTACAAGAATTATCGTGACCTGGAATGATGAATCTTACGATTAATACCGTGACCTGGAAATGAAATGAATTTCCAGATTACCTTGGAAACCCTTGATTGGATGAATATTACAGATATACCGGAACCTGGATGATGAATATTACAGATATAAGTGCCGTGGACCGGATGAATATTACCAGTAACCGTGACCTGGATGGATGAATATTAAGCATCTAATAAACCGTGACCTGGATGGATGAATATTAACAGATATACCGGGACCTGGATGGATGAATATTTACAGATATAACCGTTGGGACCTGGATGGATGAATATTACAGATATTAACCGGTTACCTGGAATGGATGACTTATTACCGATATACCGTGACTGGATGGAGTAATATTTAACAGATATACCCGTGACCTGGATGAATGAATTTTACAGGAGGACGCGGCGGGGGGGTGTGAACCCCCCGCATGGAGAATTTTTACAGATATACCATGACCTGATGATGACTATTACAGATAGAAGACCGTGACCTGGATTGGATGAATATTACAGATATAACCGGACCTGGATAATGAATATTACAGCTATACTCAATCCTTCTTACCTACCCTGGATGGATGAAGATTAGCAGCTATACCATGACCTGGATGAATGATATTCCAAGATATAACACGGTGACCTGGATTTAAATTAATATTACGATGGTCCATGACCTGGATTTGTTTTGAAGATTAACAGATAACCATGGACCTGGAAATGGATGAATATATACAAATACCGTGACCTGGATGAAATAATATTAACAGATAGACCCATGACATGGATGAATGAATATTACAGATATCCATGACCTGGATGGAGAAGATTCAGATATACCATGACCTGGATGGATTGAATATTCCAGATATAACCTTTACCTGGCTGGGTGCATTATTACAGATAAACCGTGGACCTGGATGGTGAATATTCCAGATTATACCCGTGACCTGGATGGATGAATTATTACAGATATACCGTGACCTGGATGGATGAATTAGTACAGATATACCATGAACCCCGGAAATGATGGAACTATTACAGATAATACGTGACCCCGGATTGAATGAATATTACAGATGACCCGGTGAACCCTGAGTGGATGAATTGTTACAGAGATACATTACCCTGATGATGAATATTTACAGAAGACCCGTCACCTGGATGGGATTAATTTAGAATATACCATGACCTGGATGAAATTAATCTTACAGATATAACCAATGACCCTGGCTGGTATGCAGATTACCAGAGAATACCATTACACCTTGGATGATGAATATGTAACAGATATACCCCTTAACTGGAATGGGAGTAATATTACAGATATACCCATGACCTGGATTAGTGAATGTTACAGATATACCATGACCTGGATGGATGAAGTCTACAGATATACCGTGACCTTGAAGGATTAATATTCCGATATACATGACCTTTTGATGAAATGAATATTACAGATATACCGTGACCTGATGAATGAATATACAGATATACCATGACCTGGAGATGAAGTATTACAGATCTACCGATGACCCTTGGACAGGATGAATTTACAGATATCCAGGACCTGGAATGTATGAATAGTACAGATATACCGTGACCTGGATTGAATGAAATATTACAGATATACCGTGACCCTGGAGAAATGAATACAGATCATACCAATGACTGGATGAATGAATGATGAAACAGTATACCGTGAACCGTGGATTGAGATGGAATATTACAGATATACCATGACCGGTATGTATTAATATTACAGATATACCATGAGCACGCTGAAGGATGAATATTACAGGATATACCATGAACCTGGATGGAGCATTGAATAATTACAGGATATAACATTAAACCGGATGGATGGCTGGATATTACAGATATGACCGTTACTTGATGGAATGAATATACAGATTAATACCCGTGACCTGGATGGAATTAACTCTTACAATCTACCGTGACCTGGATGGAATGAATATTCAGATAATACCGTGACCTGGCTGGGATGAATATGACAGATATAAACCTGACCTGGAAAATTAAGATTACAGCATATCCCGTGACCGTGGATGATTTGAATATTACAGATATAACCGTGACCGTGGATGGATGATATTAGCAGACTAATAGTAGTAATAATACCTTGACCTGGAGGATTGAATAAATTACAATAATTCCGTGACCTGGATGGATTGAAGTATTACAGATATACCCGCGTTACCTGGATGATGAACTAATTACCGTATAGAACGTTACCTGGATGGATGAATCTTACAGATATACCCGTGAACTGGATGGAATGAATATTCAGATACAAAAATAAACCGTGGAAACCTGGGCTGATTAATATTTACAAGATATCCGTGACCTGGATGGATGAATATTACCTATATCCCGTGAACCCTGGATGAATGGAATATACGACAGATTATACCGTGACCTGGAATGGTGAAGTATTACAAGGATAGTCCGTACCTGGATGGAGAATAGGGGTTGGCAGATGTATACCGTGACCTGGATGATGAATAGTTACAGAATGTATACCGTAGGACCCTGGATGGATGAATTAATTACAGATATACCGTGACCTGGAATGAAGTGAAATATTACAGATAGACCGTGACCTGGAATGATGATTTTTACAGATATCCATGAACCTGGATGAATGGAATATTACAGATGACCGTGACCTGATGGAAATGATATTACAGATATACACGTGCACCTGGAATGAATGAAATATTAACCAGAATATACTATACCTGGATGGATGGAAGGATTTAACAGATATAACCGACCCTGGATGAATGAATATTACCAGGAATTATACCGTGACGGAATGAATGATATTGACAGATAGACCAATGACCATTGATGGTGAAGATTACAGTATATACCAGACCCATGGATGGATGATAGTTACAGCGTATACCATGACCGGGGTGAATGAATGAAGAATATTAACGATAGACCCGTAGACATGGATGAATGACCTAATGTACAAGATATAACTATGACCTGGATGGATTTGAAAGATTACAGATATACCATGAACCTGGGTGATGAAGATTACAGATATACCATTACCTGTGCTGGATGAATATACAGATATACCATGACCTGGATGGATGAATATTACAGATATACCGTGACCTGGAATGGATTGAATATTACCGATAAAAACCGTGACCTGACTTGAATGAAATATTACAGATATACCGTGCCTGGAGGATGAATATTACAGATATACCGTGACCTGGATGGAATGATATACAGATCACCCGGACCCTTGGATGTGATATTAAAGATAACCTTTACCTGGAATGAATGAATATTACAGAGTTACCGTGACCTGGATGAATGAACTATTACAGATATACCGTGACCTGGATGGAATTGAATATTACAGATAATACCGTGACCCGATGAATGAATATTCGATTACCGTGACCTGGATGATTAATATTACAGATATACCATGACCTGGATGAATGATATTACAGATTAATACCGTGACCTGGATGGATGCATATTACAGAGATACCGTGACCTGGATGAATGAATATTACAGATATACCATGACTGAGGAAATGAATATTACAGATAGACCGTGAACCCTGGATGGGATGAATATTACAGATATCCCGTGACCTGGATTATAATTATACGATATCCATGACCTGGATGGATTAATATTATCAGATATACCAATGACCTGATGGATTGAATATTCAGCCAGATATAACATGGACCTGGAGAATGAATATTACAGATATACCATGACCTGGATGATGATAGTACCGATGTACTACCCTTAACCCCCTGATGAGATGAATATTACCGGATCTAACCATGACCTGGATGAATGAAACCTTCACAAGCTATATATTATTAACAATTGTTAGTATGTGTATTATTAAATATCGTGTTATTATATAGTAATTTATTTTTTTTATTATTATCATAATATAGTTATAGAATTATTATTATTAACAATGTCTACATACCGATAATGGTTTGGGGTGGGATACTTGTCGTATTAGGGAAGATGTTTTTCCCAGTTACCAAGCTTCCATTCCCTGTTGTTTACAGTCAGTATGGGAATGTAGGTGACATCTAGTGGACACTTTATTGTATTACCTTTACTCCCTTATAATTTGTTGCAATTACCCCCTACGCAATCCTGGAAAATCTTATCAGCGTCACAGGTCTTTAAAAACAAGTGGACTTTAGGTTTCTATTCCTTTTATACAACCTCCAAAACTAATGTTACTATGTAACTGTTTTCGCATACATTATGGGTAGGAGTATAAAGGTTGGACTAGATGGACTTATCTCTTTATACAACCCCCAATATATTACTCTATGTAACTTTTTTATACCGACCATTATGGGTAGGTAAAAGTTTTGACTAGTGTGGACGTATGCTCTTTATACAACCTCCAATACTCTGTTCTAATGTAACTGTTATACAGACATTATTGGGTAGGGTATACGGGTTTGGACGAATGGACTATGTTCTTAATACAACCTCCAATACTAATGTTACTAATGTAACTGTTTATATAACAGACATTATTGGTAGGTAAAAGGTTGGATAGATGGACGTATTTCTTTCTACAACAATCCCAATACTATGTTATATTCCTGTTCATCCAACATTAGGGTAGGTATACGGGTTGGACTAGATGGACGTTGTCTTTAATACACCTCCATACTATTTAACTATGTACCTGTTATAACAGACATTATGGGGTAGGGTATAAAGGTTGGTACAGATGGACGTATGTTCCTTTTTAGACACCCTCCAATACTAATGTTACTATGTAACCTGTTATACAGACATTATTGGTAGGGTAATAAGGTTGACTAATTGACTTATGTCTGCATACCACCTCCAATATATGTTCTATGTAAACTGTTGTTACAGACATTATGGTTAGGGTATAAGGTTTGACTAGATGGACGTATGTCTATATACACCTCCAATCTAATGTTTACTATGGAAGTTGAACAGACATTATGGTTTAGTAAAACGTTGGACTAGATGGACGTATGTCTTATACAACCTCCAATACTAATTTTACTATGTAAACTGTTAGACAGTCATTATGGGTAGTGTAATAAGTTTGGACTAGATGACGTATGTTCTTTATACAACCTCCAATACTATGTTACTATGTAAACTGTTTGATCAGACATTATGGGTAGTGTAAATACGGTTGACTAGATGGACGTAATGTCTTTATACAACCTCCAATACTTGTTACTAGAACTGTTAGACAGACATTATGGGTAGGGTAGTAAAGGTGGAATCTAGATGGACGTAAGTCCTTATATACCACCTCCAATACTAGTTCTATTAACTGTTTTTTTTATACAGACATAATGGGTAGGGTATAAGGGTTTTGGACTAGATGGACTATATGTCTTTATACAAACCTCCAATCCTATGTGTACTATGTAACTGGTTATACAGACATATGGGTAGGGTATAAAGGTTGGACGATTGGACGTATGTCTTTTATACAACCTCCAATACATGTTTACTTTAACGTTTTAAACAGACATTAAGGGTAGGGATAAGGTTGACTAGATGGACGTCTGTCTTTAATACCCTCCATACTTGTTACTAATTAAACGTTATACAGACATTAATGGGTAGGTAATCAAGGTTGGACTAGATGACGTATGTCTTTATACAAACTCCTCCATCTATGTTTACTATGTAAAACTTGTTATAACAGACTTATGGGTATGGGTTAATAAAGGTGACTATATGGAACGTATGTCTTTATAACAGACCTACAATACTATTTTTACTATGTAAATGTTCTACAACCAATTATGGGTAGGGTTATATAGGTTTGGACTAGAATGGACGGATGTCTTTATAACAACCTCCAATAAGGTTACTATGTAACTTTTAATACAGCATTATGGGTGGTAATAAAGTTTGGACTATATTGAACGTATGTCTTTATACAACCTCCATACGATGTTACTATGTTAGCTGTTATACAGACATTATGGTAGGGTTATAAAGGTTGGACTATAGGACGTTATGGTCTTTAATACAACCTCCAATACTAGTTACTATGTAAATGTTAGTACAGACATTCTGGGTAGGGTATATAGGTTGGACTAGATGGACGTTATGTCTTTATACAACCTAACCCTCTCCAATACTATGTTACTATGTAACTGTTTATACAGACATTATGGGTGGGGTATAAAGGTTGGACTAAAGATGAACGTATGTCTTTATACAACCTCCCAATACTATTTTACTATGTAACAGTTATACAGACATTATGGGTAGGGTAATAAAGGTTGGACTAGATAACGATTCTTTTATACAACCTCCAAATACTATGTTTACTATGGTAACTGTTATAACAACATTATGGGTAGGGTATAAGGTTTGGACTAGATGGACTTATTTCTTATCATACAACCTCCATATATGTTCTACTATGTAACTGTTATACAGACATTATGGGTTGTATAAAGGTTGGACTAGAATGGAACGTATGCTTTATAACAACCTCCAATACTATGTACATGTAACTGTTATACAGACTTATGGGTATGGTATAGAATGTTTGACTAGATTGACGTATGTCTTTATACAACCTCCATAACTATGTTACTGTGTAACTGTTATAACAGACATTATGGGTATATTGGTAATAAAGGCTTGGACTAGATTGGACTATGTCTATACAACACCTCCAATCCTATGTTACTATGTAACTGTTTATACAGACAGTATGGGTATGGTCTTAAAGTGGAACGCGATGGACGTATGTCTTTATACAACCTCCAATACTAATGTTCCTATGTAAACTGTTAACAGACCTTATAGGTAGGGGTAATAAATGTTTGACTAGATGGACGTATGTCTTATACAACCTCCATACTAATGGTTCTATGTAACTGTTATAACAGACTTATGGGTAGGGTAATAAAGGTTTGCACTAGATGGCCGATGTCTTTTATACAACCTCCAATACTATGTTACTATGTAACTGTTATACAGACAATATGGCGTTGGGTAAAAGGTTGGACTCGATGGACGTAATGTCTTTATAACAACCTCCAATACTAATGTTTACTATGTACCTGTTATACAGAACATATGGGTAGGGTATAAGGTTGGACTAATTGGACGTAGTTCCTTTATACAACCTCCAATACTATGTTACTATGTACTGGTTATACGTACATATGGTAGGTATAATGGTTGGACAGAGGAACGTATGTCTTTATACAACCTCCAATGCTAGGTTGCTATGTACGGTTTATACGCCATTCTGGGTAGGTAATAAAGGTTGGACCTAGACGGACGTATGTCTTTATACAACCTCCAATACGATGTTACTATGAACTGTTATACAGACATTAGGGGTAGGGTTAATGGGTTTGGACTATACGGCCGTTATGTCCCTTTTATAACAACCTCCAATAACTATTTACTATGTAACCTGGGTTTTTTATACAGACTTATGGTCGGGATATAAAGGTTTGGAGTAGACGGACGTATGCTTTATACAACCTCCATACTAATGTTACTATGTAACTGTGACAGACATTATGGGTAAGGGATAAAGGTTGGACCCCTATATGGAGGTAATGTCTTTAATACAACAACCTCCAATACTATGTGACTATGTAACTGTTATACGACATTATGGTATGGTATAAAAGGTTGGACCTAGATGTACTATGCTGTTAATAAACCTCCATACTATGTACGTGTAACTGTATAACATACCTTATGGGTAGGGTATAAAGGTTGGACTAGATGGACGTATGTCGTTATACACTTCCAATCCTACTGTTTATATGGTAACTGTTTACAGACATTATGGTAGGGTATCAGGTCGCACTAGAATGGACGTAATGTCATTTTATACAACCCCAATACTAATGTTTACTAATGGAACTGTTTATACAGATATTATGGGTAGGTGTCTAAAGGTCGGACTAGATGGACCGTATGTCTTTATACATCCTCCAATACTATGTTACATTAACTGTTATACAGACATTATGGGGTAGGGTATAAAGGTTGGACTATATGGACGTATGTCTTTAATAACATCCTCCAAATACTATGTTATTACTATGTAACTGTTATCAGACATTAATGGGTAGGTATAAAGTATGACTAATGGACGTATGTCTTTATACATCCTCCATACATGTTACTATGTCACCTGTTATACAGACCATTATGGTTAGGGTATCCAGGTTGGACTAATGGAACGTATGTCTTTATACAACTTCCAATACTATGTTACTATGTAACTGTTTACAGACCATTATGGGTATGGTCTAAAGGGGACTAGATGGAACCTAATGTCCTTTATACAACCTCCAATACTATGTTACTATGTAACTGTATACAACAAGTATGGGTAGGGTATAAAGGTCGAAACTAGATGGACGTATGTCTTTATAACAACCTCCAATACTAATGTTTTACTATGTAACTGTTATACGACATTATGGGGGAGGGTATAAAGGTTGGACTCAGATGGAGTAATGTCTTTAATTCAACATCCAATAACTGGGGTGTTGTCTATGTCTGTTATACAACAGACATTATGGTGTAAGGTAATAAAGGTTGGACTAGATGGACGTAATTCTTTTATATACAACCTCCACTACTATGTTTTTACTATTAACTGTTATACAGACAGTAATGGGTAGGGTAATCAAGGTTGTAATTAGACGTACGTATGTCCTTTATTACAACCTCCACGACGATGTTTACTAGGTCAACCTGTCTGATTGGTGGAATGTCATAAAGCTTCAATCAGGTTTGGGCTGGTGGACAGTGGTCCTATATTATTAATCACTAGTAAAATATTTTTTATTTGTATAATTAGTAAATCTTTAAACAAGGAATGGTCCCCCTTCGGGTGGCCTTGTGGATAGATGGTAGTCATCACCGAAAGGTTCATTCCAGTTGTTTGGTCCTACCTGTCCGATACAATTCTCACAGCACATGGGTGACGTTATATTGACCTCTCTACAGTAAAATGAACCCAGTTCAATGAGAATTTTCAATATGGATTAAAACCTTTTACCACCTCCATAACTTCCCCCTATTTTTGTCCCTCTGATATTCCCCAGGCTAATGTGGTTAGCCTTGTCTTCATCACGCCCAACGAGACAGCTCCAGTGTGGATTCACGTTCCACATCCAAAGAGACCCCTGAAAACAAAAAAAATTGATTTAAGTCACAGGACACTGTTGACTGTAGGTAATGACGTAAAAACCACATACGTATTATAACCCCAAGAATGTACTAGTTTAAATCTGAGAGATGTCATTCTAACCTGAAATGCTGTCTGGCGTTTCTGTGACCTCTCTAATATCTTCCTTCTGGTTCTTCTATTACCAGGTGTCAGTTATGAATTGTGACAGATGACAATCACAGCCAATGGACTGAATGCTATTACCCCTGGCTACCTTCATCCTGAGCATGTGCAATCTTGTAAAATAGCTTTGGAGAGGAGGCAGAAATAATTAGGGAAAGTGAAGTAGAACATTATAACTAGTTAAGTCCTTCCATTTTCCCAGCTTTCTAGCTATTGGCAGTTTTGGTTGGGGGATTAACTTTTTGTAAATTTCTGTCTAAGGGGTGAACATGTCCCTTTAAATACAATTTGTCCACTAGTATTGGTAGCTTAGGTTTCAATGTGTAATTATAAAATCCTAAATATTGTTTAGTATTAAAAGAGATTGGACTGGAATATTTCCATCTTAATAATGATCAGTTTGTAACATTTACAATCCAACAAGTATTAGCAACTGGAATCGTTACATGTTGCAGAGTTACAAATAGCCAACACTGCACCGACACCTGATTGGGTTTGTACTATGTCACTGTTGTGTTGGATTTTATGCACCTCGTTTAATGGGGAGAGCAGAGAAAGTGTTATAGGTACAACCATGCCACTCATGCTGCAAAATATCAACCGGAAAAGTACACTTATTTTCCCAGAATAAAAAGGAGTCTAGTTTCGCATTAAACGGCGATATTCACCCTTTACAAACAGACAAACTGGTTTAATTTTCAGGTTTACATGGTCCCTCAACCCCAACTGATCTATCCAGCACTTGTATGTACCGTATTCTAACGATATTTAATTAAATTCAAATCTCCATTCGGGCAGAGTCCGCTGGCCCCTTCCTCCATGCAGTCAATCAAGGCAGTGGACAACTGGCATCACAACCAATGATTGACAGCTGTTCCCCCTGCAGCCTTCCACTGCAGGCTGGATTATTCACAATGCACCCGAGGCAAGTGCCTGGGTCCCGGATGCCAGGGGGCCTTCGGTAGTTATCCAGGGGGGGTCCCCATATATCTACTATTTCCATTTTTGAGCCTATGGGCAATATGATGTACTTTAAGTGCCAGCCATCCCAGCCCCAGAGTCCAGTTGGGGACCCCGGCTCTGACTTCCACTCAGTAGTCACTCAACACGGCAGAGACTAATCATTGGTGGTTCGTTTTCCGCCATGTGGGTGCCCACATTGGTCCATTTTTAATAACTCATCGAGGGGTGTTCAAATTTACCCTTAACGTCAACCAATTCCCGGGAAATGAATGTTGAAAATGGAGATAACAAAATATTTTTTCATGTAAGGGGCGGCACCAACTACATTCGCTACGGATGGAGGGGGTAATAACGTCCCTTTGGGCATTCCCTAACGAATTAAAAGGATTCCCATGTCAATTTGATTTGAGACGTTTGCAGTAAAAAACCTACGACTGGAGGATTTCCCATCAGGACCAAAGCTGATCAGAGATCAGACTTTCCTCTTTGGGTTCCTAACGTTTTTTCACCAAAATTAACAACAAGGGTTCCCTAAAAAACAGAGATATTCCTAAAATTGTTTTGAACACAGTAAAGAAATGCAGTTTCAATTAAATTAAAAGTCATTTCAAATATCGGCCATATTCTGCAAGACGATAAAACTAATTAAAGGAATACTAAATGGCAACCTAAGATTTATTTTTACTAAGCCTAAATGTGGGGCATGTAGGATTGTGTGTTTTTATTAAACAATCTAAAAACGTTTTCCCTAACCCAAGGAGGAAGGCATCCATGAACTCTAACAAAGTCCTAGAAACTGTACTATGATCGTCTGGCCCTTGTGGCTTCCGCTACGTAGCAAAGAAAACGATCAGAGCGTTACAACAACGTTGGATAAAGGAACATATTAGATGGATTTTCCAAATGCACTTTTCCCTGGGGACTTGTCCCTGCCATTCGGCTGTTCCACCTATTATGACCATTACACATAATGCTTCCTTTAATAATAATAATCGTTTATTTTATATTGATTGGGATCTAATAGTCAATATAAGTTGTCCTTGTGCAAGGCTAAAGTGTTCAAAGTGCAAATAAGGGGACACACCTGCTAACTAATGTGCAAAAAAATAGAGCACGGCTTTATACCACACCAGCTCAGACAGCGCAACAAGAATGACCCCGACTTAACAACACCAAGAAGCCCCGCACTCAACATGATTCAGAGACAACTGGAACTCCCGTCAGAACCACTCACGTGCTGCGATATTCACTTCAATCACATGTTTTCCCCACGCCAATTCCTGTAGCATGTTCATGTTAATTCTGTGTCATCAAGTTTTTGCTATAAACAATGCGTGTTATACGTCCTTCAGCAATGTCACCTCCTCAACTCATACTATTACATACATGACGTACATTCCCAACTTGAGCACTTTCTTTCTCTACCTGTCCCTCCATCTAACCAATCACACACCTCCCACCATTCAACATCCTATATCCCACATGTGGTACACGGCAACTCCGGGTATAACTGTCTATTACAATATATATAACACAGAAGTGATGACTTTTCCGTACAGCAATCCGTGATACATCTATCCAACTTACTGTACGCGCCGTGTCGTGTGTAGTTTTTGTTGGGAGTGAACTCACATTTTGTAAAAGAATTTTGTAGGTATTTCCTGTATAGATTTGGCTGCAGATGTGTCCCCTATATAGAGGATGGACTAGAAATCGAAACCGAGTTTGAGCCGAACTATTGTAAGTCGAACGAATTCGACTTCTCCGTACTATCCCGGACCCATATTTTCGATATTTCGGACTTTTCGATAAATTATTGAATGTTCGAACCGTTCGAATGTGCGAGTAAAATGCCTATTATACCTATACGCGATCATCGAATTCACGTACAATGTCCCGGTCATCGAGGCGCGAATATCGAATCCGCTAGTTACAGTGTCCATTAAAGCCTATACCGAGCATCGAATTCACGAGTAAAATGTTCCATGGTATCTAGGCGCGATCATCGAATTCACGAGTTAAAATGTACCTTAAAGCCGATACGGCGAGTATCAAATCCGCAAGTAAAATGGCATAGTAAATCCTAGGCGCGACCAATCGAATCTATGAGTAAATTGTCCCTTAAAACCTATACGCGAGCATCGATCCGCAAGGAACATGTCCCATAGTATCTTAGGCCGCGAACATCGAATCTATTGATAAATGTCCCTTAAAACCTATACGCGAGCATCGAATACCGCGAATAAAAATGTCATGGTACCTAGGCGCGAACATCAAATCCGCGAGTAAAGTGTCCCTCATTAAACCCATATACCGAGCCTCGAATCCGCAATTAAAATGTCCATGGTATCTAGGGCCGCGAAATCGCATCTACGAGTAAGTTCCCCTTAATCCATACGTGAGCATCGAATCCTCGGTAAAATGTCCTGTTAAAATCTATAGTCGGAACATCGATCTAATTGATCAAAGTGTTCATTAAAAGCCTATAACGCGAGTATCGAATCCGCAAGTAAAATGTCCATGGTAATATAGCACAGCATCAAAATCTCCAAGTAAAGTGTCCCATTAAAGCCTATACGCGATCATCGAACCGCAAGTACAATGTCCATGGTAATCTAGGCGCGAGCATCCATTTACGAGTAAAGTGTCCATTAAGCATATAACCGAGCATTCGAATCCGCAGTAAAATGTCCCATGGTATCTAGGCGCGAGCATCGAATCTACGATTAAAGTGTCCATTAAAGCCTAACGCGATATCGATCCGCATTAAAACTGTCCTGGTTCTAGGCGCGAGCATCGAATCTACGAGTAAAAGTGTCCATTAAGCCTATCGCGAGTATCGAATCCGCAAGTAAATGTCCCCAGGTATCTAGGCGCGACATCGAATCTCGAGTACAGTTGTCCATTAAATAAAGCCTTACGCGAGATTCGATCCGCAAGTAAGCATGTCCATGGATCTAGGCGCGAGCATCTAATCTACGGAGGTAAGTTTCCATTAAAGCCTATACGGCGAGTATCGAATCCGCAAGTAAAAATGTCCATGGTATCTAGGCGGCGAGCATCGAATCCTTGGAGTAAAGGGTCCATGTAAAAGCCTACGCGAGTAAATCGAATCCCGCAAGTAAATGTACATGGTATCTAGGCGCGAACATCGAATCGACGAGTACCGTGTCCAATTAAAGCCTATAACGCGAGCATCAAATCCGCGAGTACAAGGTCCATTCGTTATCTAGGCCGACATCGAATCTACGATAAAGTGTCCATAAAGCCTATAATTACGCGAAGAATCAAATCCGCGAGTAAAATGTCCATGGGTATCTAGGTGCTAACATCACATCCGCGAGTAAAGTGTCCCCATTAAAACCTATCGCGAGGTCATCGCATTCGCGAGTAAAATGTCCATGAATACCTAGGTCTACATTGAATCCCGCGAGTACAGTGTCCCATTAAAAACCTATAAGCTGAGCATCGAATCCGCTAGTAAATGTCCCATGGTATCTATACGTCGAACATGTTCAAATCCGCAGTAAAGTGTCGCCCTTAAAACCTATAAGGCGAGCATCGAATCACGCCGAGTAAAATGTCCATGGTATCATGCGCGAACATCGAATCTACGATTAAAGTGGTCCATTAAAAGCTATACTGAGCATCGAATCCGCTAGTAAAAATGTCCATGGTATCTAAGGCTCTGACCATCGACTCTATGATCAAAGTGTCCTTAAGCCTATACGCGAGTATTCGAATCCGCAAGTAACATGTCCATGTATCTAGGCACGAGCATCAATCTACACGTAAATTGTCCTTAAGCCTATAACGCGAGCCATGAATCCGCAAGTAAAATGTCCATTGTATCTAGGCCGCGAGCATCCAATTTTTACGAGTAAGTGTCCCATTAAAGCCTATACGCATAGCATCGAAATCCTCCGCCAGTACATGTCCATGGTATCTAGGCGCGAGCATCGATCTACGAGTAAAGTGTCCATTAAGCCTATCGCGAGTATCGAATCCCGCAGTAAATGTCCATGGTACTCAAGGCGCGAGAATCGATCTCGAGTAAAGTGTCATTAAGCCATACTCGAGTATCGAAATCCGCAATAAAAATGTCCATGGTATCTAGGCGCGAGCATCGAATCTACGAGTAAGTGTCCAGTAAAAGCCTATACGGCCGAGCACGAATCCGCAAGTCAATGTTCCATGGTATCTAGGCGCGAGCAAATCGAATCTAACCGAGTAAAAGTTCCTTAAAGACCTATACGCGATATCGAATTCCGCAAGTAAATGATCCATGGTATCTAGGCGCGAGCATCGAATCTATGAGTAAAGGGTCCCATTAAGCCTATACCGAGTATCGAATCCGCAAGTAAAATGTACATGTATCTAGGCGCGAACTCGAATCTACGAGTAAAGTGGTCCATTAAGCCTATAAGCTAGCATCAAATCCGCGAGTAAAATGTCCCATGGTATCTAGGCGCGAACATGCGAATCTAGGCCGTAAAGAGTGTGGCCATATAAAGCCCCTATACGCGAAGCAGGCAAATCCGCGAGTAAAAATGAAATGTCCATGGTAATCCTAGGTGCTACATCAATCCGCGAGTAAAGTGTCCCATAACCCTATACGCGAGCATCGATTCGCTAGTAAAATGTCCATGATACCTAGGTGCGACATTGAATCCGCGCGTAACAGTTGTCCATTAAAACCTTAATAGCGAGCATCGAATCCGCCGAGGGGTACAAGGTCCATGGTATTCTAATACGCGAACATCAAAATAATCCCTCGGAAAGTGTCCATTAAAACCTATAAGCTGAGCATCCGAATCCGCGAGTAAATGTCCATGGTATCTATATTATAACGCGAACATCAAATCCGCGATAATGTCCATTACCACCTTAAGCGAGCCATCGAATCCGCGAGTTACAATGTCCATGGTATCTAGGCGCGAACATCGAATCTACCAGTAAACGTGTCCATTAAAACCTATCCGCGAGCATTCGAATCCGCAAGTAATGTCCATGTATCTATGCGCGAACATCGCATCTACGAGTAAAGTCCATAAAACCTATACCGCTCATCTGAATCCGCAGAAAATTTCCATGGTATCTCGCTAGCCTGCTCGCCTCCGAATCTTACGAGTAAAGTGTTTCCCCTACAGCCTATACGCGATTATCGAATCCGCAAGTAAAAATTTACATGGTATCTAGGAGGCGAACATCAAATCTACGGTAAAGGGTCCCATTAAGCCTATACTTGAGCATTGAATCCGCACGTAAATGTCCATGTATCTACGGCGCGAGGCATCGAATCTACGAGTATTAGTGGTCCATTAACGCTTACGCGAGTAAATCGAATCCGCAAGTAAAATGTCGCATGGTATCTAGGCGCAAACATTGAATCTACAAGTAAAGGGTCCATTAAAGCCTATACGCGAGTATCGAATCCACAAGTAAAATGTCCATGGTATCTGCAGCGAGCAACGAATAATACGAGTAAAGTGTCCATTAGACCTATCCGAGAGCATTGAATCCGCAAGTAAAGTCCAGTAATCTAGGTGCAAACATCGAATCCTAACGAGTAAAGTTCCATTAAAGCCTCTTACTCGAGCAATCGATTCCACATAAAATGTCCATGGTAGCTAGGCCCGCGAACAACATCGAATCTACGAGTAAGTGTCCATTAAAGCCTATACGCGAGTATCGAATCACCGCAATTAACATGTCCATGGTATCTCTAGGCGCGAGCATCGAATCTAACGAGTAAAGTGTCCCATTAAAGCCTATCGCGAGTATCGAATCCGCAAGTAAAAATGTCCATGGTTCTAGGAGGCCGCGAACATCGAATCTACGATTAAGTGTCCATTAAGCCTAGACGCCGAGTATCGATCCGCAAAAAAAAAAGTAACAGTCCATGGTATCTAGCGCGAGCCATCGAATCTAACGCGTAAAGTGTCCCATTAAAAGCCTATACTCGCGGATCCAAAATCCACAAGTAAAAATGTACATGGTAATCTAGGCGAGAACGATCGTCTATGGTAAGGGTCCATTAAAGCCCTATAACGCGAGTATCGAATCCGCAAGTAAATGTCCATGGTATCTAGGCGCGAACATCGAATCTACAGTAAAGTGTCCATTAAACCTATACGCGAGCATCGAATCCTCGAGGTAAAATGTCCATGTATATAAGGCGCGAACATGAATTCCTAACGAGTAAAGTTCCATTAAAGCCTATAATAACGCGAGTATCGATCCGCAGTAAAATGTCCATGGTATCTCTGGCCGCGAACATCAATATCTATGAGTAAGTGTCCATTTAAAGCCCTATAACCGCGAGTAATTCGAATCGCAAGTAAAATGTCCATGGGTATCTAGGGCCCGCGAACATCGAATCTACGATAACGTTGTCCATTAAAACCTATACTCGAGTAAATCAAATCCACAAGTAATGTCCCATGGTTATCTAGGCGCTAACCATTCGAATCTATGAGTAAGGGGTCCATTAAGCCTATGACGCGAGTACGAATCCGCACGTAAAATGTCCATGGTATCTAGCGCGAACATCGAATCTACGAGTTAAAGTTGTCCTTAAAGCCTATACCCGAGATCGAATCCGCAAGTAAAATGTCCCATGGTACTGGGGGGGATGGCGCGAACATCGATCTATGAAGTACAGTTCCATTAAAACCTTACGCGGTATCGATCCGCAAGTAAAATGTCCATGGTAATCTAGGCGCGAACATCGAATCTATTAGTAAAGTGTCCTTTAAAGCCTATCACGCGAGTAATCGAATCCGCAAGTAAATGTCCATGGTATCTAGTAGGCGAACTACGAATCTACAAAGTAAAGTGTCCATTAAACCTATACGCGAGCATCGAATCCGCAAAGTAAAATTGTTCCATTGGTATTTTTTCTAGGTGCCGAAATCGAATCTACGAGTAAAGGGTCTTATTAAAGCCTATACGCCGAGTATCCGAATCCGCAAGTAAAATGTCCCATGGTAATCTAGGCCGAACATCGAATCTACGAGTAAGGTCAGTAAGCCTATACGCTCGTAATCGCATCCGCAGTCAATGTCCTTGTTATCTAGGCGCAAACATTGAATCTACAGTAAGTGTCCATGAAAGCCTATACGCGAGTATCTGAATCCGCAAGTAACATGGCCATGGAATGGTATCTAGAGCGCAAACATTGAATCTACAAGTAAAAGTTGGTCCATTAAAAACCTTACGCCGAGCATCGAATTCCGCGAGTAAAATGTCCCTGATACCTAGTGCGACATTGAATCCGCGCGTAAAGTGTCCATTAAAACCTATCAGGGCATCGAATCCCGCGAGTAAAAATGTCCATTGGTATCTATAACCGCGAACATAACTCCGCGTAAAGTTGTCCCCCATTAAAACCGTATAATCGCGCATCAATCCGCGAGTAAAATGTCCCATGGTATCTATAACCGAACATCAAATCCGCGGTAAAAAGTGTCCATTAAACTATAAGCAGCATCGAATCCGCGAGTTAAATGTCCATGGTATCTAGGCCGAACATCGAATCTACAAGTAAAGGGGGTCCATTACACCTATAACTCAGCATCGAATCCGCAAGTAAATGTCCATGGTATCTAGGCGCGAACATTCGCTTACCATTAACGTGTCCATTAAAACCTTACGCGAGCAATCGGAATCCGCAAGTAAAAATGGCCATGGTATCTAGCTGCGAGCATCGCATCTACGAGTTAAAGTGTCCACTAAAAAAAGCCTATAACTCGATTCGATACGCAAGTAAAAATGTACAGGGTAATCTAGGAGCGAAACAATCTAATCTACGCTAAAAGGGTCCATTAAGAAGCCTATACGTGACATTTAATCCGCAAGTCAAAAAGTCCATGGTATCTAGGCGCGAGCATCGAATCTACGATTAAAGAGTGTCCCATTAAGCCTATACCGAGTATCGAATCCGCAAGTAAAATGCCAGTAGTCATCTAGGCGCAAACATTGAACTCTCAAGTAAGGGTCCCATTAAAGCCTATACTCGAGAAATCGAATCCACGAAGTCAAATGTCCATGGTATCTTACTAGGCGCGACATCGAATATACGAGTAAAGGTCCATTAAACCTATACGAGAGCATTGACTCCGCAAGTAAAATTTCCAATGGTATCTGGTGCAAACAATCCGACTACGAGTAAAGTGTCCATTAATCCTATACGCGAAGCATCGATCCCACAAGTAAAATGTCCATGGTATCTCGGCGCGAACAATCGAATCTACGAGTAAGTGTCCATTAAAAGCCCTAACCTGCATCGAATCCGCAAGTAAAATGTCCATGGTCATCTAGGCTCGAACATCGAATCTCGAGTAAGTCCCATTAGAACCTATACATAATACGCGAGTATCGAAATCCGCAGTAAAAATGTCCCTGTTATCGAGGCTCGAGCATCGAACTACTAGTAAGTGTCCATTAAAGCTATACGCGAGTCTCGAACCGCAAGGTAAAAGTCCCAGGGTATCTAGGCGCGAACATCGAATCTACGAGTAAAGTGTCCATTAAATCCTATAACGGCGAGTATCGAATCGCAATAATGGTTCCATGGTACTAGGCGCGAGCATCGAACTACGAGTAAAGTGTCCATTAAAGCCTATTACGCGAGTATCAATCCACAGTAAATGTAACATGGTATCTGTCGCCGAACATCGAATCTATCGTAAAGTGTCCATTAAGGCCTATACGCGAGTATCGAATCCGCAAAGTAAATGTTCGCATGGTATCTAGGCGCGAACATCGAATCTACGAGTAAAGTGTCCATTAAAGCCTATCACCGCGTAATCGAATCCGCCAGTAAAATGTCCATGTTCGCAGGCGCGACATCGAATCTCTGAGTAAAGTTCCCATTAAAGCCTAGGCGAGATCGAAACCGCAAGTAAAAGGTCCATGTTGTATCTAGGCGCGACATCGAACTAGAGTAAGTTGTCCATTAAAGCCTATAACGCGAGTATCGAATCCGCAAGTCAAATGTCCATGGTATCCTAGGCGCGAAACATCGATCTCTAACGAGTAAAGTTCCATTTAAACCTATACGCGAGCATCGAATCCGCATAAAATGTCCCATGGTATCTATGTGGCGAAACATCGAATCTACGAGTACAGGGTCTATTAAAGCCTAATACGCTAGTATCGAATCCGAATTAAATGTCCATGGTATCTAGGCGCGAACATCGAATCTAAGAGTAAAGGGTCCCATTAACTCCTTAACGCGAGTATCGAATCCGCAAGTAAAATGTCCATGGTATCTAGGGCGCAACATTGAATCTACGATAAAAAGTGTCCATTCAAGCCCTATACGCTATATCGAATCCTCAAGTAAAAATGGCCCATTGTATCTAGGGCAACATGATCTCACAAGTAAAGGGTCCATTAAAGCCTATCGCGAGTATCGACTCCACAAGGTAAAATGTCCATGGTATCTAGGCGCGAGCATCGAATCTACGAGTAAGTGTCCATTAGAACCTCACGTAGCATTGAATCCGCAGTAAAATGTCTGGTATCTATGTGCAAAACATCGAATTCTACGCGGTAAAGTGTCCATTTTAAACCTATACTCGAGCCTCAAATCTCGAGTAAATGTCCATTGGTAAATCTAGCGCGAACATCGAATCTACGAGTAAAGTGTCCATTAAAGCCTATACGTGAGCATCGAACTCCAAAGGTAAATGTCCCATGGTATCTAGGCGCGAACATCGAACTCCGGTAAAGTGTCCATTAAAACCTATACGCGAGTATCGAATCCGCAAGTAAAATGTCCATGGTATCTAGGCGCGAGCATCGCGACTCTACGAGTAAAGTGTCCATTAAAAGCCTATACGCGGAGTATCCTGAATCCAGCAAGTAAAATGGTCCATGGTAATCTAGGCCGCGAACACTCGAATCTCTACGAGGTAAAAGTGTCCCCATTAAAACCTATACGGCTAGTATCAAGGGTCCGCAAGTAAAATGTCCATGGTAGATCTAGGCGGTCTAGCATCGAATCTCCGAGTAAAAGTGTCCCATTAGAAGACTATACGCGAGAGTATCGAACCAATCCGCAAGTAAAATGGTCCAGGTATCTTAGGCGCGAACATCGAACATCTACGAGTAAAGTTGTCCCATTAAAACCTATAACTCTAGTATCGATCCACAAGTAAAATGTCCCAGGCATCTAGGCGCGAGCATCGATCTACGAGTAAAGTGTCCAGTTAGACCCTATACGAGAGCATTGAATCCCGCAAGTAAAATGTCCATGTAATCTAGGGTTCACACATCGATCTACGAAGTAAAGTGTCCATTAAATCCTATATGCGAGCAGCGACTCCCGCGAGTACAAGTCCATGGTATCTAGCCGAACCATCCGAATCTCCGGTAAAGTGGTCCCATTATATGAGACCTATCCGCTAGCATCGTAATCCACAAGTAAACGGATTACATGGTAATCTAGGCAACGAATATAATCGAATCTACGAGTAAAGTTGTCCCATTAAAACCTAGACGCGAGTAATCGAACCGCAAGTAAAATGTCCATGGTTTAGGCGCGACACGAATCTACAGTAAAGTGTCCATTAACACCTATACGCGAGTATCGAATCCGCAGTAAAATGTCCATGGTCATCTAGGTGCAACATCGAATCTACTAGTAACGTGTCCATTAAAGCCTATACTCGAGACTCGAATCCGCAAGTCAACTGTACATGTTATCTAGGCGCACAACATCGAATCTACGGTAAAGTGTCCATAAAAAACCTTACGCGAGCATCGAAATCAGCGAGTAAAAAAAGTCAGGGATCCTAGGCCGAACATCGAATCTACGATAAAGTGTCCCCATTAAAACCTAATCCGCGAGCTCGATCCGCGAGTACAAATTTCCATGCTACCCTAGGCGCGAACATCGAATCTACGAGAAAAGTGTCCATTAAAAACCTATACCGAGCATCGAATCCGCGAGTAAAATTGTCCATGGTATCTAGCACGACATCGCATCTGACGAGTAAAGTGGTCATATTAAAACCTATACGCGCAAAATCAATCCGCAAGTAAAATGTCCAATGGAAAATCCTAGGCGTCGAACACGAATCCTAGAGAAAGTGTCCAAGCCTATAACGCGCGCATCATCCGCAAGTAAATGTCCATGGTAATCTAGGCGTGAACATCAAATCCGCGGTTAAAGTGGCCCATTAGAACCTACACGCGAGCATCCGAATGCCGCGAGTAAATGTTCCCATGATACCTAGGTGCGAATATCGATAATCGGCGTAAGTGGTCCATTAAAACTCTATACTCGAGCATTGATCCGCGAGTAATGTCCCATTATACCTAGGCGCGAATCGCTCACAAGTAGCGCGAGTGAGAGTAAAATAGATTTTTTTCGAAAGTCCTGGATATTGGAACATGTTCCCCAGACCATTTCCCAGGTCCCACAGCCATTTACATTAAGTTACCATTGATATTTTAATTGTATTTCATTAGAACTTTTCAAACTATTAGACTCCCATCGACTTTAATGGGTCCGATTTCGAACTTCGGGACTTTTTTTCTTTGAGGACAAAGTGGGAAAATCATATATTTCCTGGGTGATTGGATCTACGAAGCCTTTTATAGTCGTTAAGCCCCGTCTATGTTGTAATATGGTGGGATGTACTAATAGGGAGATTGGCGCTAACTACTATTGGTGTTACTGGTCTTTTCCACTAACGTTTTCATTAGGCTTTTCCCTATAGTTTTTGTAGTGCGCATATAGTGGCACCAGTCCCAATACAGATGATATCCTGGGATTATGCTCGGGGTCGGATATTTTCAGCAATAGTAAATGGAGAGGATAAAGTGATTCTTGGTCTAAATGAATGGGACTGATAGCCCTCCCATTTTACGCTGTGTTGTTATAACCCGTTTGGAAATTACATGATTGTAATCTGCAGCATGTTTTATGCTAAAGGCTACGTGCTGAATGATTTTAAAGGGGAACTGTGGTCGCCAAACAAGTTAAAGGGCATGTCCACCCCCAAAACTATAATCCCCCCCACTACTGGCCCCACCATGTAGTGTAGTTTAATCCTTACCTCACATCCCAGCTCCATGTGGTTCTCCTGTAGTCCCCCCCCAAAGTCCCAAAAACTGCCCACCAGGAGGATAGCAGAGTCCATATAGGTCTCTGGCGTGTGATATAGACTGTTATATAGACTGTTATATAGATGTTACATAGATTGTTATATAGATGGTTACATAGATTGTTACATAGACTGTTTATATAGACTGTTATTAAGACTGTTTATAGACGGTTATATAGGATTTGTTATAAGACTGGTTATATAGACTGTTATATAGACAGTTTTTATATAGATTTGTTACATTAGACGTTATATAGACTTGTTATATCGATTGTTACTAAATGTTATATAGATGTATTATAGATTGTTATATAGACTGTTATATAGATTGTTATATCGACTGTTATTAGGATGTTACATTAGACTGGTTATATAGACGTTACATAGACGGACATGATTGTTATATAGACGTTATATAGATTGTTAATAGACTGTAACATAGACTGGTTATATAGATTTTATATAGGGATGTTTACAATTAGACTGTTATATTAGACCTGTTATATAGATTGTTATAATTAAGAATGTTATATCTATGTTATATAGATTGTTATATAGACTGTTACATAGACGTTATATAGACTTGTTATATAGATGTATATAGAAGTTACATAGGACTTGTTATATAGACTGTTATATAGATTGTTATATAGATGTTATATAGATGTTAAATAGTGTTATAGAGACTGTTACATAGACTGTTATATAGATGGTATATCGATTGTTAGATAGATTGTATATAGATTGTTATATAGACGTAATAGGGGGACTGTTATATAGGGAATGTTATATAGATTGGTTATATAGATGTTGTTATATAGGATTGTTATATAACTGTTATATAGACTGTTATATAGACAGTTATATAGATTGTTACCAGAGGGACTGTGATTATAGGATTGTACATAGGGGGACTTGTTATATAGATTGTTATATAGAAGGTTATTTATAAGATTGTTATATAGACTATTATATAGATGTTACATAGACCTGTATATAAGCAAGATGGTTTTACATGACGTTATATAGAACGTTATATAGACTGTTTACATAGACTGTTACATTTAGATGGTTATATGACTGTTATAGAGATTGTTATATAGACTGTACATAAGAATGTTATGTTTTTTTTATAGATTGTATATAGAATGTACATAGACTGTTATAATAGACTGTTATATAGATGGTTATATAGAGTTTATATAGATTGTATATTAGGACGTTACATAGACTGTTATATAGACTGTAGATAGATTGTGATATAGACTATTATATAGATTATTATATAGATTGTTATATAGACTGTTTACTAGACTGTTATATAGATTGTTAAATAGACTGTTACATAGCGTTATATAGACTGTTATATAGATTGTTATATTGATTGTTATATAGACTGTTATATAGATGTTCATATAGATGGTATATAGGACTGTTAAATAGGACGTTATATAGCTGCTTACTAGACTGTTACATACATGTTATATAGATTGTTATATGACTGTTATATAGGTGTTATAAGATTGTTTATATAGATGTTTACATAGGACTGTTTAATAGGACTGTTAATAGATGTTATATAGATTGTTACATTAGATGTTATATAGACTGTATATAGGACTGTTTATGATAGATGTTATATAGATTGTTAAATAGACTGTTAATTAGTTGTTATCTATATTAAGGTTTAAAGGTAGGAAAAACTGGCCTTTCATTTAAACTTAAAGGGTTGTCCACCATAAATATCAAATTTTTAAATATGTGATCCCCCCTGGGCTCCCAGCCCAACGCTATGGGTTTTTTTTTAGAAAGCCCCCCAAACTCTAACTTAAACTCCCCTCGTCCTCCGCTGCGCTCCCGGCACTCGGCTTGCGGAAGAAGAAAATGCAAGCCGAGGGGCTGGACCGGCAGCCGCGTTTTGGAGTGGCTGAGCGGCAGCCAATCACAGAGGCGGCTGCCGGCAGTCGTTACTGCTCGAGAAGAGGGGGAGGTAAGTAAAAGTTTGGGGAGCTTTCTAAAAAAAACAAAAACCCATAGCGGTTGGGGGAATCACATATATAAAGAAACACGATAGGGGAGGGAATCGGGGGAGAGGAGGGCGGGGAGGGAGAGGGAGGGGGAGAAGGGCTTGCAGTAAGCATGGCAAACTTCTCACGGGAGGCAGGTAGGAGGCAGCGTTTAGGGTGGACATACCCTTTAATATCTAGCGCCTGTTTACATAACTGTCTAGTAGTTTTAATAAAAAGCTGGAAGAGTTTCTAAAAAACAAGGAATGTTGCAGGTTACTGGTATTGATATTTGATACATAAAGTAGAGTTGATCCAGGGATGTTTCCCATTGCCAATTGGAGTCAGGAAGGAACTTTCCCCTTCATACTTATTTTGGTTTTTTTTAGCCTTCCTTTGGATCAACTGTTAGGCAGGAAATGTGTTTATTGTTGAGTAGGTTGGAATAGATGGACGTATGTTTTTATTCAACCTCAAATACTACTATACATGCTGGGAGTTGTAGTTTCCAAATATCTGGATTGCCAAGAAATTGGGGGTCACTGGTACTGGATTTGGCTATTACTGTATGGGATTAAAGTATGGGAGTTTTGCTGTCCATTTAAAGGGCAACTTAAGTCACAAAACAATACTGAATCAGAAGGCAGTAGAAGTGATAATTTCTACCCTTGATTTATACTCGAGTCAATCAGTTTTTACAAATTTTTCAGGTAAAAATAGGTACCTCGGCTTATACTCGAGTATATACGGTAGTATCACATTAATATGCTGCTAAATCTTCTTTTATCTTTCAGACTCTTTTCAGTCCTGTATCTGCAGGTGTGGGAAGCCCTTGTATAACCCAAGCAATATTGTTGGGGATTGGTGAACTACTTTTGGTGGAGCAAGGCCCTCAGTGTCACCTAATGCATTTGGTGCCCAACTTGTGGTACCACAGGGGACATTCATGCAATCCTGACACAAAAGAGTCATATAATAAGCAGGTATGATTTAACCCTTATCTACTCAAATCCAGATCAGATTTACTACCACTCTAATTTCTACAAATTCCTGCTGTACAAATATTCCCACAAACCACGTTGGGTACCACAGACCTAATTTTATAACGGACACACCCCTACATTCTTCTAAAATGTTTTCACATATGTTTGATTTGTCTTCATTTTCCTGCTAATATCTTTGATTTGAAGTGTGGATCACAGTATAAAGCAGGAAGAGTAAAGGGCCATGTACTGTCAATTGGATGCAGGGGGGCCTCCTAGATTGGTCTGTGTATGTGGCAGTGACAGAAAATGCAAGCAGACGGGTGGGACGCGGCAGTCGCTTCTGCTGATTGGCTGAGCGGCAGCCAATCACGGACGCGTCTGCCGGTCACTTCAGTGCAGCGGAGGAAAGAGGGGGGGTAAGTAAAAGTTTGGGGAGCTTTTACAAAAATAAAAATGATGGGTTGGGGCTGGGGGGACAGGGGGGAATATATATTAAGGGATTAATGTACCTAGGGGAGGGAATCCTGAGAGGGAGGGGGCGGCGATGGGGAGAGGGCTCAGTAAGCATGGCAAACTTCTCCCGGAGGCCAGGTAGGAGGCAGAGTCCTATATGGACTCTGCTATCCTCCGGTGGGCAGGTTTGTTGGACTTTGGAGGGGACTACAGGAGAACCCTATGGAGTCTGGGATGTGAGGTAAGGTATTAAACTACACTACATGGTGAGGCCAGTAGTGTGGGGGATATAGTTTTGGGGTGGACATGCCCTTTAAAACTGGTTTCCTATTTGAACCCATTACATACTCTAGCCAGTGTCTTAGAAGGATGAACTAACATCCGTCACTGCCACATACACAGACCAATCTAGGAGGCCCCCTGCATCCAATTGACAGTTACATGGCCTTTACTCTTCCTGCTTTATACTGTGATCCACACTTCAATCACAAAGTTATTACAGGAAAATGAAACAAATCAACATATGTGAAAACACATTTTAGAAGAATGTAGGGGTGTGTCCGTTATAAAATTAGGTCTGTGGTACCCAACGTGGTTTGTGGGAATATTTGTCAGCAGGAATTTGTAGAAATAGAGTGGTATAAATCTGATCTGGATTTGCAGTAGATAAGGGTTAAATCATACCTGCTATTATATACTCTTTTGTGTCAGGATTGCTATGAATGTCCCCTGTGGTACCACAAGTTGGGCACCAAAATGCATTAGGTGACACTGAGGGCCTTGCTCCACAAAAGAGTTCACCAATCCCCAACAATTATTGCTTGGCTTATACAAGGGCTTCCCACACTGCAGATACAGGACTGAAAGAGTTGAACGATAAAAGAAGATTAGCAGCATGATTAATGTGATACTACCGTATTACTCGAGTATAAGCCGAGGTATCCATTTTTACCTGAAAACATTTGTAAAAACTGATTGACCGAGTATAAATCAAGGGTAGAAATTTCACTTCTACTGCCTTCTGACTTCAGTATTGTTTTGTGACTTAAGTTGCCCTTTAAATGAGACGCAAAACTCCCAACTTTAATCCCATACAGTAATAGCAAATCCAGTACCAGTGACCCCCAATTTCTTGGCCAATCCAGATATTTGGAAACACAACTCCCAGCATGTATAGTAGTATTTGAGGTGAATAAAAACATACGTCCATCTATTCAACCTACCTCAACCAATAAACACATTTCCTGCCAACAGTGATCCAAAGGAAGAGCTAAAAAAACCCAAAACAGTATGAAGGGGAAAGTTCCTTCCTGACTCCAATTGCAATGGGAAACATCCCGGATCAACTCTACTTATGTATCAAATATCAATACCCAGAACCTGCAACATTCCTTTGTTTTTAGAAACTCTTCGCTTTTTTTAAAACTACTAGACAGTTATGTAAACAGGCGCTAGATATTAAAGGGTTGTCCACCCTAAAAAACGAATTCTGACATATGATTCCCCTGTCCCCTCAGTCCAACCGCTATATTTATACTTTTAGAAAGCTCCCCAAACTCTACTTACCTCCCCTCTTTCTCCACCGCGCTGCCGCCCTCTGTTTGCGAGAAAATGCAAGCAGAGGGGCGGGACCGGCAGTCGCGTCTGTAATCACGGAACGCGCGGCTGCCGGGGTTCATTTCGCAGAGGAAAGAGGGTGGAGGTAAGTTAAACGTTTGGGAGCTTTTCTAAGAATATAATAGAGTGGTTGGGCTGGGGGGACAGGGGGAATCATATATTAAGGGTTTTACGCTAGGGGAGGGAATCCTGAGAGGGAGGGGGGTGAGGGGGAGAGCCTGCAGTACGCATGCCAAACTTCTCCCGGAGGCCAGGTAGGAGGCAGATCCTATATGGACTTGTGTCCTCTCTGGTGGGCAGTTTTTTGGGACTTTGGAGGGGGACTTAACGGAGAAAACCAACATGAGCTGGGATGTGAGGTACAGGATTTAAACTACACTACATGTGAGGCCAGTAGTGGGGGGATTATAGTTTTGGGGTGGACATGCCCTTAAGAGTCTCTCTCTCTCTCTCTCTTTAGTCTGGCAATGCACAGAGACCAAAACACTCCCCACTCTCGCGCTCTTACTTCTATCTTATGAGCACATGCGCAGAAGCCACTCCACGGATTCACGTACGCAGGTTTAGGCTTTTATTACTATAGCATACATTGAACATTTTTATGGCAATTTAGATGTTGGTAATATATATGGGACTTCTAAATGGACACTGATTCACGGTTTTTAGTACAATTGTCTACACGTAATTTCGCTATCTGATACAAGGTTTTGTAGCGTCTGAACTGGTTAAAAATATTCGTTTGGTTTCTTCTGGCTCCGTTACGATTATTATTTTTATATAAATGAATTAATACCGTGATAGTCCTGGTCTTTGTTAGATTTTTTGTCTATGTTTTAATAACTTTGTTAGATTTTTTCCCCGGGACTATGCTGAATCTGGTTCTGTGTGCACTGTTAATAGTAAAACTCTCAGTGCAGTGTTTGTCTACTTCCTGAAAAGTGATAACGTTCTAGCCAACTGAGACTTTAAATACTGATACTGCCCTAAAGTCTGAGTGAGGATGGTGATAATAAACCACAGATAGTTTATTACAAATCCACTATCAAGACTCATATTACAGGGATTGTGCGTTGTTGGGGAGAAAGATATTCTATATACTATTCCACTAGTATTCATATGGGGTAAACTAATTCAAAGTATCCTAGTTGGCAATATAAGAGGAACGGAACAGTCTTACCCAGGTAAGTATTTTCGCTGTGGAAATATGATCATTTTGGTGAATTCATTAATTGAAAAAGATATTTTTCTATGTTTTCGATAGATCAGTTCACAGTATCGATTGGGCAAGGTGGAAACATCGATGTTGCCCCTATCTTCCAGAAATCTTCCACAGTTTTCAAGCTAAAATCTATGGAAGATCGGCAGGACATCTCAGATTTACGAGTTTCTGCCAATTGTAAATTCAATTGGAAAACCATTGGTCCGTCTTTGGCTAGCTTAACATTATGCTTTAGTGTTCACTCCAGTGTCATCCTAGACTTTAATGCAAAGACCTACTTACATGTAGATATCCTGATAGGATTGTGCTGAGCTGGGCTAGTTGTATGTGTGCATGTCAGATCTCTGTGTAACGTAACCAGCACGCATTTCGGATGTAAATCCTTCCTTCTTCTGGCTCCTATGCAAGTGCATTTGTATGTATGTGTGTATGTATAGTTTATTTATAAAGCAGCAACTTGGGGACGCAGCGCTGTACAATAACAAAATACAAAAAAAAGGGGGGGGACAAATACATAATTACAGTAGTTCAGTATATAAATTCTAGAAATCTAATTATATAGTAGATTATGTACCACCTATATCGATATCAGATGTCACCTCTGAGTTCCATGCCCTTTATTAGGCACTCGGCCTGCGGCCTTATACTTCTATGTGGTCAGGGATCTCCTCGGTAACATCTAATATCAATATAATTTACAGTAGAGGGTACATTATCTTTTATAATTTACCCCTTGTCCCAGTGTTCTCCCCAGAATTTTTTTCCTGCCGGGTGGCATGAAAAAAGTAGCGGGTGGGGTAGGTCTGGGGAAATTTGGTGGTAGGAAAATGTGCACTGCATCATGCTCATTATATAGGTAGAATGTAGAATGCAGGAAGTTTTTAGTTCGCAACATCTGCAGGTAACCCATGTAACATATGCGCACAAGCCACATGTGACACCCTTTTGTGGCCTTGGAGATCTTGGAAAAGCTAGTTAAACATGCTAAAATATCTTGCAGGGTGTAAAAAAGGGGTCTGGATGAGCAGTTTTGGCGGGAGTTTTTACTGACCTATTGGCGACACCTATTAAACCTACTCTAAATTCCTTTTAAATCACAATTGTTCTCTCAAGAATTTTTTTTCAGCCGAGTGGCATGAAAAAGATAGCCGGTGGGTCAACCCGGCTAAAAGACCTAGGGAGAACACTGCCTTGCCCCATTCAGGGGAGCTTTAAACCTGACTTTCTGTGTCCCAAATGTCTTTATGCTGCTCTGAACCCCCTCTCCTCTGATCCTGGACTCACGGTCACTTCCCCCATACCTTCAACTCTGTCCTGGAGTGTGGTCTCCTAGGCATTATGTGTGTGGTTGGTAATTTGGAGGTAGGTAAGGGTGAAGTTAGGTACGGTACAATTAGGCCCCCACCCACACCCTGCAATGGAAGGTATACATGAGTGGTTACACAATATCCTACAGGAACAAGAAAATTACGTGTAAGACAATTATTAAATAATGTATAAACATATTCAGGCCTATGTATTAAAAGTTTTTCTTAAATGTGCTAATTTTGCCCCAACCTATTAGATTTTAGCTTCAAATGGTACATAACATCTGATTGGTTGAGGCAAAATTAGCATCATTTTTAACAATAAGAACTTTTCTAACATAAGCCTGAATTTGGTCATAATTTATCAACTAGCATGAGGGGAATCAACGTGTATGGCCAGCCTATGATTTGACCAAGGAAAAAAATACATGAAGTTCATTGCTTGAGAGCAACATCTGCCCATTGAGTCTCTTGAAATACCGCTGCAAATTACTTCAACTCCAATGATGGATGCTGCTGAGCTTAAGGATAACTGTACTGTACTAAGCCACACCCCCACTGTAAGTCTGAGGTCTATCCATTGAAAAAAAAGCTTATCGCCAGAACATGTCTTCCATAGGTTAGGCCTGGGCAAAAGGATGGGGTGGAGCAACAACTGTACCAACTGGTTGTCTCTTAAGGGCATCTATTTCCATACACAGTAAATGCCCATTCGCATGACCTTTTGCTAGTTTGTATTCCATCTATTTTGTTTTAATTTCAGTAACATCATACGGATGCACTGTGAGGCGCTAAGGTGGAGAACAGTGAGATATTTGCCCCTCCCTATGGAAGCTCGCCCTTTTAAATGCACACACAATTGTACAAGTAAATCACTGGGAATCGGTTCTAAAAAGTCCAATAAACGGAGCGACCCGGCTGGATTTCTATATAGTTAAAGTTGATGAATGGTCCCAACCTACCATAGAATGTCTTCCTGGAAACGCCACAAACGGTAGTGGGTTAAATCAAAGCTTACAGTAGGTTATTTCGCCTATTTTTCATGTTACGCACAAGGACTTTATGGGGTGAGGGCCCTCCCCACCAACAATCACCACTACTGGAAATTCTAAACTGTATCCATGGGGGAGATGTGGAAAAGAATAAGGCAATGGTCCAGGGTGCAAATATTAAGCTAGGGGAGGGAATCCTGAGAGGGAGGGGGAGGGATGGGGGGAAGGCTGCAGTAAGCATGGCAAACTTCTCCCGGAGGCCAGGTAGGAGGCAGAGTCCTATATGGACTCTGCTTCTCTGGTGGGCAGGTTTTTGGGACTTTGGAGGGGGACTAAGGAGAACCCATATGGAGCTGGGATGTGAGGTAAGGATTAAACTACACTACATGGTGAGGCCAGTAGTGTAGGGGGGGATTATAGTTTTGGGGGTGGAAATGCCCTTTAAAACTGGTTTCTATTTGACCCATTACATCTCTGCCAGGTGTCTTAGAAGGATGGAACTAACATCCAGTTCTCGCAAGCAGAGGGCCGGGAGCGCGGCGGAGGAAAGAGGGGAGGTAAGTAAAAGTTTGGGGAGCTTTCTAAAGATAAAAATGATGCGGTTGGGGCTGGGGGACCAGGGGGAAGGCTATATTAAAAAATCGATTTAAGGGTGGACATACCCTTTAAATCGAATCTGAGGGTTTCGAAGTCCCAACAAAAATTTCGGAACTCCTGGATTTCACGGATCCCGAATTTTTAGAATTTTCGATTTTTATCGAAAGTAGACGATTATCAAAAATCGAAAGTAGCCGATTATCAAAAATCAAATCCTCAAAAGTAATGCTCGATTTCGGTAACTCTCAAAAATGGAACGTGTAAGCCCGAAAACAGCCCGATCATGAGGAAAGATAGTTTTAAGATAAGTTTTGGTTAGACCATTCCCCCGGGCTCTGTGTCATTTACAGTTACCTACTATTACTATTTGTCCCTCAAAATGGACAGAAACTTTCAAATTATTTTCTCCCATAGACTTCTATGGGTTCATTTTCGAATCTTTTTGAATTTTCAGAAAATTTCGAAAATTCAAAAACAGAACGAAACTCAACAGTTTCGAACATCTCTAGACCTGGCACATAGACAATTTAACTAGGGGAGATGAATTTCCATTGGCTTAATCAGCCATTATAACACCGTACACTGGGGAACATGGATTCGTACTAAAGCAAAAAAAGTTGATAATAAAAGTATAATCAGAGCCGTAAAAGCACACATGCAATTCGGGCAGCTATTGGTGTATTGTGTATGATGGAAATGCTCAGTTTCCAGTTTACTGTAATAAATGTGTTAGTATGACTTTAAGAAAATGGCCCAATACTGCAAAATCATTTTAAGCTTTCCTAGTAATGTTACTTCACAGGAAATGTGTCACGTCTCAGCCGGTGCTTTAACTGAAATGCAAGCAACAGCGTGGGAAATTCCAACATACCATCGAACAACTGTATGTCTGCTACATTAAGATAGAGGGTTAGAAACAAGACCCTTCATGTGAACCAGGAGCCCTATAACATGACAGAAAGGAAGCATGGCCCTTCAATAAGGGATTAACTACCCTTTCATTCTTTAGACCAACAGAAGACGATGTGACATCGTCACAATGCAACACCACTTCCCACTCTCCGCCCCCCATGTTCTATGAGCTCATGAAAACATAGAGGAAGTGTGCAGTGTGAATAGAGGAAGAAGCCTAGTCAGTTACTGACCAAGACGCCAGTGATCAGGGTCATGATTGACAGCAGTTATTGAGTGGGGATGGAACGGATGGGGTTTGCCTTGCGTAGCAGATAATTGAGTGGGTTGTTGTCTCAGAGATGGACTTTCCCTTTAAGTTAATTCCAGTTTAACCAACACTAAACTGGATAAGGGAAAGTTAAGACATATCCACCCAAAATGTATTAACACTATGATCTGGTCTAATACAGATTAAACCACATAAAACAGAAATACAGGTGTGTATTAACCCCAGTCAGACAGAAGGCTATCTATAGACCTCAAAAACTAGACACATATCTACAGTCTAATTAATAGCAGTAGAGATTTCATGTGTCTTTATAACCAGAACCATCATACAATAGATGTTACCACAACAATATCTTGTCCCTCACATATTGTTACATATATAAATAGCTGCACAGATTTCACAATAACACATTTAGTTCAGGTGATTATCCATCTAGCGATGATCCAAACTGCTATATTTCTAAACTAAAAATGGATGTTATTATTGCTGCTCATTTCTTCCCAAGCTCCTCTGTTTCTGGTTGCACCTTCCTGTGAGCCAAAACCTTATTTGGCGCAATTCCCATAGACTTGAATAGGGTTTACATCACCACCAGCAAAGGACCATGGGAAAAAGGAAGAAAGGAAACCTTAATAATTTAAATGGTATCTCCAATGGTAAAATACATTTTTTTGTATTCAGTTTTAGTGAAGAACAGAATGTAAAAGAGCCGTGTCTTACCTCGCATTCGGACTCAGCAAGTGATGCACACCAAGTCCGTCGGAACTTGTCAGAGGACGCGGTGGAGGAGCGAGAGATCAGGTAAGTTCTGTAACTTCATCCCCAGCTCCTGAACGGGAGGTAAGACTCAGCTCCTTTACCTCCTGTTCTTCAATAAAACTGAATACAAAAAATCTATTATACCAGTGGAGATCCCCTTTAAGGTAACCATATTTGCTAGCATTGGAAATTGACAATATATAGCAGATAAGGTTTTTTTTACACGGGAAATCCCCAGAGCTTTATTTATTACACTTTCATTCTCCTTTAGACAATTTAACTAGGGGGGGAGTTCGGTCCCGGTCTTTTAAACAGCTGGTGGCGCAGCGCAACCTCCAATCTCACGCGTGCGCGGGGGGGGAAGCATAATTCCCTATACAGAATGGGAATTTCCTGTCCTTGTCATAGAGGTTTCAGTTACAATAACAGGAAAAGGAAGAAAATTTGAGGGACTTCCAACTTCACTTGATTACCTCCCTGGGGGGGTTACAGGTTGTTTATTTTAAAACGTTATCACTCATGGGGACATCTTTGAAATGTTATGTATTTTGGCCCAGGTAATCAAACTCTTTCCTTCACTCTCTCCAGCTACTTCCCCTGGGCTTGATGCAGTGTCAATGGAACAAACAGTTTGTACATTGGACAAAATTCCTTACCTGTCTGTCATGCAATGCAGAGAGTAGAAAATGAAAAGACAAATAAAGCCCTAAATCCCTATAATGACCTGAAACTGCAATTAAAAATAAAAACTTAACTAATCCTTTTTTATATCCCCCCCATACAAAATTCCCTGGGTGAGGATCTGAACTATAGGTCCTAACCCCTGGGTTTCAATTGATCACTGGTAATGCTTACCTAAGCATCTGAGTTGCCACTGGGACTGACTGTTCTGCCCCCTGCTTGGCTTAAACCCTGGGCCTGGTCTATGGGAAGAAACACCCTGCAAAAAGAGCATCTTTCTGTTGGCAAAGTCATGAAATGAGGGAGGATGCCCAGCTGAACTGGACCACTGATCTTAAATTATACTCACCTCCAATCCACACCTGAATAATACCCAGAAATACAACTATACTCACCTCCAATCCACACCTGAATAATACCCAGAAATACAACTATACTCACCTCCAATCCACACCTAAATAATACCCAGAAATACAACTATACTCACCTCCAATCCACACCTATACGAATACACTCTCCCTTGTTCATAATCTAAACATCTCTTTGCAAATCTTTTCCTTCTAATTATTTAATATTATTTTGTAACTTACTTCAGTGTTTCCTTCTTCACCGTGCGTCATTATTGATTTCGTACTCTTTAGTGGAGTGCTTTCAACTTAAGTAAGTTCAGTCAGCTGCTCTCTTAATGTCACTTCTATTGTGCATGTGTTTCCATCTGGGGTTGTATAATTGTCCATTAATGATTAGAGTCATAATTTGAAGGCCTTACTTCGTCGAGGATTGCCTTCCAGGATTTATAAATCACTGATTCATCTCGGTGTAGATTTTGTACTTGTTTTACAAAAAACTTTCCCTCGCAGTCCCTAGGAATCATTGTTTATTGCCTTCAAAATTCTCCACAGGGCTTCAATTCCCAACTTATCATCCTTATAACGCTTAATTTTTTCTTTTTGGTATATTTAATTGAAATCCTTCTGAATACTATCCATAACTGCCCTCGCTCAGATGCACTCAGAGAACACTTAATGTCTATCAGTATTCCCACTCAGGTCACTAACCTTGTACGCCATTCCTAGATTATATTATTTGGCTGGAGATTCGACTGCAATTACAAACTTGTAAACCTTAGAATAATAACCCGGCCAAAAAATGCCGTATGGATATAGAAAGAAGGGTAGGTACAAGTAGTTGAAACCTAAAAAACAGGCATGGTATCCACTGGATAAGGTGGCGGGTGCGATATGGGTATACACTATAAACATTACTACAAACAAGAAAGGTGGTTGGGGGGTAACCCAAACCCTAAGACCCCATTTACCCTGTAGAAAAAAAACAGCAGGGAGCGGACTTCTCTGGCAGAACTATATTAAGTAATAGCCTCACAAAACAATCGAGGTTCAAATGACTGTAGCACAAAATGAATCGTCCAGCCAAGCCATACAACAGATATAAAAATATTTTATATAGCCTCCATATAGGTCAAAACAGTGCATACTTCACATGATAATATACCAAAAGACTCAAAAAAAATACACCCAAGCTAAAAGACTATACCAAAAAATGTGTAGTCCCCCTAGGCTCCCTAGGTTGCTAAAAATAACTAAAAACTAACGACTAGACATAGTGGTAGGTAGCGCGGTGGCTTGTAATAGTGAAAGAAATACAAACTGATGACTGCATAATGATCGCATCTTGAAGCTGTAAGCAAAAGCAGATAAGGTGATAAAGGGTAATATATATGTATGCTGAGCAAAGGTAAGGGTCCCTCCGCGCAACACACTATTCGTCCATGGTGGTCCGGGTGTAACCCGTCCTGTAAAGCAAAATACAAAGCAAAGGCAAAGTAAGAACGGAATGATAGGTCATATATATCAATGCAGGTGCAAGCAACAAAACGAAATACGCGTAAATAGGCTTCCTAGGGTGCAGTCCCCTTGTTAAATTTCCGCTCGGTAATCTTCCTCGTATACTGAATGTGGGACTGTACCCTACTATTGAACGCCGTGTTCAACTATCACATACGAGGGTTCCTGTGTGTGGACAATCCATATTCCACGATCCGGTATAACAGGAAGATCCGCTCACCTCTCACCTCCGTAATCTAGTCGGGACCGACGCACGTTTCGAGAGGCCACTCCCGTCTCTTCTACACGGTGTGTCTAAACTAATTGCACTTGTACTGTGTTGTGATATGTCCGTGTGCCGGAAGAGTGGGTTCCTGATCTATCTTGGGCTGGGAACATTAAAATTTTCATTTAGGGTTCCACCATAAAGTTCCTATAAGGTGAAACAAAGGACAGGGGGACACAGCCACAAGCCCAACACTATTTTGGCAGGGGGTAACCCCGTGATAGCACTTCAAAAACTTAACCCCTAAGTAATCATAAAACTTAAATTGCAAGTAAATAATACAAGAACACTATGGTCTACATACTATATTTTAATTCTAGGTATTGCGTAACAACCAAACATCAAACAATTAATAATATCAATAAAAAGGTGGTTCACTTTATACCATGATTTAAGCTCCTTGTGATGGATAGATAGTTTACTAGAAAAATAGAACATAAACCAGTCCCCGAGTTGCAGAAAGCATTTAAATAATAAATTTCTTCATTTAACCCTTGGGTGCCAAATGAATTTTGATATTCGTAATATCCAACGGCTTCCCTTTGAAGAATAAGCGATCCCAACTTACCTCACATCCAGGGGCTTATCGGACTTTTTCTAATCCCCAGATTTATGAGACCAGTTGGATTAGAGTTAGTATGCGGCTTCAAAGTTTCTTGCTACTCACTTTCGTTGTTTTTATTTTTATATTCCTTACATGTTCAAGGGCTCTGGTAGAGCATGGTACGATAATGGTTTGTTTTCCTAATTCTTTTGCCACCCGGCATTCGAGGACATATATGACTCATATTGTTTTGCAATTGATGAAATCCTTGATTTCATAGGGTTTGTGCATGACCCATAATCAAAGTGGGTTTTTTTAGTCATATACGTCACGAGCTTTACCTCGGCCACATTTATGTGACCCTTTAATTTTATGCTCTTTAACCATGTTTTATTTGAGATTATGAAAATAACTTCGGGTCAGTTTTTGTCCAAGTGTGGGGGGTGGCCCGTTTTTGCTATTACTTGAGGCCGATTCACACTGACTTTGTCACTTAAAATGTTTTGTCTGAATTTAAGTATAAACCAAAATTTATTCAAAGTGGATTTTATCATCCACATCCATCATTATGTATGGTGTTATCAGCTTATTTTTTACCGCCTCCCCCCCCCCGGAAAAAAGAAAAACCCCCCCCCCCCCCAGCCCCCAAGCCCCCCCGCCCCCCCAGAGCCAACCCACCCCCCCCCCCCCCCCAGCCCCCCCCCGCCCACCCCCCCCCCCCATTCGTTCTTCTTTATTATTAAGACAGTAATTCAGTTCGATTACTGTAAATTTAGCTCTCTGTTTGCTTTCCTTAACCATTTATGTCTGGGTAACCTCTTTCTGGAAAAATCTGGCTCAATATGTAATTCTTGCTGTGCTGCTTTCTTCAAAATCAGCTTCATTTGTACAGTTACGCCTGATTAAACATATTGGGTAGGTGCAGACTTGTGCTCTAAGAATGTATTGCCTGCTGTGGGTATTACGATATATATTTGTAATGATATTGAATTGCCATTTTTTTTGATTTTGATACGAGGCTAAAATGTGTATGTTCTATACTGGCTACTATAGCTTGGGTGATGGTTTAAACATTCCCGAGGCTCATTTTGATATTATAGCATAAATAGGAATTAATATTCAATTCACATTCTGTTTCCATCCCACAGCATATGTACTACATCATCGTTGGATAGCGGGTGCCCCTAAGATATGTTAATTGATGCCCATTCTAAATCCCTGTCGTGCCCAAATTAGTAATATTCCACATTTTCCCACATGCCTAATGGTAATAGATTTGCCGTACTGTAGCGCGCAAGCCAGTACCCAATGGCAGTATCCGGTTAGTTGGTTGGAAGAAAGTAGTTCTTATCAAACAGTGAAGAAATTGTTGGATACAAAAGTCAATTCACAAAAGCTCAAGAGATGAAGTTGAATGCCTCCTATATTTATACAGTCCTCTCGTCATTCGCTACTTTGGCAGAAGCACATTCTATCCTTTAGCGTGGTGGTTATTGAGGGATTGATGCCTCAAACATCAATACTTTACTAGGAAGGTAATTGTTTGTTTTAATTCCGGAACCCATCCAGCCTTCCACACCTCTCGAAAGCTTGGAGTATTAGCTGGAGTGTATGTAAGAAAAGTTCGTAGTGCATGAATCCACATATTTATAGATGTTATCTGTGGATCTCTATCCCCGAGATAGTGGAATTCTTTTGGTTTTTGTGGATTTTTGGAATACAATACAACGGAAAATTTGAGGATGTTCTATAAGAGGATTGCATTTCATTCTTGTTATAATTTTGGAGTCACTTACAGTCTTAAGGTGCATGGTACCCCTTTGTTCAGAATCTGATGAGAATTGTGATATTTTCAATACATTAATATTGTGAGTTTTGTTTCTCAATTGAGGATTGACTTCCTTTAGGTACATTTGTTTGGTCCGCATAACTACGATATTTCCCCTTTGTCTGAGGGTTTTATAAGGTTATTAACTCGGATTCATACTTAGGTTCCCGTCAAGTGCTTTTTGCTTTGCACTGAAGGAAAGAATTAGGCCGTAAAATTTGGAGGGAACATAATTTTTTTAATTTCCTTGTGTTCCACACTACTGACAAACAATTGTACCGTGTGGAACATTCGAAATCGGAGGTAATATTTAGATTTACCCTTTTAGCCCGTCGGAAACCAATCTGGTTTGCTAAGGTCTCTTATCATTGTCCATGATAAAGACTTCTAAGTTTTAAAGGTCTGGACTGTAAGTTCTTCTATTTCTCAGACTGTTCGAAGACTGTTTAAGGTGGTAGCTCAAGCTAGGGAGTCAGGAATGGTATTAAGGTTTGTTTGTGGTGGTGTTCCGTTACCCTCAATGTCTGTGAACTATACATTTTTGTGAGTGTACGTTTACAAGGCGAATAAAGGGTGTCTGTTTTACTAACTGAAATTTTTGTCTAGATTGTTTTGATATGGCAATATAGACCTTATACATAACACTTGAGTTGTTCCGTTTTTTAACTGAAACAGTGAACCGTATATTACTTACATCTTGTAATTGTGTCTCTTTTGTCTGAGGTTTTGGCATAAATTATTTGCTGGTTTCATCTCCATTTCTGCTAGATGGTGTTTAGCTTTCCACCCTCCTCTTCTGACTCTCCTAAAAAGACTTTCCTCATAAGATGGACATCTCTATATCGGTCCACTTACCTGTATTTAGAGTATATGTCACCTTTTTTCTGGCATTTTTCTACCTTCAATAAAATCATGTTCCTTCAGTTCTGATGATTCACTTAATAACTATTGTAGTGATACGAAATACACTCTACCTTGGTTCATATCTAAACATCTCTTTAAATTTTTTCCTTTGTCCTACTTTATATTATTATTTTTTGTAACCATGTATCAGTTTCCTTCGTCACCTTCTTCATTATTGATTTCGTATCTTTATGATCTTATCCACTATAAGTATTAATTCATCTGCTACGCTGTATTCAACGTGTCCAGTGTTTCATTGTTTGCCAATCTGTTTGTTTTTTCCAAGTTAATGATTAGAGTCATTAATTGCCAACAGGCTTCTTCGTCGAGGATTTCTTCCCAGGATTTTATTAAAAGTCCCCTGATAATCTCGGGGTGAGTTTGTTACCTGGTTTAACTTTCCCTCGCGGTCCTCTAGGAATCATTTGGCCTTCAAATAAATTCGTCCAAGCTTACAACATTTCCCACTTTCTCCTTATAACCTTATTTAGTTCTTTTTTCTTAATTATTGAAATCCTTCTGAATACTACATACGCATAGCCTCTCCTCAGAATAGCACTGCCTGACAAATAACGACTTCATTTTATCATTGATGCGCCACTAGCAAGGTCGACTAAACATTCTGTACGCCATTCTAATTAGATTATGTTGCTGGAGGAGTCGTAATGCAATGTGACAACTTACCTTAAATACGTAACTCCGGCCAAAATTCGTAGTGGTATATAGAAAGAAGTGGTAGGTACAAGTATTTATTAACCTAAAAAGCCAATTGTTATCCACTGGGATAGGTGGTGGTGTGGAGCATGGGTTACAACTATTACATCCTACAACAAGACAAGAGTGGTTGGTGGGTAACACCAAACCCCTAAGAAACCCATTTAACCCTGTAGAAACAACAACAGGGCACTCTAATGGCAATAAAAACATGTTAGGAAGTAAATATCCTCAAAAAACTGCGAGGTTCAAATGACTGTAGCACAAAATGAATCGTCCATCACCAGCAATACAACAATATCATAAAATAAATTTATTGATACCTCATATAGGTCAAAACAGTGATACTTCACAAAGATATATACAAAAGACTCCTAACCCACTATAAAAGACTAACAAAAATGTGTTTAGCCCCTAGGCGTCCCTAGGTGCTAAAAATACTAAAAAACTACGGGACTAAGACATAGGTAGAGTAGCGTGACTGTTGTGAAGTAAAAATACGAAAATGACTGCAATGAATCTGCACATGGAACGGGTAAGCACACAGCATTAATACATGTGATAAAGTGGTATATATATGTACGTGCATCGCAAAGGTAAAGTGCCCCCCTCCACGCAGACACTATTTCGTCCATGTGTCGGGGTACCCGTCGTGTGCTAAAAGCAAATAAGCAAAGGCAAAGAAATGCGGAATTAATAGGTTTCGAAATATATATCAAATGCAGGTGCAGCAACAAAAACGAAATAACTTAGGTTCTGAGGACCGTCCCTTGCTAAGATGGTCCGCTCGGTAATCTTACCTGCCTAATGAATTGGGATGTATCCCTACTGAGTGAACGCCGTGTTCAACTATCACATACAGGTTCCTGCTGTGTGGACACCATATTCCACTATCCGGTATTATGTGAGAAGATCCGCTGCCCCGCTCACCTCCTATAAATCTAGTCGAGGACCGACGCCTTCTCGGAGATGCCCACTACTCTGCTACTTCTTCCGGGTCTAAACTAAATTGCACTTGTACTGAATTTATATAGTCCTGATGCCGGAAATGTTGGTCCCTATCTATCTTGGGCTGGGAAACATTAAATGTTTCAGTAAGGTTCGCACTAAAGGTTCCTGACTAAGGGGAACAAAGCGACAGGGAAGGACACACCAAGGCTACTATACACTATGTTGGCAGGTGGGGTAACGTAGTGTATAAAGATTCAAAAACTACCTGCCCCTTAGCGTCATATAAAAGTAATGTTCAAGTATATACACATACACTAATGTCTCATACTATAATTATTGTTCTAAGAATGGCGTCACAAACCAAAACTGTCAAAATTAATAATATCCAGATGATAAAAGGGTTTCACTTATAGCCCATGATTTAAGGCTCTCCAGTGTTTTGTGTTGGGGGGGGGGGGAGGTGTTTTTTTTTTTTTTGGGGGGGGGGATGAAAGTTTTTTTATATTTGTTGTTTTTTTTGATTGAATTTTTGGGAGGAGAAAGCAAGGAGGCGAGGGGGCGGGAAGGGAGAAAAAAAGAAAAAAAAAAAAAAAAAACCATTTCAAGTATACTTCAATTAATTAAATAACATATGTTATGTTTTCACCATATCATATAATGCCATTTCTTTATTAAAGTTTTTAAATGTTATCCTTCTAATTTAGTGATCATATATCACACGTAAATTTTTAGACATAACATTATTTAATATATCCTTTCATTTATCTTTATCATTTTTCAACAATAACACTTGTTTAACGCACACAATCAATAAAGATTAAATTCTCACACTGAGTCCGAACACATTAGATGTTTTTCGATCTCCCCTCCCCCCCTCTTCTCTATTTTTCCTCCCCTCTTCTCCTCCTTTCATCTCCCCTTCCGATCCTTCTTCCCCACCCCCTGTTTTGTTCCCTCTCCTCTGCCTCTCCTTACCTCCTCCTTCCTCTCTCCTCTCTCCTCCTCCCTTTCCCCCCTCCCCTCCCTCCTTTGCCCCCTCCCCCTTCCTCCTTTCTCTTCCTCCCCCCTTTTTTTTCCCTTTCCTCACTTCTCGCCTTTCACCCCCTCTCTTTCCCTCCCTTTCCCACTCCCATTCTTCCTCTCCCCACTCTTTGCCTTTTTTTCCCGACTCTCCTCTTTTTCTCGTCTCCCCCTCTCTTTTTCTTAACCCCCCCTCCCCTACTTTCCTTTCATCTCCTCCCTCCCCTCCCCTCTCCTTTGCCCCCCCCCCTTTCTCTTTCCTCCATCTCCCCTCCCCCTCTCCCCCTTCCCCCTCTCTTTCTTCCTCCCCCTCCCCTCCCTCCCTCTCTTTCCTGCTTCTTCTCCCCCCTCGTTCTCCTCCTCCTCCGTCCCTTGCCTTCCTCTGTACGCCTCCCCCTTCCTTTCCTTTTTTCCCCCCTCCCTCACCCTTTCCTTCCCTTTACCCTCTCTTCCTTTTTCTTTCTGCCCCCCTGTCCCTTCCACCCCCTCTATGCTCCTCTTTCTTCCTATCCTATGTTTCTTTTTTTTTTTTTTTTTTTTTTTTTCCTTCCTGTTTTTTTCTTTTTTTTTTTGCTTTTTTTCCCTTTTTGCTTCCTTTTCTCTCTCCTCTTTTGCTTTTTTTTTTGAAGGAGTAGTTCTACTAGAAACTTAGAACATAACCAGTCCGAGTTTACAAACGCATTTAAAATTCATTTCTTCATTTAACCCACGTTGAGTGCCATGTGAATGGATTGTTTCGTATATCCATCAACGGGGCCTTACCCTTTGTAAAGTGAAATAACAGCTGATCCCAATTACATCCTCTGGGGGCTTATCGAACTTTGTTCTAAATCCCTCAGATTTTGCGACCATTGGGAAATAGGAGTTATGTGCGGCTTCAAAGTGTCTTGCTTTTTGTAAAAAACTGCACTTTAGGTCGTTGTTTTTTATTTTTTTACTAATTTCCTTAAACATGTTCCAGGGGCTCTGGTTAGCCAATGTTCTACGGTATGGTTTGCATTGTTAATGAGTATGTATACACCCATCGCACCACCCCTATCCCAGTGGATCATGGCTTTTTAGGTTAAACATACTTGTTGCGCGTACCCCTTTTTTCTCTTATATAACTCACTTCCAATCCACACCTAACATTACCCATGAACAACAACTATATACTCACCTCCAATCCACAACCTAGAAAACACCCAGAAAGACACTATAACTCACCCTAATCCACAACTTAAATAATACTCCTAAAATACATTATACTCACCTCCAATCCACACCTAATAATACCCAGACATCAACTATAACTCACCTCCAATCCACACCTAAACTAAGAACCCAGAAATACATTATTATACCACCATCCAATCCACGACACTATAACCCGAAACACTATACCTCCTCCAATCCACACTAAACAATCCCAGAAATCCATTATAACTCACCTCCAATCACACCTAAACAACCCCATAAAATACAATATACTCACTTCCAATCCACACCTAAACAATTACCCAGAAATACAATTATACTCACCTCCAATCCACACCTAAACCATACCCAGAAATAAAATTATACTCACCTCAATCCACACCTAAACAAACACCCGGTGGGCCAGAAATACAATTATACTCACCTCCAATCCACACCAGTAAACAACACCCAAAATACAATTATCTCCCTCATCCGTGCGACCTAAACAATACCACAGAACACATACATTAGAAGCCCACCTCGATCCACAGCCTAAACAACACAGAGAAAGACATTATACTCACCTCAATCCACACGAAGAACATCCCAATACAATGATAACTCACTCCATCCACACCTACATCAATACAATTATACTACACCTCCATCCACACCTAACATCCCCAGTAATACAATTATAAACTCACCTCCAATCCAACCTACAACCAACCCAGACAATTACAAATTATACTCCACCTCCAATCCATCACCAAACAGGAAACCCCCAGAAATTACAATTATACTCAGTCCAAGTCCACACCTAAACAAACCCAAGAATATCAATTATACCTACATAGCCCTGGCAAAAGGAGCATCTTTCGGTTGGCAGGCATGAAATAGGGATGAAAATGCCCAGCTGAAACTGGACCACTGATCTTAATTAATACTCACCATCCATCCACACCTGAATAATGACTCCAGAAATACAACTATACTCACCTCCAACGGGCCATCCCCCCGGCCCCCACACCATAAATAAATACAATACAATACCATTGTATGCGGGGGGTAAAAAAAAAACCAAACCACAAACTTTTGGGTTTTTTTTTTTTTTTAGGTGTGATTGTAGGTGAGTATAATTGTTTCTGGGTTTGTTAATTAGGCTGTGGTATTGGAGGTGAGGATGTTGTATCTATCTGGGTTTATTTCGGTTGTGGATGGAGGTGAGATAATAGTTGTATTTCTGGTACAGATTTAGTGTGTATTGGAGTGTGTGAGTATAGTTGTATTTCTATGTAGTATATTAGGTGGTGGATTGGAGGTGAGTATAGTTGTATTTGTGGGTATTATTTAGGTGTGTACTTGGAGTGATAAGAAATTGGTTTTCTGGGATTGGTTTAGGGTGTTGATTGCAGGTGAGTATAGTTGTAGTCCTGGTATTAATTAGGTGGGGATTGGAGTGAGTATAACATTTTATTTCCTGGGTATTGTTTTCGGTGTGGAATGAGGTGAGTATATTTGTATTTCTGGTAGTTATGTTATATGTGTGTCATTGGAGGTGTTATAGTTTGTAATTTCTAGGTAGTTATTTAGTGTGGATTGGAGGTGGTATGTTTGTATTCGGGGTTTATTTCGTGTGGGATTGGAGGTGAGTTAATTTGTATTTCTGCGGGTGTCTGTTTTAATGTGGTGGATTGCAGTGAGTACATAGTTTGTAAATTTCTGGTTATTCCACTGTTTAGGTGTGATTGGAGGTGCTTAAGATGTATTTCTTGGGTAATTATTTAGGTGTGATTGGTGAGGTGGAGTATAGTTATATTTTCTGGGCTAATTGATTTAGGTGTGGATGGGAGTGAGTATAGTTGTATTTCTAGGTACTTATACAATTCAGGTGTGGATTGGAGTGAATTATAGTGGATTTCTGGGTATTATTTAATGTGTGATTGGAGGTAAGTATGTACGATTTATTCGTGGTATATCCCAGAAATACAACTATACTCACCTCCAATCCACACCTAAATAATACCCAGAAATACAACTATACTCACCTCCAATCCACACCTGAATAATACCCAGACATACAACTATACTCACCTCCAATCCACACCTAAATAATACCCAGAAATACAATTATACTCACCTCCAATCCACACCTGAATAATACCCAGAAATACAACTATACTCACCTCCAATCCCCACCTGAATAATACCCAGAAATACAACTATACTCACCTCCAATCCACACCTAAATAATACCCAGAAATACAACTATACTCACCTCCAATCCACACCTGAATAATACCCAGAAATACAACTACACTCACCTCCAATCCCCACCTAAATAATACCCAGAAATACCACTATA